>CM035839.1:41280491-41861512 GCA_020510985.1 Pholidichthys leucotaenia
CTCAAGAAGACTCGAGAGGAGAGAGCTAAATTGGAACATAAAATAAAAAATCTTCAGGAAAAAGTGTATGCAGGAAGTGACCCAAGGTTGGAGAATGAATTACTGATTTTGAGAGCTGAATACGACAAAAAATCAGCGAATAGAGCTGCCTCGAGTCTTCTAAGATTGAAACAATCTTTTTATGAACAAGGTGAAAAATCAGGAAAATTATTAGCATGGCAGATTAAACAATTGGAAATTAAAACACCAATTACCAGTATTATAAGTAATGGACAGGTAGTTATAGATCCTTTAGAAATTAATAGAGCCTTTAGAGATTACTATGAAAAATTATATGATACCAAAAATGAACCTGATTTAACAAAACTAAATGGGTTTTTGAACGAACTATCTATACCGTGTATTCCAAATGAAAACAGGGAGATATTGGAGTCTAAAATTAGTCAAGAAGAAGTTGGGCTAGCCATTGATAATATGAAATCAGGAAAAAGTGCAGGACCAGATGGTCTTCCAGTTGACCTTTATAAAAAATTTAAGAATAAATTAATAAAACCTTTTTTGGAAATGGTTTTAGAAGCATTTCAAAATAATAATTTACCATCATACATAAATAATGCCTTAATTATACTGCTGCCAAAACCAGGTAAGCCCTCTAATAAATGTGAAAATATGAGACCAATAAGCCTATTAAACGCCGACCTTAAGATAATCTGTAAAATTTTAGCAAGACGAATACAAGAAATTTTACCAAATATTATTAATCGAGATCAGAATGGCTTTATAAAGGGTAGACAAGGCTTCCATAATGTAAGAAGACTATTTAATATTATTTATTTTAATAAAGAAGCACCGGATACAGCTCTCCTATCATTGGACGCCGAAAAGGCCTTTGATAGAGTTGAATGGCCCTTTCTTTTTGAAGTCCTACAAAGGTTTGGACTTGGAAATGATTTCATAAAATGGGTTCAAATAATATACAATAATGCTACAGCAGAAATCCTAACAAATAACAATATTTCAAAACCAATAAAAATCAATAGAGGATGTCGACAAGGCTGTCCACTTTCACCTTTACTGTTTACTATGGCAATTGAACCTTTAGCGATAGCGATAGGTTTACATTCACAAATATATGGAATTAAAGTTGGACCAACAGAACATAAAATCTCCCTGTACGCCGATGATATAATTTTGTTTATGTCGAATCTAAAAAAATCAATTCCAACCTTGTTGAATTTAATAAAGAATTTTGGGGAAATATCAGGATATAAAATAAATAAAACTAAATCTTCAATATTAATGCTAAATGAGACCCAGAGAAATTACCCAGCCCCTGAGGTAAATCAATTCAATGTTGTAAATCAGTTTAAATATTTAGGAATCCAAATTATGCCTAAGCTAGAATCAGTCGCCAGTGTCAACTATGAAGCCTTAATGTCAGATATCAGTGAGTTAACTCAGAGATGGATGTCACTACCAATGTCGATGATCGGGAGAATCAATATACTTAAAAGTAATATTTTACCTAAAATACTTTATTTATTTCAATACATTCCCTTATCACCACCTTTAGATCTATTCTCAAGAATAAAAAAAAAGTTAGTGGAATTTATATGGAACAACAGGAGGGCTAGATTACGTTTGTCTTTATTATATTTACCATTTGATCGTGGAGGTCTGAAATGTCCAAATTTTATGTTGTATTATTGGTCGGCACAACTGAGGTCTATGACATATTATTTTTCATCAAATGATCTCCCTCACTGGACTGAAATGGAATCATACAATTTACCTTTACCTCTTCCCATATTCATATACTCAGATTCGGCAAAAAAATTACAAAAACAAGTTAAAAATCCATTTGTAAAGCATATGATCAAAATATGGTGTGAAGCTAAAAACTATTTAAAAGAACCACAGTTATTGTCACAATTTAGTCCAATATGGGGTAATCAATATTTTAAACCAGGGAGAGCGGACGCTGTATTTAAAGTATGGAATTTAAAAGGGATACAAAAGATTCAGGATTTATATTTGCCATGTGCAGACAACATAATGTCTTTTGAAGAGCTGAGGATCAAATTTAATCTCAATAGAACACATTTTTTTAAATATCTTCAACTTAGAAACTTTATTCGATCAAATCAAAATAAAGCTCTCACTCGACCTATTTATTCATCCTTGGAAAAAATGATGATGAAAGATAGTAAAAGAAAGGGTATTATTTCAGAGTTTTATAACTCATTGACACTATCTTCAAGTGAAAATTCACTGAAAAGATTAAACTACTGGAAAGAAGATCTGCAAATTGAAATTTCAGAGGAACAATGGGAATTGGCTTGTACAGAAGCTCAAACCAAATCAATAAATGCACGCCTTAAATTGATACATTTCAAATGGTTAATGCGGATGTATGTTACACCGGAGGAGTTAAATAGATATAACAAAAATATACCAGATACATGCACAAAATGCATGGAAAGTAAAGGAACCCTATTTCATTGTTTATGGGAATGTAGATTAATAAGAATGTTTTGGGAAGAGGTGAGGGTAACAATTGAAAAAATAATCTCAAAACAAATCATATTGAATCCTAAACTGTTTTTGTTGGGTCTGTACCCAGAAAAGCATAATTTTAATAAAAGTGAAAGAACATTCATAGACCTCAGTTTGCTTAATGCCAAAAAATGTATTGCACTATTATGGAAAAAGACTCATAGACCAGATGTGACTCAGTGGTTAAGACAGATGTTAACAAACCTTCCATTAGAAAGAATAACATATATACTAAAATCAAAGGAAATTGTGCTTGAGAATATATGGAGACCTTTTATTGATTATGTAAAAAATTTAAACATAACTCTTGAAGAAGAAGGTGAATGATGTGTGTGGACCTTGTAAATTCCAAACTGGTGAACATAATAAGTATACTAATGTATTGGATTGTCTAGACTAAACAGAGGAGCATTGTTGAAGACTTGATTTTGTTGGTGGTTGTTGGTGTTTTTAGTGCATTTTTTTTTTTTGTAGTACTTTAGTGTTAGTGTTTGATTGTTTGTATCATGTTTGTTAAAAAAAAAAAAAGGTTCAATAAAGATATTGTGGAAAAAAAAAAGAAAGGGTATTATTTCAGAGTTTTATAACTCATTGACACTATTTTCAAGTGAAAATTCACTGAAAAGATTAAACTACTGGAAAGAAGACCTGCAAACTGAAATTTCAGAGGAACAATGGGAATTGGCTTGTACAGAAGCTCAAACCAAATCAATAAATGTACGCCTTAAATTGATACATTTCAAATGGTTAATGCGGATGTATGTTACACCGGAGGAATTAAATAGATATAACAAAAATATACCAGATACATGCACAAAGTGCATGGAAAGTAAAGGAACTCTATTTCATTGTGTATGGGAATGTAGATTAATAAGAATGTTTTGGGAAGAGGTGAGGGTAACAATTGAAAAAATAATCTCAAAACAAATCATATTGAATCCTAAACTGTTTTTGTTGGGTCTGTACCCAGAAAAGCATAATTTTAATAAAAGTGAAAGAACATTCATAGACCTCAGTTTGCTTAATGCCAAAAAATGTATTGCACTATTATGGAAAAAGACTCATAGACCAGATGTGACTCAGTGGTTAAGACAGATGTTAACAAACCTTCCATTAGAAAGAATAACATATATACTAAAATCAAAGGAAACTGTGTTTGAGAATATATGGAGACCTTTTATTGATTATGTAAAAAATTTAAACATAACTCTTGAAGAAGAAGGTGAATGATGTGTGTGGACCTTGTAAATTCCAAACTGGTGAACATAATATGTATACTTAGGTATTGGATTGTCTAGACTAAACAGAGGAGCATTGTTGAAGACTTGATTTTGTTGGTGGTTGTTGGTGTTTTTAGTGCATTTTTTTTTTGTAGTACTTTAGTGTTAGTGTTTGATTGTTTGTATCATGTTTGTTAAAAAAAAAAAAAAAAGGTTCAATAAAGATATTGTGGAAAAAAAAAAAAGTGAAAGAACATGGGACTTCCGGTTATGGCTGCCACGTAGGACGGACGTGTCTCGCTCTGCTCTGCTCCTGGAGAAAAAAAATCGGCAAATAACTCTCTCATTTGGGACAGAACGTATCCCAGCATTTGGGCGAGGATATGTCGGCGAAGCCTAAGGCTGGAAAACCAGGAAAAGGAAAAAGCGAGCCGCCGAAACAGTCCAAATTAACGGACTTTCAGGTCTGTGACGCAGCAAACAAAACTCCATATATGGCGGAGGAGGCTGGCGGCGGTGCGATGTCTGCGGGGAATGGCGCAGATGCGCTGATGGCTGCCATGAGTTCAATGAGAGCGGACTTTTCCTCTAGATTTGATGGGATTATGACAGCGTTGGAAGGAATAAGAAAGGAATTGGGTGACTGTGTAGAACGAACGGCGCAGATGGAGCTCCGTCTCGCTAGTGCTGAAGATGACGTCACCCGTCTTCAATTAAAGGTGCGCACTTTGGAAAAAAAAAATAAATCTCTGGAAGATAATATTTTGGATTTGGAATCTCGGTCGAGACAGAATAATTTGAGGCTGGTGGGTCTTCCAGAGGAATCAGAAGGTCGGGACGTATGTTCCTTTCTGGAAAAGTGGATTCCGGAGGTGCTGGGCAGCGAGGAGTTGCAATCAGCAGTGGTTCTGGAAAAAGCACATCGTATTGGCCCACGGAGAGATAAGGGACCGCCGAGGACCTTAATTATGAAGTTTCTTAGCAACAGAGACAGGATGAAGATCTTCAACGCTGCACGTGCTAAAGGAGAGATTAAACACCAGGACCAGCAGGTGCGGTTCTACCCAGATTTGGCCACAGGAATCCAGCAATTGAGGAAGCAGTTTGATCCCATACGTAAGGAGCTGCGCAACCTTGGGATTCGTCATGGTGTAATCTATCCTGCGAGACTGCTGACCACGTATGAGGGCAGAACCCACATTTTCAAGACCCCAGAGGAGGCGCAGGAGTTCATCAAGAAGATCAAAGAAGAAGAAGAGACTGGTGGGAGCTAAGCATGAACAAAATATAAGGTAGAATAATTAAGCATTTGCACAGGCATCTGACTGACTTGAAGTAAATAGTAAGTTTACAAAATATACTGTAGATTGTATTATATATTAAAAAAACAAAACAAAAACAAAACAAACAAACAAACAAACAAAAAAAAACTATGATGTACAAAGTTGTTAAAAATTTTGGAGTTAAGTTGGAAAACTACAGAGGAGAGTTAATGTTACGTCATTAAAAGCAGTAGAGTTAGGGTGATTGGGAGGATGAAGAAGGAGTGGCTTAGGCTGTTCCCCGTGGGTGTGGAACGGTCGATGGCTATATCGGGAGACAGAATTTTTTTTTGATTTTGGGGGGTTTGCCACAAGTGTGGGAAGGGGAAATTTGTTTGTGTGTAGTTTGTAGGATGAATGTTCAACCACTCATGTTTTTGCTTCTCTGTATGAGCATGTTTACACTGCAAGGTAATCCTAAACTCTCTATTGATCATGGACCAAAGTGTTAATCTTAATTTAACTTCATGGAATTGCAGAGGTCTACAAAATTTAAAAAAACTTAAACAAGTTATGAATAAAATAAAGGACATGGGTTCAAGAATTGTGTTTTTACAAGAAACTCATCTGATAGAGGAGGATGTTAAAAGAATTAGGAGTAGATGGCAGGGAAGTGTATTCACCTCTTCATTTTCATCCCGAGCCAGGGGAGTTATGACTCTCATACATAAATCAGTTCCTTTTCAGGTGAAAAATGTAATTGGAGACAAATTTGGAAGATATGTAATCATTCAAGGTTCTTTGCTATTAGAAAATATAAATCTTGTGAACTTATATGGTCCCAATATAGATGATCAGAAGTTCTTTGCTAATTTATTTCTCATCTTATCATCACTTACAGGGCAACATATAATAGCAGGGGATTTTAATTGTACATTGAATCCAGGTGTGGATAGATCAACAGGACTGGATTGTACGCACATTGGATGTAGGATGACTATTAATCATTTTATGAAAGAATTGAGATTGTTAGATATATGGAGAGAAATGAAACCACAAGTTAAAGCCTATTCTTGTTATTCCAGTACCTACAAGACATTCTCACGTATTGATTATTTTTTGATTTCCACAGAATTAAGGTCCAAGATTCAAAACTGCTTTTATGATAACATCGTGATTTCTGATCATGCACCCTGTTGTCTAATATATGTAGATAAAAAATTGACAAAGGAATCAGGTAGATGGCAATTTCAGCATAAATGGCTTCAGGATGAGGAATTTGTCAAGTATATAGAAAAACAGATAGACGAGTTCTTTGACATCAATACTACACAAACATCAGCATGTGTAAAGTGGGAGGCTTTCAAAGCTTTTATTAGGGGACATATTATTAGTTATACAGGATCAAAATCTAAGAAGACTCGAGAGGAGAGAGCTAAATTGGAACATAAAATAAAAAGTCTTCAGGAAAAAGTGTATGCAGGAAGTGACCCAAGGTTGGAGAATGAATTACTGATTTTGAGAGCTGAATACGACAAAAAATCAGCGAATAGAGCTGCCTCGAGTCTTCTAAGATTGAAACAATCTTTTTATGAACAAGGTGAAAAATCGGGAAAATTATTAGCATGGCAGATTAAACAATTGGAAATGAAAACACCAATTACCAGTATTATAAGTAATGGACAGGTAGTTATAGATCCTTTAGAAATTAATAGAGCCTTTAGAGATTACTATGAAAAATTATATGATACCAAAAATGAACCTGATTTAACAAAACTAAATGGGTTTTTGAACGAACTATCTATACCGTGTATTCCAAATGAAAACAGGGAGATATTGGAGTCTAAAATTAGTCAAGAAGAAGTTGGGCTAGCCATTGATAATATGAAATCAGGAAAAAGTGCAGGACCAGATGGTCTTCCAGTTGACCTTTATAAAAAATTTAAGAATAAATTAATAAAACCTTTTTTGGAAATGGTTTTAGAAGCATTTCAAAATAATAATTTACCATCATACATAAATAATGCCTTAATTATACTGCTGCCAAAACCAGGTAAGCCCTCTAATAAATGTGAAAATATGAGACCAATAAGCCTATTAAACGCCGACCTTAAGATAATCTGTAAAATTTTAGCAAGACGAATACAAGAAATTTTACCAAATATTATTAATCGAGATCAGAATGGCTTTATAAAGGGTAGACAAGGCTTCCATAATGTAAGAAGACTATTTAATATTATTTATTTTAATAAAGAAGCACCGGATACAGCTCTCCTATCATTGGACGCCGAAAAGGCCTTTGATAGAGTTGAATGGCCCTTTCTTTTTGAAGTCCTACAAAGGTTTGGACTTGGAAATAATTTCATAAAATGGGTTCAAATAATATACAATAATGCTACAGCAGAAATCCTAACAAATAACAATATTTCAAAACCAATAAAAATCAATAGAGGATGTCGACAAGGCTGTCCACTTTCACCTTTACTGGTTACTATGGCAATTGAACCTTTAGCGATAGCGATACGTTTACATTCACAAATATATGGAATTAAAGTTGGACCAACAGAACATAAAATCTCCCTGTACGCCGATGATATAATTTTGTTTATGTCGAATCTAAAAAAATCAATTCCAACCTTGTTGAATTTAATAAAGAATTTTGGGGAAATATCAGGATATAAAATAAATAAAACTAAATCTTCAATATTAATGCTAAATGAGACCCAGAGAAATTACCCAGCCCCTGAGGTAAATCAATTCAATGTTGTAAATCAGTTTAAATATTTAGGAATCCAAATTATGCCTAAGCTAGAATCAGTCGCCAGTGTCAACTATGAAGCCTTAATGTCAGATATCAATGAGTTAACTCAGAGATGGATGTCACTACCAATGTCGATGATCGGGAGAATCAATATACTTAAAAGTAATATTTTACCTAAAATACTTTATTTATTTCAATACATTCCCTTATCACCACCTTTAGATCTATTCTCAAGAATAAAAAAAAAGTTAGTGGAATTTATATGGAACAACAGGAGGGCTAGATTACGTCTGTCTTTATTATATTTACCATTTGATCGTGGAGGTCTGAAATGTCCAAATTTTATGTTGTATTATTGGTCGGCACAACTGAGGTCTATGACATATTATTTTTCATCAAATGATCTCCCTCACTGGACTGAAATGGAATCATACAATTTACCTTTACCTCTTCCCATATTCATATACTCAGATTCGGCAAAAAAATTACAAAAACAAGTTAAAAATCCATTTGTAAAGCATATGATCAAAATATGGTGTGAAGCTAAAAACTATTTAAAAGAACCACAGTTATTGTCACAATTTAGTCCAATATGGGGTAATCAATATTTTAAACCAGGGAGAGCGGACGCTGTATTTAAAGTATGGAATTTAAAAGGGATACAAAAGATTCAGGATTTATATTTGCCATGTGCAGACAACATAATGTCTTTTGAAGAGCTGAGGATCAAATTTAATCTCAATAGAACACATTTTTTTAAATATCTTCAACTTAGAAACTTTATTCGATCAAATCAAAATAAAGCTCTCACTCGACCTATTTATTCATCCTTGGAAAAAATGATGATGAAAGATAGTAAAAGAAAGGGTATTATTTCAGAGTTTTATAACTCATTGACACTATCTTCAAGTGAAAATTCACTGAAAAGATTAAACTACTGGAAAGAAGATCTGCAAATTGAAATTTCAGAGGAACAATGGGAATTGGCTTGTACAGAAGCTCAAACCAAATCAATAAATGCACGCCTTAAATTGATACATTTCAAATGGTTAATGCGGATGTATGTTACACCGGAGGAGTTAAATAGATATAACAAAAATATACCAGATACATGCACAAAATGCATGGAAAGTAAAGGAACCCTATTTCATTGTGTATGGGAATGTAGATTAATAAGAATGTTCTGGGAGGAGGTGAGGGTAACAATTGAAAAAATAATCTCAAAACAAATCATATTGAATCCTAAACTGTTTTTGTTGGGTCTGTACCCAGAAAAGCATAATTTCAATAAAAGTGAAAGAACATTCATAGACCTCAGTTTGCTTAATGCCAAAAAATGTATTGCACTATTATGGAAAAAGACTCATAGACCAGATGTGACTCAGTGGTTAAGACAGATGTTAACAAACCTTCCATTAGAAAGAATAACATATATACTGAAATCAAAGGAAATTGTGTTTGAGAATATATGGAGACCTTTTATTGATTATGTAAAAAATTTAAACATAACTCTTGAAGAAGAAGGTGAATAATGTGTGTGGACCTTGTAAATTCCAAACTGGTGAACATAATATGTATACTTATGTATTGGATTGTCTAGACTAAACAGAGGAGCATTGTTGAAGACTTGATTTTGTTGGTGGTTGTTGGTGTTTTTTAGTGCATTTTTTTTTTTTGTAGTACTTTAGTGTTAGTGTTTGATTGTTTGTATCATGTTTGTTAAAAAAAAAAAAGGTTCAATAAAGATATTGTGGAAAAAAAAAAAAGCATGACTACAATATTTCTCTATATTGACTGGAGCGCAGTCAGGAATGTGAAGTACTTGAGCAACTTTCACCGCCTCTATCATACAAATAACATAGAAAAAAAAATCTTATCACACTAATGTATTTGGTTTCACAATGGAGTTTGTTGTTTCTCAGGAGGAAACAGGAAACTTTATTCTAACTTTACCACATTATCAGTTAAGCTTTTTTCTCATATGTGTGGATGATTTTTATTACCATTTTTCTTCTGCCTTAGCTTTTAGAAGAACTTATGCAAGATTGTGTTTGGGGACCCATGCTTTTTGTAACGGAAAGAGTTCAAACCCTTTTTTTAAAAAAAATCTCTCACCTCCCAACAAAAGCAATGAAAAAATAATTATTCATTATTTTTAATGATTTAACCAACATCCACATATGGTCGCAAATTGATGATAAAAAAGGAGTGAATTTAAGATAAAAAGTTGCAAATTTAAAGAAAAAAGACAAATTTTGGAGAAAAAAGTTGAAAATTTACAAAAAGTTGTTAATTTACAAGAAAGAAGTGGCAAAATTAGGAGGGAAAAAGTTGCAAATTTATTAGAAAAAGTTGCACATTTGCAGGAAAAAAGGTACAATTTTGAGAAAAAGGTAGCAAATTTATAAGAAAAAAGTCACAAAATTATGAGGAAAAAAGTTTCAAATTTACAGGAAAAAAGGCACACATTTAAGATTAAAAAGTTCCAAATTTACAAGAAAAAGTAACAAATTTGTGACAAAAAAGTAGCAAATTTGAGAAAAAGTCACAAATTTATAAGAAAAAGTTGCAAATTGACAAGAAAAAAGAGGCAAATTTTGGAGGAAAAAAATCACAAATTTATGAGAAAAACGTTGCAAATTCATTAGAACAGAGTAGCAAATTTGTGAGAAAAAAGTAGCAAATTTATGAGGAAAAAAGTCGCAAATTTGTGAGGAAGCAAAATCACAAATTTATGAGAAAAACTTTAAGGTTTAGCCTATAAAAAAAAATTGCAAATTCACAAGAAAAGTTGCAGATTTACGAGAAAAAGTTGAAAATTTACAAGAAAAATTTTATCTAAAAAAAAAAATGTTGATGAACTTTAGCTTGGGTCCGCCTAGTGGCTGAGGAGGGCTGTTGCATCTGCATAGTCTGCTTTATAATTGCAGCGCACTTCCGATTACCTGTTGTCTCTCTGTTTTTTTCCTGTGTGGCTGTTTGCCTGCCCACTCCCTCCTGTCTGGGTGTGCTCCACCTGAAAAGAAGTCCAACAGGTCGGACCAAGCGACGCTCAGATGGAACCTCCACACCTCATCTCTGCTGGGTTCAACTGACCAGTTTCGGTGTCCTCTGATCTACTGTGCGGTCTTCTGCTGGCTCCGTTTTTGCTGTTTTCCGTCTCAGGTGTCCCAGCAGGATCAGAGTGAGACATGGAGCAGGTATGACCCAACAAGCCGCAGCATGACTGGTAATGAAATCCTACCGAGGTGATACCGCTGAGGAAGAGGAAGTGAGACTCTTGTTTTACGGACACATGTCAGCTTTTCCTCCGTTTTCCAACTTAAAAACATCCCTTCGGAGCTTGTTGGTCTCCTGCGGTCCAATGCGCCCCTCGGTCGTGTGGCGCACAGGAGTTGTGCTCAGCTTCTTCTGCCTGTGCGCCAGTCTGGGTAAGACAATCACTGACTGTACTGACGTTTTCGTTTTTTAGTCACACTGTGATTTGTAAGTTACCCTCTAAAGCGCTTTTTTCAGTCTTAACCAGCCAAGTTATGAGTAAAAAGTGGCCTGTCGACATTGATTTTTGTCTTTTTAATCAAATGTGTGATTTTAACACTTTAGAATTTCATTATTTTTTTAAGTAAATCTATTACTTTTTTTTTTTTACAAATGTGTTTTCCCCTTCAAATTGTTATTTTTTTCTCATATTTTTTTCCCTTGTGAACGCTTGAATTTTTTATGCTTGCAGCCTTTTCTTTCTTCTTCAATTTCTAGCTTTTTTTCCCCCCTCATAATTTTGAGGGGGTTTTTTACTTGTAAATGTGAATATTTTTAACAAATTTGTGACTTTTTTTCTTTAAAATATGGTCGATTTTATTCTAAATTTGCAGTTTTTCTTAATTAATCTTCTGATTTTTACCCCCAGAAACCCATGACATCTTTCTTGTGAATTACTTTATTTTTTCTTGCAAATTTGTAAAGCTGTTCTAACTTTGTAATTTTTTTCCTCATAATGTTGAAGAAGGCAGGTGCTCCACCCAGCTCGAGGACGTTGTAAGGTGCTGGACAATCAACCAAGTATAAATAGAAATAAAGACACCCACACACTTAGTCAGTGCAATTTCACTTTACTCCTAAACTTTACGTTCCAGCAAACCTTCATCAGAGCAGACCTTCTGTTATGTATGAGATATGGGTGTCTGGGATGCCGTGCCCACCCACAGGGTCACATCAGGCGGGCACGGCCCACTCTGTATATAGCTGAGTGTTCGGCCTAATAAAGTGTACATTTGGCGACAAGGAGATTAATGGGAGTGTGCTGGTTGCCTCGGCCGTTGGCACCATTTCTGGAGCGCGAGGGGGAGCCTGTGATCCTCTGGCCAGAGTGGAGAGCCTCATTTGAGAAATATACTGGGGCGCTGGACCTACACAGGCTAGACAGGAGACGACGGCGGGCGCTCCTGGCCCACAATCTCAGCACGGAGGGCCAAAGGATCCTCGGTACCCTGGGTGGAGCGGACCTCTATGGGGATGCTGTCAAGCGGCTGGCCAGGCACTTCGACGGTCAGACGAGGGCCGTGAAGCTGCAAGTGATGGAGCTCTTGGCGCCAGACACTGATGGGCTAACTTTGCGCCAAAAGCAGGCGAGCGAGGCCAGGCAGGCTGATGGCCCCGAGGAGGAGCAGCAGCCGCAGGACACAGTGACAGCACAGCAGAGCACCAACACCGGGAGCACTGAATGCAGCGGTGAGGAGCCCAGGTCGGTGAGTGGGCCCGACGAGGATGGTGGTGCGTGTCCCGGAGGTGAGCAGCAGCCGAATACAGAGGCTACGCAGCAAGACACGTGGAGCGAGGGGGCCGAGAGCAGTGATGATGTGCCCGGGTCGGGAGACCGAGCCGACGGGAGTGTCACAGAGAGCCCCGAGGGACAGTAGCTACAGCCAGACGTGGTTGACGGCGCGGTTCGGGACACGAGCTGGTCTGGCGAGCTGGGAGATAATTGTGGCTGGTGTGACGATGACCCAGCGAGGGTTGACCCCGGTGCCGGTGGACGCACTGCCCTTGGTGTGGGAACCGGACGGCACTGCGGGGTCCCCGTGAAGAGGGCTGCCGAGGCTGGAGGACAAGAGAGTGGAGCAGGAAAAATTGGCGCAGTTCTGCAGAGCGCCAAACGCCGTCGTCGGGGTAGGAGTTTGGACCGGGTCGGCAGGACAGCACGACACAGGGAGGAGGTCCAGCGACGACGTGGCGGGCACAGGAGACCGGGTCGGGTTCCCCTGCAGGTCGCCGGCGGGGCTTGGCCCAGAGAAGAAAAACAAGTTTTGGCGGTTAGAGACATTTTGGCCAGGGAAGGGTGTTTCCACCCTGGGGGGAGGCAGCGGCCAGACTTAATGATGCCGTGGGGATGCCCAGGCCCTCCGTGGCTGTATAGAAGATTTTGGCAGCAAAAGGACATGTTCGCCAGGGAGGGGGGTTTCGACCCTGGAGGTGGACAGAGGCCAGGGGCGCATATGCTGTGGGGGTGCCCGGGGCCTCCGAGGCAGTTTAGTGGATGGTGGCTGCCCAGAGACATTGGGGTTACCTGAAATTTTATTTTATTATTTTTATTTTCCTTGTGTAGATACCTCTGTGTGTGTGTGTGTGTGTGTGTGTGTTGTTTGTATATTTTTGTTGCAGGTGTGCATGTGAGTGAATGTGTGTAATATGGGATTATTTTATGTATTTTAAAGAGACGTGGTCCATTTTGGTTATTTTGGTGTGAATGTGATAGGTTGTTTTATTACAGTATATTATTCTCCCTGTTCTTAGTGTGTGATTTGGGTTTCTAAATTTGGGAGGTTCAATTGTGTGTGTGGTTTCCCAGTTTTGTAAAGGGGGGAGGAATGTTATGTATGAGATATGGGTGTCTGGGATGCCGTGCCCACCCACAGGGTGACGTCAGGCGGGCACGGCCCACTCTGTATATAGCTGAGTGTTCGGCCTAATAAAGTGTAGTTGGATGTCCCTCAAGAAGATCTCCGTCTCGTGTCATTTTACGATATAACACCTTCATCAGGTGCTGTGATGAAGGTTTGACAGAACCGAAAACTTAGCAGTAAAGTGAAAATTGCAGTGTCACGCTCTGAGCGTGGGGGGATTCCACCTGGCTCAGGTTGTCTGCCTTTTTTCATATTTGTACTGTGTTGTCATTTTGAGTTGTCACTTATCCTATATTGTTTCTCAGTATGATTTATTTTCCCATTTACTAACAAACTAACTAACCTATACTTATATAGCGCTTTTCTAGTCACAAAGACCACTCAAAGCGCTTTCACTAGTACTAACCCTCTATTCTAAGGGCCTATAGGAAACAGATATCTAGGGACAATTTAGAACAGCCAATTAACCTAACATGCATGTCTTTGGATTGTGGGAGGAAACCGGAGCCCCCGGAGTGAACCCACGCAGTACAGGGAGAACATGCAAACTCCACACAGAAAGGTTCCAACCCCTGCCAGCCTGGGGATTCGAACCAGGAACTTTCTAGCTGTAAGGCAACAGTGCTAACCACTGCACCACCGTGCTGCCCGTTTAGTTTGAGGAAAGTGTGGAGGAAAAAATAAGTGCAGGTGGACACGACAAGCTGAAGGTTAAAGGTGTTTTATTCCTCCATCTCGAGACTCACTCAGCGCTCTGTTTGTGCGCTGTGAGTGAGCTCTGAGTGCGTACTGAATGCGTTTTTTCGTGAGCTTTGAGTGAGCACATTTATACCAGCAAGAGAGAATGCATGGGACATTTACATAACAGTCAAGAAAGAATGCATGCAACATTTACATAAGAGTCACACATATCAATAGCTTGATTACTGGCGCCGGAATTCCAAAGTTTGTTTGTTATAGTTTATTGTATTTTTGAGGTTACCTGTCTCCATTTTCTGCCATATCATTATGTTTGTATTCTGTTGTGTTCTTTCTCTCGGGGTTGACAGCTGTCAATGGCTTCTGGGTTTTTTTCTCTGTGTGGGTGTGGCCCTGCCAGCTGTCAGCTCCGATGGATCCCTCATTATTCCCAGCTGGTCCGAATTATGTGTCATTGCTTTCTTCTGCCCGTTCAGATAACTCACACCAGTCATTAATTATGTAAAGGGTTTTTACCCCTATTTAAGGGGAGTTATTTTCATTTCCATTTGCCGCTGTCTTGGTTTGCATTCTCCTCGTCTCTCCTAGCGTCCTGCCCTGCTCTGGTGGGCAAAATCTGTAAGTTTTCTCCTTCATTTGTTTTTTTGTGTTTATAGCACTGTGTTGAACTTTGTTTGTTGGTTCTTTTCAATAAATTCCACAAACTCACAGTTCAGCGCATGGGTCTCATCTTTCTGCCCCGAAGGGCATTCATGACACTAAGTGTACAGATGTCTTTATTTCTATTTTCTTATAATGTTGCAAGTTTTTCCTTGTAATTTGCAGTTTGTTCATCATAACCTTTTCTTTAGGCCTATTATCTCACAACTAAGAACTCAAAGGTCCCATACACTGAAAAATTGTGTTTTTGTAGGTTTTAACCTTCTGAAATGCATCTAATGGTCATGTGATTATCAAAAAAACATCAAAACACTCACTTCTCCCACAGTAACCGTGCAAAACAACCTTCCGTCCAAGTTTCACGGCACTGTCTGGAGCCATTATCAAGTGTTTCACTTTAAATTTTGGAGGATTTCACTCTTTTTCGCTCCATTGCATAAGAAGAAATGGCAGCCATGTTGGAGGAGATCCTGCTGAAAGTCACGTGATCAAAAACTATCGATAGTGACGTAAGAGGAAGGGTGGAGTTAAATGTGGCTTTTTTAATATTGAGACATGCGCTAAAACGTGCCATTGTGAGTAAGGCTGCAAAAGATGATTCACAATGATGCTGCAATAATTAAAGGCAATTTGACCAAAATATATCACAAACATTTCAGTAAGATCATTGGGAGGTGTCAGCATGTGGGAAAAGTGCAGTGAATGGGACCTTTAATGGTAAATTTACAACGTTTTATTTAAATTTGCATTTTATTTTTCTTGTGAATTTCAGACCTTTTTCCTCCTAAATTTGTGATTATTTTTTTTTTTAGTCACTTTTTGTCAACACATACACAGAACCACAGCTTGAAGACACCACACATTGACACATTAACTGGTTCTGTTCATTGGGTTTGTGTGTTTCTCTTTGTTTTTGTCCAGAGGAGGAGTGTGTCCTGGGCATGGTGGGACGTCCCGTGTCTCTACCCTGCTTCACCACTGAATCACTGACCTTTGAGAACATGACCATGGAGTGGAGAACAGACAGAGAGTTGGTGCTCAGATCGGTGTGGAAGGACGGGGATGTGGACATATGGAGTTTAAACAGTGCCACTTTCTCCGCCGATGCTGCTCTGATGGGAAATTTGACTTTAGGGCTGCCAGCAGTTAAGCCCAAATATGACAGAGCCAATTATAGTCTGTTCATCGTTTCAGGGGAGGAACGGCTCAAACTACTGTGCACCATCTGCCTCAGGATAGCAGGTCAGTATGAAAAAGGACAGGGGTCCAGTATCACATACAGCCCAGTGGTTCCCATTGGTTTTAACAAACCAGATCATAAATGACAGAGTAGCTCATATCAGACTAATGAACACATGTGACAGAGAGCTTTCACGCTACTGTCTGTGTTGAAGCCAGTATGGGTTTTTGGTGTGGTGGAAGTATTTTTGTTGGTGCACTTTTATCTCCCTGTCAATAGAGGGTAGCGGTGCACTTATTGTGGAGTAATTTCAAAGGCTTGTTTTAGTGAACATTTCTTTAAATCCTCATATGCCCCAGTTCCCTACACCTTCCCTCTTTCGTCACCTCCAAAAATTTGGTTGAGGCAAGGCAGGTGCCATTTTGAGGCTAATGGTAGCTGATTAGTTTTTAGCTCTGGATGGCGAAGACAGGCTGCACTAACAACTAACATCTGAATGTAATTATGTAAAAGCAACCCAGGAACACACTGTTGGAGGTAGGGGTGTGTGGTGTGGATAGTTGAGAAGGTATAGCCGGTCCCATGGGGTTAATAAGCACAGAAACAACCCTGAATGAGTGAGTGGTTAACTCTGCTAACACAAAGACGGCGTGTGCATTGCCCTCTCTCCAGTGAGGCGGTCTCCAAGCAGTGTTTCCCCTAGGTTTACAGCCTTTTTTTGTGTGTGTGTGTGTGTGGGGGGGGGGGGCAGTGTGAAGGTCGACAACAACCAACTCTTAAAGGAATCATGGTGTTCATAAGTTTCTTTTATTAACAACAGTTTCTTTTAATAACGACAGTCAGTATAAATAAAAACTGTAAAAAACAAACAATTATTGAACAAAACATCAGAATATTTGAACGACATTGAAAGAAATCTCAGAACATTTGTTTATATGGCAATTATCCACAAAGTGTGCAGCCTTCGTTACTGCAGTGTATTTTTCTGGGCTTCTGGAAGAACATTTCAAGAACCTCTCAGTATGGGAAGTCTGACACATCTGGCCCATTATTAAGATTTGCATGCGGGCTGCAAGATGTTCTGGGTTAAAACCCGTCATCCAGTGATGATCGGACTTTTGCTGCTTGTTGGGAGCAGGGTGTGCAGCACTTGGGCTTTTTCTACACTTGGACCCAGAGCAAGAGAGCTACTTCGGCTACTACTAGCAGGAGAGCTAGTGTTGCAACCGTCATCATCCTGGGTGCATTTTAAAAAAAGCAGATTTTTTTTTGCCTCTCAGTTGGCTGATGCAACATGCTTTCCTACGTGCTCTCTCTCCGTTGGTGCGAGCGTGTTCACCTGTATGTGCACTAGGGCTGCAACTAACGATTATTTTGGTAGTCGACTAACGACTATTTTTTCGATTAGTTGACTAATTGCGATTATTTTTCTCATGTCCGCCATCTCTGCTTCCTGTTGGGGCTGTAGTGCATATTTTACCTCACCCGCTGTTTAAGCCTGCACACCTGTGAAAATCACCTTGTTGTCAGTCCCTGCTTTAATATAACATTTTATAAGCAGTTTCCAGAGGTAATACAAACCCCCCCCCCCCAAAAAAAACCCCCAATAAAGCTGTATTAATTATCACAAGTTTAAGGTTATATACAGTGGGGCAAAAAAGTATTTAGTCAACCACCAATTGTGCAGGTTGTCCCACTTAAAAGATGAGCGAGATCTCCAATTTTCATCATAGGTATACCTCAACTATGAGAGACAAAATGAGAAAAAAAATCCAGAAAATCACACTGAAGGATTTTTAAAGAATTTATTTGCAAATTATGGTGGAAAATAAGTAAATAAGTATTTGGTCACCTACAAACAAGCAAGATTTCTGGCTCTCACAGACCTGTAACTTCTTCTTTAAGAGGCTCCTCTGTCCTCCACTCGTTACCTGTATTAATGACACCTGTTTGAACTCGTTATCAGTATAAAAGACACCTGTCCACAACCTCAAACAGTCAGACTCCAAACTCCACTATGGCCAAGACCAAAGAGCTGTCAAAGGACACCAGAAACAAAATTGTAGACCTGCACCAGGCTGGGAAGACTGAATCTGCAATAGGTAAGCAGCTTGGTGTGAAGAAATCAACTGTGGGAGCAATTATTAGAAAATGGAAGACATACAAGACCACTGATAATCTCCCTCGATCTGGGGCTCCACGCAAGATCTCACCCCGTGGGGTCAAAATGATCACGAGAACGGTGAGCAAAAATCCCAGAACCACACGGGGGGACCTAGTGAATGACCTGCAGAGAGCTGGGACCAAAGTAACAAAGGCTACCATCAGTAACGCACTACACCTCCAGGGACTCAAATCCTGCAATGCCAGATGTGTCCCCCTGCTTAAGCCAGTACATGTCCAGGCCCATCTGAAGTTTGCTAGAGAGCATTTGGATGATCCAGAAGAGGATTGGGAGAATGTCATATGGTCAGATGAAACCAAAATAGAACATTTTGGTAAAAACAGCGGCTCGACTCCGAGTTTTTTTCCCTTCCTCTCTCTTTTGATCAGTCTTTTTTTTTCACCCCACTTATATCACGGACACACAGATCGTCCCAAATGTCTCCTGAGCCGGTGGACGGAGCCACTGTTTATAGCAGGATACGATACAACAGGGAAGAGCTGCTAGCATTTAACCGCCACCCGGTCCCATTGGAAAAACTCGACATACCGAGAGAATTGAGGCGAAAGCGTCGCGGCTGCCGGGCTGGAGTAAGGCGGAGGACAAAAAATATAAGGTACAGACCCTCCCTTCCATCTGTTGTCATGGGAAATGTACGGTCGATACTGGGAAAGTTAGATGAGCTAGCGGCTATCTCCCGTTATGATAGCACTTACCGGGAGTGCTCTCTCCTTTTGTTTACTGAGACGTGGCTAACTGAACTAGCAGCAGATGCTAACATTGAGCTGGAGGGTTTTCACATGATACGAGCTGACCGAACACCAGACAGTGGCAAAGCTAGGGGCGGTGGAGTGATAATGTATGTTAACAACAACTGGTGCAGACCGGGACATATCACTGTTAAACAACGACACTGCAGCAAAGACATTGAGTTGCTAGCTGTTAGCATGAGGCCTACATATCTCCCGAGAGAACACTCACACATGATCTGCATTGTTGTTTATGCAAATCCGACGGCGAACGCTGGGACAGCACGTGATGTCATCCATTCAGTAACCAGCAGGCTGCAGACAGAACACCCAGATGCTCTTCTCCTCATCTCAGGCGATTTCAACCACGTTTCACTGTCTCCCATTCTACCCACGTTCACCCAGTATGTCACATGCCACACTAGAGACAATAAAACACTGGATTTATTCTACGCAAACACTAAGGAGGCGTACACCTCATCACAACTCCCCCCACTCGGGAGATCGGATCACAACTTGGTTCATCTCCGGCCGGTGTACAAACCCCTAGTGCACAGACAACCTCCGGCCATGCACACTGTGGAGTTGTGGTCTGAGGAGACAATGGACACTCTAAAGGACTGTTTTGAAGTCACCGCCTGGAAGCAGCTCTGCGATCCACATGGTGAGGACATCGATGGCCTCATTCACACCTTCACGGGCTACCTCAGCTTCTGTGTGGACAAATCCGTTCCCACCAAGACCATACGGCGTCACTCAAACAACAAACCCTGGATCAACCCTGAGATAAAAACACTTCTGAGAGAGAAGAAGAGGATCTTCAGGTCGGGGAACAGGGAGATGCTGAAGTCCGTACAGAGGGAGCTGAGGAGAAAGATCAGAGAAGGCAAGGACAGCTTCAGGAAGAAGATGGAGGACAAGCTGCAACAGAGCGACATCAGCGGGGTCTGGAGAAACCTCAAAACCATCTCGGGGCTCCAGAATACCTCCCCCCAGGCCACGGGGGGCAGGGAGTGGACAAACAACCTGAATCTGTTTTTCAATAGATTTGACCAACCGCCCTCCCCCCTGTCTGCACAACAACCACTGCTGCCTCTAAGAAATCAAGTCCTGCTGCCCACTCCCCACTCCACCGACACCCCCCCCACTCCCAACACACAGCCCCCCATCCTGACCCTGACCAAGACCCAGGTGAGGACGGAGCTGAGGAAGATCAAGGCGAGGAAGGCGTCGGGACCGGACGGCATCAGCGCAAAGCTCCTCAGGTCCTGTGCAGACCAGCTGTGTGGGATTGTGACGTATATCTTCAACATGAGCCTGAAACTGGGGAGGGTACCACAGCTGTGGAAAACATCTTGTGTGGTACCTGTACCAAAAACTTCCCACCCCAAAGACCTGAACAGCTACAGACCGGTGGCCTTGACGTCCCACTTAATGAAGACCCTGGAGAGACTGCTCCTTGCTCATCTCCGCCCCCTGGTGGAACCAGCGATGGATCCACTCCAGTTCGCCTACCAGCATGGCATTGGGGTGGAGGATGCGGTGATCTTCCTCCTTCACCGTTCTCTGTCCCACCTGGAGAAGCCCGGGAATATGGTGAGGATCATGTTCTTTGACTTCTCCAGTGCTTTCAACACCATCCAACCGATGATCCTGAAGGACAAGCTGCTGCGCGCAGGGGTGGACCAGCACCTGTCATCATGGATCCTGGACTACCTCACGAACCGGCCTCAGTTTGTGAGAACCCGGGGCTGTGTTTCCGACACGATCATCAGTAGCACGGGGGCCCCCCAGGGAACGGTGCTGGCTCCCTTCCTGTTCACTCTTTATACTGCGGACTTCTCACACAACACAACACATTGCCATCTACAGAAGTTCTCTGATGACTCTGCGATCGTTGGTCTCATCTCCAACGGAGATGAAGCTGAGTACAGAGGGCTTATCCAGGACTTCGTGGACTGGTGCCATCGGAACTGCCTCCAGATCAACGCGAGGAAAACTAAGGAGCTGGTGGTGGACTGCCGCAGGCATGGGCAGCCCCTCACAGCACCAGTAAATATACAGGGAACAGACATCGAGATGGTGACATCCTATAAGTACCTGGGTGTTCATCTGAACAATAAACTAGACTGGTCACACAATACTGACACACTCTACAAGAAGGGACAGCGCAGGCTGTTCCTGCTGAGGAGACTCAGGTCTTTTGGTGTACAAGGGGTGCTGCTGAAGTCATTCTATGACACGGTGGTGGCATCAGCCATCACTTTTGGAGTGGTCTGCTGGGGCAGTGGCATTACTGCAGCCGATAGGAAGAGACTGAACAAACTGATTAAGAAAGCTAGCTCTGTCCTGGGGCAGCGCCTTGATCCGATGGAGGAGATAGGAGAGAGAAGGACGGTGGCTAAACTGTCATCTCTGCTGGAGTCCGAGTTCCACCCTATGCAGGACATACTGGATGCACTGAGGAGCTCATTTAGCAGCAGACTACATCATCCCAGGTGCACAACCGAGAGGTTTCGTAGGTCCTTCCTACCAACGGCTGTCAGACTGTACAACCTAAGCAGGGCTGCTCGCAGAGATAGCAAAAAGACGTAACAAACTAATAGTTTTTTGAATGCAAAAGATGCAATAGACTTACACAATGGTCCTCTCCGGCATACAACTAGGAACATACCGGTCGCTATGGAGGGTGAGAATATGTATGGGCACATAATCATACCATGTAGGATAACTAAGTAGACGGTTATGCTGTTTCATCCCATCTAGCAACAATGCTCTGCACTGTGTGTGTTTATATATTTACATATTTATTCCATCTAGCTACAATGCTCAGCACTGGGTGTGTTTATATTTATATATCTGTATATTTATTCCATCTAGCTACAATGCTCCGCACTGTGTTTTTATATATCTACATATTATTCCATCTAGCTACATTGCTCCGCACTGTGTGTGTTTATATACTTGCATATTTATTCCACCTAGCTGCAATGCTCCGTACTGTGGGTGTTTATATATTTACATATTTATTCCATCTAGCTACAATGCTCTTTACTGTGTGTTCATATATTCATATTTATTCCATCCAGCTACAATGCTCTGCACTGTGTGTCTGTGTGTGTATATATATATATATTTTATAGTAATATGTACATATGTATATTAGCTGCTCTTGCTTGCTTGTTTTTTTTCTTGCCTTCTGATTGTTGCTCTGAGTGTTGCTATCCCTGTGCTGTTGCAATCCTGGAATTTCCCCGTTGTGGGACTAATAAAGGCTTATCTTATCTCTTATCTTATCTTAAACTCAACTTGTGGTGTTTGGAGGAGAAAGAATGCTGAGTTGCATCCAAAGAACACCATACCTACTGTGAAGCATGGGGGTGGAAACTTCATGCTTTGGGGCTGTTTTTCTGCAAAGGGACCAGGACAACTGATCCGTGTAAAGGAAAGAATGAATGGGGCCATGTATCCTGAGATTTTGAGTGAAAACCTCCTTCCATCAGCAAGGGCATTGAAGATGAAACGAGGCTGGGTCTTTCAGCATGACAATGATCCCAAACACACCGCCCGGGCAACGAAGGAGTGGCTTCGTAAGAAGCATTTCAAGGTCCTGGAGTGGCCTAGCCAGTCTCCAGATCTCAACCCCATAGAAAATCTTTGGAGGGAGTTGAAAGTCCGTGTTGGCCAGCGACAGCCCCAAAACATCACTGCTCTAGAGGAGATCTGCATGGAGGAATGGGCCAAAATACCAGCAACAGTGTGTGAAAACCTTGTGAAGACTTACAGAAAACGTTTGACCTCTGTCATTGCCAACAAAGGGTACATAAAGTATTGAGATGAACTTTTGTTCAGAATGAGGGCTAATATTTATGAAGATAAAAAAGAGACAGTGACTCCTGTAATTTAGTCATTTACTGCATTCAGCATGTTAGCCATGACTTGAACAGTTCAGCCCTCAGCAACCAGAGAGCTTATTGTCAAACAGGTAAGCTAACATAAACAGCACGTACTAACGGTATCGTCATTTTTCTAACGCTTGAAACAGTTGGTCATTGAAAATAAGCGGCACTAACTTTCTTTACTCGCTAAAACTTACCAAGCAGAAGCAGCCGTTAATGTCGCGGCTCCTGGGTGCCATCGTTTCAGATGCTCATGCATCACTGCAGTGCTGCCATGATAGAAAAGGTCTGCCTTGCAAAGTCTGCATTTTACTTGTTTCGTTTTTTGTTTTTGTTTTTTTCTGTGAAATGTTCCAATACTACAGAAAGTTTGGGTCTGCCTTTTTTTTTTTTTTTTTTTTAGCTCCACTTCTACGTGTTTTTCCTTCCACTTTACCATGCTGTGCTCCTCTTCTTCTTCACTGGAAATTGTTCATGCATGCCGGACGACAGAGGCGCCTCTGCCTCAGCAGTTCCGGTCGTGCATTGCAGTTACAATTGAACATTTTTGCAGCATGCATATAAACTTTGATTACACGATTTGTCGACAATAAAAATCTTTGTCGACAAATTTTTATTGTTGACGTTATTGAAGTTGACTAATCATTTCAGCCCTAATGTGCACACGTGTCTCTATATGTGCATGCATGTTGTGTGTGTGTGTGTGCGAGTGCACGTGTCTGTTTTCTTGCAGCAGAGCCCTGCCTTGCTGCATGACACAGAGCGCAGAGAGGAGAAGCGTCAGAAATGAGCTGCTGTTGTGTAAATAAGATAAATAACATAAGGATATTTAGTTTGTTTAATAAAAGGACAAGGTAAAGACTTGTTCTATAGTGAATACATCTTAAAATGACTTCTGTTGTGATCTGGTGCTGTATAGAAAAATAAAAGTAAAATTAACTTGACATTCTTGGGGGGGGGGGGGCACCCCCCTAATATAATGGTAGGGGAAACAATCCCAAGGCAGTAGATAGACCAACCAATGATAGCTAGCCAAGATGCTTGCCATTCAATATTCTGGCCCACTACGCCGAAAATATAACAAAACTAGAAAGCACTAAGACAGCCCGGACCTCCGCCAAGGCTCCTTCTGTCCCTCATGGATCACCTCCAAAATGTAATGCGTTTATGTGTAGGCCACGAGCCAGTTCTGGTGAAAATTGCATCAAAGTCTGTCCAGTAGTTTTGGAGGATTCTTGCTAACACACTGTGAAAAGATAAGAACCTTGATGGAGGTATGCATTCTTGGATTATTACCAAAATATTATGGGTTCCCCTGTAGGCCAAGAACCACTTCTGGTGAAAATTTCATCCAAATCCATCCAGTAGTTTTTATGTAATCCTGCTGCACAAATAAAAACAAGGTCCTTGGTGGAGGTATGCACTCTGAGATCATCACCAAAATTTCATGGGCTCATCCTTGGGCCAAGGGCTACCGCTGGTGAAATTTTCACCAAAATCTGTCGAGCAGTTTTTGCGTAATCCTGCTAACAAGCAGACAGACAAACCACCCCGATTACATAACCTCCTTGGCAAAGGTAATAAGCCAGAATGATCCCCAACAGCACACATCTGCCCTATGTCAACCCAATGTACAAAATTTGCATCAGGAATACATCTTATAGAGGTCGTTTGCACATTGGCTAGACGTTGGAATAATGCATGGGGTTACCAGGGCCCCACCCTGGAGCCAGGCCTGGGGGAGGGGCTCGATAGCTAGCGTCTGGTGGCCGGGTTTCCGCTCATGGGTCCCGGCCAGGCTCAGCCCAAAGGAGTTACATAGGTCTGCCCTCCAGTGGGCTCACCACCTGCAGGAGGGATCATGGGGGTCTGGTGCTATGTGGATCAGGTGGCAGTCAAAGGCGGAGACCTTGGCAGACTCATCCCAAGCTTCCTAAACTAGCTTTTGGTACGTGGAATGTCACCTCTCTGGTGGGGAAGGAGCCTGAGCTGGTGCATGAGGATGAGAGATACCGGCAAGATATAGTCGGCCTCACCTCAACACACAGCTCTGATTCCGGAACCAGACTCCTGGAGAGGGGCTGGAGCTTGGCCTACTCTGGAGTTGTCCCGGGCGAGACGCGACGAGCAGGGGTGGGTATTCTTGTATCCCCCCCACCTTGCTGCTTCTATATTGGAGTTTTCCCCGGTGGACGAAAGAGTTGCTTCCCTGCACCTTTGGGTTGGGAAATGGGTCCTGACTATCATTTGTGCCAATGCACCAAATGATGTTTCAGAGTACCCACCCTTTTTGGTCTCTTACTGGGGTGCTGGAGGGTGCTCCTCTTGGAGACTCCATTGTCCTACTGGGGGACTTCAATGCGCACGTGGGCAATGACAGTGAAACCTGGAAGGGGGTGATTGGGAGGAACGGCCTGCCCGATCTGAACCCGAGTGGTGTTCAGTTATTGGACTTCTGTGCTAACCACAGTTTGTCCATAATGAACACCATGGGTGTTAAGGGTGTCCATATGTGCACCTGGCACCAGGACATCCTAGGTCACAGGTCAATGATTGATTTTGTTATCGTGTCATCAGACCTGTGACCATATGTCTTGGACACTCGGGTAAAGAGAGGTGCAGAGCTGTCAACTGATTACCACCTGGTGGTGAGTTGGCTCTGATGACAGGGGAGGATGCCATTCAGACCTGTTAGACCCAAACGTATAGTGAGGGTGTGCTGGGAACGTCTGGCTGAGGCCCCTGTCCGGGAGGTCTTCATCCTCCGGAAGAACTTCAACCACATTCCGAGGGGGTCTGGAGACATGGAGTCTGAATGGGCCATGTTCTCCACCTCTATTGTTGAAGCTGCGGCTACAAGGTCGTCGGTGCATCTCGTGGTGGCAACCCCCAAACCAAGTGGTGGACATCAGTGGTGAGGGGGGCCATTAAGCTGAAGAAGGAGTCCTATCAAGCTTGGTTGGCTTGTGGGACTCCCGAAGCAGCTGAGGTGTACCAGCAGGCCAAGCGGAGTGCAGCTCGGGTGGTTGCTGAAGCAAAAACTCGGGTATGGGAGGAGTTCAGTGAGGCCATTGAACAAGATTTCGGTTTTGCCAGAATTTCCTCAAAGAGATTCTGGCAAACTGTCTGGTGGCTCAGGAGGGGGAAGCAGCTCTCTGTCCACACTGTGTATGGTGCGGATGGGGCACTGTTGACTTAGACTGGGGATATCGTCGGGCGGTGGAAGGAATACTTTGAGGATCTCCTCAATCCCACTGATACGCCTTCCACAGAGGAAGCAGGGCTTGTGGACAAGGGGGACGACTCGCCTATCACAGGGGCTGAGGTTGCCAAGATGGTTAAAAATCTCTTTGGTGGCCAGGCCCCGGGGGTGGATGAGATTCTCCCTGAGTACCTCAAGGCCCTGGATGTTGTATGGCTGTCATGGTTGACACACCTCTGCAACATTGCATGGAGGTTGGGGGCAGTGCCTTTGGCATGGCAAACCGGGTTGGTGGTTCCTCTCTTCAAAAAAGGGGACCGGAGGGTGTGCTCCAACATTAGAGGGATCACACTCCTCAGCCTCCCTGGAAAGGTCTATGCCAGGGTACTGGAGAGGAGAGTCCGGCCGTTGGTTGAACCTCGGATTCAGGAAGAGCAATGTGGTTTTCGTCCTGGCCGTGGCACATCAGACCAGCTCTTTACCCTCTCAAGAATCCTCGAGGGTTCATGGGAGTTTGCCAAACCAGTTTACATGTGTTTTGCGGACTTGGAAAAGGTATTCGACCGCATCCCTCATGGTTTTTTGTGGGGGGTGCTTTGGGAGTATGGGGTATCGGGCTTGTTGTTACGAACTATTCGGTCTCTGTACAACCATTGTGAGAGTTTGGTTCATATTGCCAACACTCGATCGGACTCATTCCCAGTGAGAGTTGGACTCCACCAGGGCTGCCCTTTGTCACCGATTCTGTTCATAATTTTTATGGACAGGATTTCTAGGCACAGCCAGGAAACGGAGGGTATCATGCTTGGTGACCACAGGATCTCATCTCTGTTGTTTGCAGATGATGTTGTCCTGTTGGCTTCATCCAGCAATGACCTACAGTTCTTGCTGGGACGGTTTGCCGCTGAGTGTGAAGCGGCTGGGATGAGAATCAGCACCTCCAAGTCCAAGTCCATGGTCCTCAGCCGGAAAAAGGTGGATTATCCTCTCCGGGTTGGGGACAGGCTCCTACCCCAAGTGGAGGAGTTTAAGTATCTTTGGGTCTTATTCATGAGTGAGGGGAGAATGGAGCAATAGATTGACAGATGGATCGGAGCAGCATCTGCAGTGATGCAGACTTTGTACCGGTCTGTTGTGGTGAAGAGGGAGCTGAGTTCTAAGGCAAAGCTGTCGATTTACCAGTCAATCTACATTCCTGCTCTCACCTATGGTCACGAGCTTTGGGTAATGACTGAAAGAACGAGATCGCGGATACAAGCGACTGAAATGAGCTTTCTCCGTAGGATCGCTGGACTCACCCTCAGAGATAGGGTGAGGATCTCAGTCATCCGGGAGAAGCTCAGAGTAGAACTGCTGCTCCTCCACATTGAAAGGAGCCAGTTGAGGTGGTATGGGCATCTGATCAAGATGCCTCCTGGATGCCTCCCACTTCAGGTGTTTCGGGCATGTCCCACTGGGAGGAGACCCCGGGGCAGACCCAGGACTCGCTGGAGAGACTATGTCTCCCAGCTGGTCTGGGAACGCCTTGGTATCCTCTCTGAAGAGCTGGAGGAGGTGCTGGGGAGAGGGAAGTCTGGGCTTCTCTGTTTGAACTGCAGCCTCTGCGACCCAGACCTCCGGAAAAGCAGTAGAAGATGGATGGATGGATGGCATAATGCAAACTTGTTCCCGATGTGAACTTGCTGACATTGGCCCAACATACTGTATGTGTGCTGTTGGGGATGCAACTATCAGTGACTGTGGATTTTCTTTCTTTTCTTGGAAAGAACCACAAACCAAGAGCTAGCCTAACATTAGTCTGTTCATCCATTGACTTCTTCCAACTGAGGCAAGCTCTGAGGTGTTAAATACAGTTCACGGTGGCACAAACACATCAGTGCGAGAGCAAGCGCACCGTGCACGTGATGTATATTTTGTCATCTTCCCTTCTGCAGAGGATGAACATAGACTGAGTGCATGCAACCCCAAAAAATAAAAAGTGACTGCATGTTTTGGATCAGCACTGAACTGGGTATGCACAAGGAAATCTCCCACTGAGTAGTACTGTATTGTTCACAAACAATTTGTTCGAATGTGCTAGTTTTTATGGGTAAATGTACGGTACTGAGCCAAGGATCACCTGCCTGAGCAGCAAACAAGGCGTGCCCACTCCGTTCAGCTGACTCTTTGTTCAGTGAGTGGCAGACATTTGCAACTCCAGTACAGCACTGAGTAATTTGAATATTTCGAACGGATCTCTAGCGGACAAACTGGAAGTGACTCAGTGCATTTTCGTGAACTGCGGATCAAATCACTGCACCCCTGCTGTTTGCCTGCCATTTTTGACAAAGGAGAAGA
Source organism: Pholidichthys leucotaenia (assembly GCA_020510985.1). NCBI lineage: Eukaryota > Metazoa > Chordata > Actinopteri > Cichliformes > Pholidichthyidae > Pholidichthys > Pholidichthys leucotaenia. The sequence goes on from CM035839.1 coordinate 41,309,081, forward strand.
AGAAATAACATGGACGCCAGCTTCGAGGAAGGAACATACGGTATTTATTTCCATCTTTTTGATTGTCTGTTTTCCTCCTCAGCCGCTAACAATAATTCAGTTCCGTTCAACTTTATTTATACAGCACATATTCACAACAGTTAACAAATAGCACTTTCAACTGTAGGGCAGACCCTTCAATTGCAGAAAGACCCAAACAATAATAACAACAAAAGCTCCTGTTCCTTATGGTCACCCTCATACTCAAGCACCTCCACCATTTTTTAAAATGGTCATCATCAGGCTTTTCTTCTGGTCTTTGATTGGAGCTGTTCAAACCAGTTTGGTGGCTCCTGGCTGCCACCTACAGTACAGACATGTGAACTGCAGATTATGTTTAGTGCGTATGTGCGAAACACGGCTGCTGAGCAACAGCTGCATTGCCTCAAAACTACAGAGTCCACAGACTAGATGCGCTTTACCCTTGCAGCTACCCTGAATCCAGTTTTAGACAGCCAGACCTTGACTGGATAGCCAAGATGCTAGCAAGCTGGCATACCAGCCTGCTACATCCAAAATATAACGAAATACACTAGAATAACAAGAGATATTATTGGCTGTGGATTAGTGAACCAGCCCTGTGTTCAGTTGACAAAACCGTTTGCAACCATTCAGAATTGTTCATTAGATTCTGTAACTGAATGACACGGTCGCCGTGAACCATTTTCTCATTGGCCGAACTCCTCGGGGAGGTGACTCGCATAGCGAACAAAGATTGCGGCTAGGTAAGATAGTTTGCAATGTCCTTTTTGTTTTCTTTTCTTTTCAGAGCAGTTCCATCAATTTAAGAGTAGAGGTTGTGTCAGTTTGTAAGTAAAACAATACCACACATAAAATATTGTTTTTGGTGGGGGTAACGGAGAATTCTTAAGTAATATGAAATTGAAGTAGGCTACAGTCTATGCCGTAGTTACCAAATAAATATGGTCCTCTAACCGGCTGACAGAGGACCATAGATGATCCTTCAATAAAAAGTGGTGGAAGAGAAAAAATCTATGTAAACCCATTTATCACATGATTTTGTTAGGACTCTTCGCTCTAATCGCTAATCTCATGTTCTATACCTTTATTTCAACATTCTACTACTTTGATATTATTTTATAAGTGATTTAATTCCCAAAGTGAGATCTCTGACACCAAAGTTTACGTGCAAGCCAAACAGAAAAAACGTTCGCCGAGAACTGCCCTTTCATTTAGGTTAGTTCACCTTGCAAACTATGTTCGGTGAACTGTTTTGTGAACTGAACTTGCATCAGCGGAGAACAGGAATGTCTAGTGGAGTAACTAGAGTAAAATAGCAATATACGCCGCCATGTCTACCATGGCTAACTCCACAGCAGCAGGCTAGCAGCCATAGCACTGTCAGTATTGGGTTTGGACATTCACAGGGATCATCCCACTGTCGTTAAAATGGATGGAGATGAAGCTGGGAGGGGGAAAGTATTTCTAACTCAGATTCTCACTTCATAGCCAGAACAAAATCAAAACCGCTCATTTGGAGAGAGGTACTGAGGCAAAGGTTGACTGCAAAAAGTGGCAGGGTTGTGTTTTTTCTGAGATTTTCCATTTGTAGCCACTCCAGATAACCAGATAGACAGTTCTTAGTTCCCTTTGACCTGAGCACCTGAATGCCCTATGTAGTCCACTTCACAGGGTGCTACTAGGCGATGGGAATGCACCCATTGTGTGTGAGTTTGTTGAGCATCCAGGCAATTGTCTAAGAGGAGTTACGATTTCCAGAAAGTGCAGTTAGATGAACAGTGGGTGCAGAACTGTGGCATTAGCTCATTTTGGGGTAAGAAATATTATACACTATGAAAAAAGAATTTTGAACAATCTTTGGCCACGAAAGAAAGAAATGTGCATTCAGGAGCCTGTCAGCATTAGTAACAGAAGGGTTTTTTCGCTTTGACAGGCAAATTTTCTCTCATAAACTTATGATTTTTACCTCTGTCAAGATAATGTGTTCATTGCAGTTTGTTAGCAGAGTTACACAAAAAACTACTAAATGGATTTTGATTATTTTTACACCAGAGGTGGCCCTTGGGCCAAGGATGGAGCCGTTAGATTTTAGAGTAGATCTAGATCAGTGTGTTTATTCTGGATCACTTTTTCACTTTTTTTTAAATATTGTGAGCTTTTGTAATACACATTTTTGCTAATATCATGAACATTCAGGGGCTAATCAACCTGAAAATACACAGGCACAGACAACTTATGACATACTGTCAAATTTGAAACAAATTAATTGTTGGACAGACTGCCTTGGTGGAGGTATGCACTCTCTAAATGCTCTAGTTTTTGTATAACTTTGGTGTTTTTTCTTTGTAATTTATTTATTTGGTCTCACATTTGTGACTTTGTACTTTAGAGGCCACATTTCTCATATTTTCTCTCATAAATTTGCAACCTTTTTCTCATAAATTTTTAGCTTTTCTTTTAAATTTTCAACTCTTTTCTATAGCACGTTTAAGGGTGAGTAACCCATTAGCATCTGCCCCACAGCCGGGAGGATGTGGGTTCAAGCCTCAGCTGGGTCATACCAAAAGACCATATAAAAATGGTACTTCCCACCTTCTAGCTTGGTGCTCAGCATAATAGAATGGGGAAAGGAAAGTTGGTTACCCAGCCATGGGGGTGGGGGCACAAGCCAGTGCACTCCTAGTGCTGTTCCCAAAGCCAGGTAAATAGGGAGGGTTTCATCAGGAAGGGCATCTGGTGAAAAATTTCTGCCAAATCCAAAATGCGGACCGTGATCTGCTGTGGTGACCCCTGATAAGGGAGCAGCTGAAAGACGAATAAGTTGTCCACAGCTAAGTAACCCCTGTCTTTGTTGGTCATTTCCAGCCAGTTTCAGCAGCCCGCAGGTGCTGAAGGAAGACAACACATCCTTCCTGTGCCACTCCAGCGGCGGTTACCCTCTCCCCACAGTCTACTGGCTCATCAACGACACAGAGGAGCCGCCCGAAGGCTCCGTGAGGACCCAGGCTGTGTGGCTCCCAGAGTCAGTCCTCTACAACGTCACCAGCCTCCTCACCGTCAACATCTCCCAGGATGACAGCGTATCGTGTGTCATCGAGAACCCATCCATCAACCAAACCGTGTCCACTGTCTGTGAGTACATTTGTCACAGCTCTGAAAAGTCACAAAATTATGAGAAAAATGTTACAAATTTGCAAGAAAAAAATTGTAAATTTACAAGATAAAAGTGATACAGTTATGAGAATAAACTTGCAAACTATGGAAAACAATCATGGGGAAAAGTCTTAAATTTAAAAGAAAAAATCCTACCACTTTGTGGTACAGTGGTTAGCACTGTTGCCTAATGGCTAGAAGGTTCTAGGTTTGAATCCCCAGACTGGCAGGGGTGGGAACCTTTCTGTGTGGAGTTTGCATGTTCTCCCTGTGCTGTGTGGCTTTCCTCCCACAATCCAAAGACGTGCATGTTAGGTTAATTAATGATTTGAAATTGTCCCTAGGTATCCATCTCTGACAGGACCTCAGAATAGAGGCTTAGTACTAGTGAAATGCTTTGAGACTAGAAAAGCACTATATAAGTACAGGTCCTTATCCCTTATGAGAAAAATATAATATATTTTTAAAGATGTTACAAATTTAAGAATTAAATTTAGAAGAAAAAAAGACCTAAATTTACAAGAAAAGTCACAAATTTACAGGAAACAACCTGTAAATTTACAAGATATAAGTGACACAATTATGAAAATAAAGTTGCAAACTATGGAAAAAAATCATGGGGAAAAGTCTTAAATTTAGAAGAAAAAGATCACTACTTTATGGGAAAAATGTAATACATTTTTAAGAAAAAAAAAAAAATTACCCCCCAAAAATCAAGAAATTTTTTACAAGAAAAAAAAATCACCAATTTAAATTAGTTACAAATTTAAGTGTTAAATTTCCCATTGTGGGACTAATAAAGGCTTATCTTAAAAGAAAAAAGACCTAAATTTTCAAGGAAAAAAAGTCACAAATTTGAAGGGAAAAAAAAAAAAAAAAAAAAAGCAAAATTATGAAAAAAAAAAAAATTTGAAAACTGTTTGCATATTTACAAGGGGGAAAAAATTAAAATGTAAGACACAAGCATCAAAACGAAAGCCTGGGGGCTAGACACAGCCCTCCAGTATATTTTGACCGTCCCGCTTACAAATTTTCTTCTCCTCTCATAAATTTGTGACTTTTGTCTCCAGGTCTCGTGAATTTGCAGCTCTTCCCCCAGTCTTGTGAAACTGCCCCATTTTAACTTAAATTTGCAACTTTTTTCCCTCTCTTGTAAATGTGTAACTTTCCCTCTTCATAAACGTATGGCTTTTTAACATGTAAATTTGTAGTTTTTTTTAACAGTCTCTTAAATGTGCAATTTCCCCCTCCTTGTAAATTTGTGACTGTTTTCCTAAATTTGCAGCCTTTCAACTCTCTTATATAGTGGGGCAAAAAAGTATTTAGTCAGCCACCAATTGTGCAAGTTCTCCCCCTTAAAAGATGAGAGAGGTCTCCAATTTTCATCATAAATGGCAAATGGCATTCACTTATATAGCGCTTTTATTCTCATCTCTTGATGACCAAAGCACTTTACAGATCCTGCTATCCACCCATTCACACACTGATGGCGGCATGCTACCTAACATGGCGCTTCCAGACCCACCAGGAGCAATTAGGGGTGAAGTGTCTTGCCCAGGGACACAACGGCAGGATATCTGGGGAGAGCGGGATTCGAACCGCCAACCATGTGGTTATTGGACGACCTGCTCTACCTCCTGAGCCACTGCCGCCCCCCATCATAGGTATACCTCAACTATGAGAGACAAAATGAGGAGAAAAAAAAAATCCAGAAAATCACATTGTCTGATTTTTAAAGAATTTATTTGCAAATTATGGTGGAAAATAAGTATTTGGTCACCTACAAACAAGCAAGATTTCTGGCTCTCACAGACCTGTAACTTCTTCTTTAAGAGGCTCCTCTGTCCTCCACTCGTTACCTGTATTAATGGCACCTGTTTGAACTCGTTATCAGTATAAAAGACACCTGTCCACAACCTCAAACAGTCAGACTCCAAACTCCACTATGGCCAAGACCAAAGAGCTGTCAAAGGACACCAGAAACAAAATTATAGACCTGCACCAGGCTGGGAAGACTGAATCTGCAATAGGTAAGCAGCTTAGTGTGAAGAAATCAACTGTGGGAGCAATTATTAGAAAATGGAAGACATACAAGACCACTGATAATCTCCCTGTATCTGGGGCTCCACGCAAGATCTCACCCCGTGGGGTCAAAATGATCACGAGAACGGTGAGCAAAAATCCCAGAACCACACGGGGGGACCTAGTGAATGACCTGCAGAGAGCTGGGACCAAAGTAACAAAGGCTACCATCAGTAACACACCACGCCGCCAGGGACTCAAATCCTGCAGTGCCAGACGTGTCCCCCTGCTTAAGCCAGTACATGCCCAGGCCCGTCTGAAGTTTGCTAGAGAGCATTTGGATGATCCAGAAGAGGATTGGGAGAATGTCATATGGTCAGATGAAACCAAAATAGAACTTTTTGGTAAAAACTCAACTTGTCGTGTTTGAGGAGAAAGAATGCTGAGTTGCATCCAAAGAACACCATACCTATTGTGAAGCATGGGGGTGGAAACATCATGCTTTGGGGCTGTTTTTCTGCAAAGGGACCAGGACGACTGATCCGTGTAAAGGAAAGAATGAATGGGGCCATGTATCGTGAGATTTCGAGTGAAAACCTCCTTCCATCAGCAAGGGCATTGAAGATGAAACGTGGCTGGGTCTTTCAGCATGACAATGATCCCAAACACACTGCCCGGGCAATGAAGGAGTGGCTTCGTAAGAAGCATTTCAAGGTCCTGGAGTGGCCTAGCCAGTCTCCACATCTCAACCCCATAGAAAATCTTTGGAGGGAGTTGAAAGTCTGTGTTGCCCAGCGACAGCCCCAAAACATCACTGCTCTAGAGGAGATCTGCATGGAGGAATGGGCCAAAATACCAGCAACAGTGTGTGAAAACCTTGTGAAGACTTACAGAAAACGTTTGACCTCTGTCATTGCCCATAAAGGGTATATAACAAAGTACTGAGATGAACTTTTGTTATTGACCAATTACTGTAGTTATTTTCCACCATAATTTGCAAATAAATTCTTTAAAAATCAGACAATGTGGTTTTCTGGATTTTTTTTTCTCATTTTGCCTCTCATAGTTGAGGTATACCTATGACGAAAATTGGAGACCTCTCTCATCTTTTAAGTGGGAGAACTTGCACAATTGGTGGCTGACTAAATACTTTTTTGCCCCACTGTAAATTAGTAGCATTCTCCCTCAGTCTCATAAATTTGCAACTCCACACCATGTAAATTTGTATCTTAAATTTAAGATAAGATTTATTGTCATTGCATGATTATAAATGAAACAAATCACATACTCAGGCAATTAACAGTAGCTAAATAGAATAAATAAACAAGAACAGATAAGACTAAAAGCAGTACTACACAAAACCGTACTATACATAGCTAATAAAATAGTGTAGTGAATTCAGACCTGATCAGCACATTAAAAAACAGCAGCATAAAAAAACAGAGCAACATGGGTTCCCGCAGTTTTCATCTGCAGTGAACGAGACACAGGGGTTGGATCCCCTGATCCGAGCCAACGACACAGGTAACAGCCAGGAGTCAGTAGGGTCCATTAAGCACCGCAAAGCGAAGAGGATATAAACCAATCTGTGATGTGATGGGAGCTGGACAAACAGGCCCTCAACAAACCTCCCTGCTTGGAAGGTAAACCGGTATAATTTAAGATCCAAGCAGGGGCAAAGATTCTTGTTTTTCATGGTCAAACTGAATCTAAGTCAGCAGACAGATGAAGCTCCAAAATTATAAGGAACTGCAGTTAAGAGTTAAATCACAATTCGTCAAAATGATAGACGGCCTTTAGAGTTTTTCCATCACTTCTAAAAATATTTGGTCAGTGAAGGAGAATTCTCAGTTAACGTGGCCACTGGTGTTTAGCCAGGGGCTCAGGACACATCCTTGAGGGCAGCCAGCATTGAGAATAATGGGGGAGGACAAAATGCCATGTATCCTGACAGTCTGTGACGGGTGTATCAAAAAGTCCAGGATCCAGTTGCAAAGGGAAGGTGACACCCCAGATGTAAGAGAAAAAGTTGCTTACTTTTTGCTTAGTTACTTCTACTATGGAAGTAGATATTTTCACAAATTTTGGAACCAAAAAACCCGCATGGAAACATGAAACGTATCTCAATGTTAAAATGAAAGTAAAACAAGAAAATTACAGTTACTCTTGTCTGTAAACATTTTCTCTTAAATTTCCGACTGATTTTGGAATTTTTTTTAAAATTCCTTTTTTTAAAAAATAAATTTGCGATTTTTAGCTCATTTTGACAAAACAGAAAGGAGCTAATGTGATGGTGCAGTGTCCGTTGTCCAGCCGTCTGTATTTCACAGGAATCGCTACTCCTTGACAGTTTCCCTGATGCTCAACAAACTCACACATAACGATCCTCAGGTGGGTCTGCATCTAGGTTGTAGTCAAGGTGGAAGGTCAGGAGATCTGAGCACTGTTGGAGTGGTTTTATCAAGCTGGAATGAGCTACTCAGTTATTGACTTTCTGGTTCTTGTAAATTTTATGCATGGTTTTTCTCTTCAATTTGTAGCTTTCCTCTTAAATTTTCTTTTTTCTTCAAATTTGCAACTTTCTCTTGTAAACTTGCACATTTTTTCTCATAAGGTGAGACTTTCCCCTTCATAAACATTGAGGCTTGTTATAGAGTTGTTGTGTGTTTTTGTTGTTAAATTCATTCATTTGTGATAGGTTGCAGGTTTTAAACGCTGCATCAGACAGATGTCTTTTTTTATGGCTCTCAGATGGCGTTCCCAGCAGCACGGTGGTGAGTCGGGCATCAAATGGGATGTGGATCTTCAGCACGGCTCTGTGCGTGGTGGTTGGCATCATGGTGCTTGTCGGGGTGGCCTATCAGATCCACCTGGACCGGGTCAGTAAGAGGAAGAAGAAGGAGTTCCAGAGACCACAGAAAGGTAAGAACATCACCACAGACACAGAACAAGAACACGGACAGGAACATGGGAAGATATTTGGCTTGAGGCTGGCTTTGAAATTTGCAAGATAGTCATACATTTATGAGAAAAATGTCAGATTTACACAAAAAAGAGGATAAAAAGAGAAAAAAGTCACATTTACTGGAAAAAGTTGCAAATTATGAAAAAAATAATAATTTAATTTTAAAGTAATGAATTCAAAATATTTGCAACCTTAAGAGGAAAAAAATCTAAACTTACCAGAAAAAAGCTGCTAATTTCCAGAAAAAAAGAAAAAAGTTGCACATTTTTAGGAAAAAAAGAGTCCCACATTTACAGAAAAAAAGTTAAGGAACTTTTTTTAAAATTGCAAGGCGTCTTTAAATTTCGAAGAAAACGTCACGTGAGAAAAATTATGATGGGAAAAGTGCAAGATGGTGCAATTGCAAAAATGCAATTAAAAATGCCAAATGAACAAAAAGTTGCAAATTTACAAGAAAAAGTTTCAGATTAATGGGAAAAGTTCACATTTAGAAGATTTAAAAAAAACTACAAATTTGAAAAATCAATGTTGAAATTATGCTCAATTTACTACTTTTTTCATTCTAACTCTTCAATTTTTTCCTCATAAATGTGCAGCTTTTTCCATATATTTGTGAATTGTTGTCTCAAACTGGTTCATTTATAAACAACGTCTCCCCACAGACCTTTGACCAGACTTCAATGACTCATCTACTTCCTGTTTGAAACTGATAAAACCAGCTGGGGTTTTATCGATGGCAAACTTAACAACTAAAGTAGGAAATTAACAATAAAATTAACAATAAAAAGTTTCAAATTTGCACAAAGATTATTCACACTTTTATGCAGAAAAAACTTTGAGAAAAAGGTTGTTTATAAATGAACCAGTTCATGATGACTTATGACTTTTTAAGTTAAACCATCTTTAGCAGTAAAAAATGTAATTTATACAGGTCTTACACTTAATTAAACAAGTCAAACATGACCTCAAATTATTCGATTAAAAAAAGCTTTGGCAGCACTTTATATACAGCCAGTGAATTACAGGATAAGTTCAGGGTACCTGAAACACATGGGGAAAAAGGTAAGAACATGGGGGGAAAAAAAAAGGTGGGGAAAAACAGACAAAACATGTTAAAAACAGGAAAAAATAGGAGGAAAGACATTAAAAAACATGGAAAAGTGTGTATGTGTGTGGGGGCATGTTAAATGGGGGACAACGGAGTAGAAACAAATATGGAAAACGGAGAAAAAAATAGTGAGCAAATGTTATAAACATGTTAAAAATAGAAACAAGGGGGAAATACAAGGAAACAACAGTGTAAAATGGGGGAAAAGAAAAATGGGGAAGTTAAAGGAAAAAATGAAAGATAAATAAGAAAAATGGTCAAAATGGTTAAAAAAACAAAAAACAAAGCACGATAAAACACAGCAAACCATGGAAAAAACAGGGAACAAGAGAAATACATATCAAAAACCAGGGTGAAAACATGGGAAAAACTGGGTAAAAACACAGAATAACAGGCAAAGCCACAGGGTAAAAACATGGAAAAACAGGGTAAAAACAGAAAAACATGGGAAAAGCAGGGGAAAATAGTAAAAACACAGAAACAGAAAAAAGGGAAAGAAAAATGTTAAACATGTTACAAATGTTTAAAAAAAAACAGGGAAAATGATTTAAAAAAAGGGAGGGATGAAACCTGCATTAAAAAATGGTAATAAAAAAAGGTAAAACTGGACAAACTGGAAAAACTGGGTCATCATCAGTCTGTCATGGACGACAATGACTGTTTCATTTAGGTCTGATCAGATTCCTCCACGCAGCTCTGTCCTTCGCCTTCCGGTGTCAGGAACTCCTGTCTATATCCAACTTCTTCAAGTTTCTTTTTACAGTGTCTTTAAATCTGAGCCTTGGTCTACCCTGATTGCGTTTGCCCTCGCATAACTGTGAGTAGAGTAACTGCCGAGGGAGATGCTGGTGGTCCATCCTCTCAACGTGTCCGAGCCAATATCAGGTTCATCTGTATTAGTATGTCCTCCATTGATAGTAGACCAGCTCGTTTCAATACTTCTATGTTGGTTATCTTGTTTTTCCATGAGATGTCCATTATGGCTCGAAGGTGTCTCATCATGTACGCGTGGAGTTTCTTCACCTGCAATATGTAGACAGTCCAAGTTTCGGCACCGTACAATAGAGTAGCCAGTACTGTCACTCTGTACACTTTGCATTTCACATGGATAGACACGTCGATTGTTCCAGTCTCTCCCTCAAGTTTCCAAACGCAGCGCTCACTCTTCCCATTCTGAGAGATAGTTCATCCTCTAGCCTAGCATTCTCTGAAACAGTACTCCTTAGATACTTGAAAGTCTTGCACTTGACTAGTGGCTCTGTACCAATTCTGATCTCTCCTGGTAGTGATGCTGATAACTGGATTAAAGGCACTCTGTCTTTTTGATGTTGATTTTGAGGCTGAATTGGCTAGCTGCTCTTGCAAATTTCTCCACTAAAGATTGCATATCTTCCGCACTGTGTGCAACTAGAGCACTGTCGTCGGCAAAGAGCATTTCTCTTACTACCTTTATCAATGTCTTACTCTTGGCTTTAAACTGTGCCACACTGAACAAGTCTGCTTCTTTCCTTGTTTGAATGTATACTCCTTCTGAAGTGTCTTTGAAGGCCACCTCAAGCATGGCTGCCAGATATAGCGAGAAGAGTGTAGGCGCCAGCACACACCCTTGTTTCACCCCGTTGCTTACTGAAAAGTCTTTAGATACTTAACCTTTCATTGCCACGTTTGCTTGCATACCTGTATGGAGTGCCTCAATCAGGCTGACAAACTTCTCTGTACAGCCATATTTCTTGAGTACCTGCCAAAGTCCTTGTCGCAAAACAGTATCAAAGGCTTTACTGAAGTTTCTGAAGACTACACAAAGTGGCATGTTCTGTTTGATACACCCTTGTTGAACCTGTTTCAAGCAGAAAATCATGTCCATTGTGCTTCTTCCACTTCTAAAGCCGCACTGGGTTTCCGGTAGTACATTCTATGAGATGTGTTCATTGAGTCTGTTCAGTAGTACACGTGAGAGAATCTTACCAACAGCGGCTAGCAGTAATATACCTCGGTAATTTCCACAATCTTTCCTGTCACCAGATGAGTCACCATCCATAGCCTTTAGTTGGATCAATCCTCTTGGTTTAGGGCCACAGATTTCTCTCAAACCTGTGAAGAATGTTTTCATGTCCTTCCTGTCTGCTGCAGTTTGAAGTTCCTCCGCTTTTTCATCCCACCAGTTGGACTTCATCTCTCTGGTGTACTTCTGTAGCTCACTCTGAGCCTTTGAGTATTTCTTCTTCGACCTTGTTACACTAGATTTTCCTGCTTAGCTGTATTCCTCGCTTCTGGTAGTTTCTTCAGATGTTCATCATGCTAGTCAAACCAATCTTGATGTTTCCTCTCAGGGTGGCCTAATACATCACTCGCAGTCTGATACACCATATCCTTCAGTGTTGCCCATTTCTCTTCTATGTGATTCTCTGAGTTGTTGCTGGCCCAGTCTTCCAAGTTTTCATCCATTTCCTGTCTAAGTTTTTCCTGCTTCTTTTGGCCTTTCAGTGCACTAGTGTTTAGCTTCCCTGGTGGCTTCGCACCCATCCTGCAGTGCTGTTTTTGTCTGCAAATCCTTAATCTAGATCTCAGCATAACATGATCAGTACCATAGGCCGCACCTCTCATTACTCTGGTGTCCAATACATCCCTTATGTCTCTCTGTCTTACTATGATGTAGTCTAACAAGTGCCAGTGCGTGGATCTTGGGTGCATCCATGTCTTCTTGTGTGTGTCCTTGTGCTTAAATAGAGTGTTGGTTATCACAAGGTTGTACTCTGAACATAGTGCAAGTAGAAGTTCTCCATTAGCATTGCACTTGCCTACTCCATGACTGCCTAGCACTGTCTCACGTAAATGTCACTGTAAATCACTGTAGAACTCTTCCTTCACCTCCTCTGTGTTGATCATTGTTGGGGCATATACACTGATGAGTGTGGCATACATCTTCCGCTGTAGTGGGAGTCTCAGTCATTATCCTGTCGATTGGCACCAGCTCCTTGTCAAGCATTGCTGCTATCTCCTTTTTTAACTGCAAAGCCCACTCCTGCTTCTCTCCTTTCTTGAGTTGATCTCCCACTCCAAAAGAAGATATACCCATGGTCTTCCAAGCTGTCATATCCAGGCAATCTTGTTTCACTAAGTGCAGCTATGTCTACATTGTACCTGTTCATTTCCAGGGCCACAAGCGCTGTCTGTCTTTCTGGGGCGCTGTGATGTTGATCTGTCCAACAGAGTGCGTACATTCAATTCTGCTACACACAAGGCTGCTGTTTTCCTCTTCTTTTGTCTTCCTGCTCCAAACTTACTTTTTGCTGCCTGTTGGGAGTGTGAACAGATCAGAAAAAAACAGGGTAGAGAGAGTAAAAACATGGTAACAAAAAAAAAAAAAAAAAAAACTGTAAAAAACAGAGGGGAAAAACCCCCCAGAAAAAAGCAGGGAAACCTATATAAAAGCATGGTAAACAAAACAGGAAAAAAAATGTTTCCCTACATTTCCCTGTACTTTTAGAGTAACAATGTTAGATGCAAGTCAAGGCATTGCTATGTTCATACCGTTTTTTCCATTTTGTTTTTCCAGTACTTTACCTGTACTTGCCCTTTAATTTGAAGGCTATAAAGTGTTTTACTTTCAAATAATTCTACCAATAAAATGACTCATTTAGTGTTTGTAGACCTCGTATTCAGGCTGCGTGTTTTCTGTGATTTCTGAAAAGTCAACACAAACTGAAAATGTTTGTTTTCACCAGGATATAAAAGACGACCTCGGTACCTGGAGGAAATCGATGTGTTGAAGTACGAGCCAAAGGAGAGTGATGTTTAAACTTTTTTTTTTTTTTTTTTATTAGCCATAAATGAACAGAGCGCTGATGTAAATATGTATTTGTGTTTGTAAGAGGAGGGTTTTTAACATGTACATAATCACAGTTCTGGGTTTACTTTGGTCATTTCTTTTTTTTTTTACTCCTCAAACAGATGATTTGCTGTATTTTAAGGTTTATTAAATATTACTAAGCTTAAATCTGTGGCTGCTTTATTGCAAAATTCAACACTGCAGATTGTAACACTAACATCTGTCTGTATAATTATCAACAAACCTCAAAGCAAAATGAAGATCAGAAAAGGTGAAATCTTATTACTAATTCAATTTTACTGTAAATACAGTGGAATTAAATACAAAAGGTTTCATAATAAAAAATGGCCTCAAAGGCTAATTTTCACATTTATGGGTACCAGAAATGATGCATTAACTTCTGATAAAAATCCTAGTTTCTCTCACACACACAAATCAGTTCTTTTCATGACATCATGAACAGGCCACAATAATGCAGAGTCGCAGCGTTTGGATCATTAAACCAACACCATTTTTCACACGTGTGAAGAGCAAAAATCACATGAAATCTTACATTTTTAAAGAAAAACGTGTCAGATTTACTAGACAAAATTGTTAAATCTATAAGAAAAAAGCCTGAAAATTTACAAGAAGAATTTTGCAGAGCTACATGTATAAAGGTGCAACTTTATGAGAAAAGTCCAATTTTTGGCAAAAAAGTACCTAAATTTGAGGAGGAAAAAAATTACATTTTTGAAAAAAAAAAAAAAAAAAATCAGTTGCAAATTTTTGAGACAGAAGTTTCAAAATTAATGTCCGTCATCCTCAGTGATGGCTCAGACTTCAGAAGTTTAAGGTTTGCGATGTGAATGTAACCATGGTGACGACATTAAAAAAAAAAATCTCTGGTTTTCCACTTCCAAAGTCTTGTTATTTGCAGGAATGAGGAAACACGGAGCTGCAGCCGACTTCTGTTCGTTGTTCAGCTCGTCTCAAATCTGCTTTCACAGAACCAAATCAGATGAGAATTAACAGGAGTCTTTTATCCTGAATGAGATAAATCACATTTCCAGAACCCATCCATTCAATCAGGCTGATCCTTCCTGCACTGAGGTCACCGTGTAGAGGTCGTCTCTTCGCTGGGACGTGATGGGGATCTGCTGCCGGATGTTGGACAGAAACTGCAGGTCTGGAAGGAGGAGACAAGAAAAGTTCAGAGCAGGAAAAAGGACACAGTAACAGTAACATCTGTACAGGACAAAACACGGCTACTGCTGTACTCTTAAAGATCCCATATATTTGTCCATTTTCCAGAGATTAATTTGAATTCAGACATCTTAAAGAACATGGCATATACATGCAATTTCCATCCATCCATCCATCTTCTACCGCTTTTCCGGAGGTCCGGGTCGCGGAGCCAGCAGTTCAAGCAGAGAAGCCCAGACTTCCCTCTCCCCCGCCACCTGCTCCAGCTCTCCAGAGAGGATACCAAGGCGTTCCCAAACCAGCTGGGAGACATAGTCTCTCCACCGAGTCCTGGGTCTGCCCCGGGGTCTCCTCCCAGTGGGATGTGCCCGAAACACCTCAAGTGGGAGGCGTCCAGGAGGCATCCTAATCAGATGCCCATACCACCTCAACTGGCTCCTTTCATTGTGGAGGAGCAGTGGTTCTACTCTGAGCCTCTTCTGGATGACTGAGCTCCTCACCCTATCTCTGAGGGTGAGTCCAGCAATCCTACGGAGAAAGCTCATTTCAGCCGCTTGTATCCGCGATCTTGTTCTTTCGGTCATTACCCAAAGCTCGTGACCATAGGTGAGAGTAGGAATGTAGATTGACTGGTAAATCGACAGCCTTGCTTTAGAACTAAGCTCCCTCTTCACCACAACAGACCGGTACAACGTCCGCATCACTGCAGATGCTGCTCCGATCCGTCTGTCAATCTCTCGCTCCATTTTCCCCTCACTTGTGAACAAGACCCCAAGATACTTGAACTCCTCCACTTGGGGCAGGAGCCTGTCCCCAATCCAGAGAGGACAATCCACCTTTTTCCGGCTGAAATGCAATTTTAAAAGCCAAACAATTTACATGTTGCTTTATAGCTCCTTAAAAAAAGTCGTCTGTAAAGCTCTATTGAAACAGTCAGACTACTCAATATTAATGAGCACATAATCTGATTGGGTAAAAGCTTTCTGAATGATGTGCAAATTACAATTTAATTACACAGAATAAAATTTTTTTACCAGCATCAAGATGGGTGTTGTAAATTTACAATGGCAGGTTAACAAGGGTGATGCTTTTGGGTCATTTTGCTAACCAGGGTGTTAGCATCCATCCTCATATCACCTACAGACTGTAGGATCCATATTTATTTATTTATTTGAACATCAAGACAAAAAAATTAAAAACAAGGAATCAAAACCAAAAAAATAAACATGACAAAAAATGCCTTGTTCAAAAGGAGTGGAAGAAGCCAATGCTTATAAAGTCCCACCCCATACGGCGATAATGACTTCCTCCAAATTCCAAGAGTTTCCTGGCAAATCCTCTCAAGGCTACCGTCATTCCTGCTGTCCATGCACCTTTCTCTACCACACATCTTTCTTCCAGTCAGCCTTGCATCAATATGCTTTGATAAAGTGCTCTCTGAACAGCCAGCATTTTCAGCAATAACCTTAGCATTTTTACTGAGATAGTGACTTTTAGCACTTTTTTCCCATCCATCCATTTTCTACCGCTTTTCTGAGGATCCGGGTTGCAGAGGCAGCAGCCCAAGCAGAGAAGCCCAGACTTCCCTCTCCCCAGCCACCATCTCCAGCTCTTCAGAGGGTAGACCAAGGCGTTCCCATGGCAGCGCATTTTTTTTAAACTGAAAATAATTACCACAAACTTCACCAGGTTTGAATTCAGATTAGGGATGCAAGTTATCAATTAATTATTAATTAATAATTGATCCACCTTATCCATCAATTAACGATTAATTGATGAGCAGCATTTTTCCTGAGAATCTGAATTTCCCTTGGTACCATACGGTCTATCTTTAACAGATAAAAAGTTGCTGTTTTTTTCATATACTGAATAAAACATGAACATGATATTTCTCAATGATTTATTGTACCATTTGCATTTTTTTTTATTACAGACAATGGTATTTTTGTAGTTTAACAAATTTTGCACTGTATAGTGTGTACTGTGCTGGTACATCTCAGTAAATTACAAATGTCAAGATTTTTTATTTATTTTAAAAACTACCACCAATATAAAATTTCTTTTTTTAGTTATATTAAAAAAAAAAAAAAAAAACTTTCACGTTCTAATTTACTGAGAAGCACTGGTAGACCGTTTTAACAGGAAAATAAACTGTGAGCTGCTTCATCTGTTGCATGTTAAACATTATCACAGTACCCCGGCAAACCAGGCAAACCCAGTACGATCTGGGCTCCCTTTGTTGTCTGTTGCCTCAGTGGTGACTTGAGTCCGGTCTGCTTTCCAGTCTAGCGGCAGGTTGAAGGGAGGAGAAAGATAAGCTCCATTTGTTGCTGCTAACTGCAGCCACAGCCACCACAAGTTTTATGGCTGCAGGAAGGGAGGCAGCGGGGACGGGTTTTTGCGCTCGTGTAGCCTGCTGCAGTCCCTTTCTCCACCCTGTTGGTTTGACGGGTGGACATTGGAACGTGCCATTGGAATTTGTTGTGGCTCTCCGATATAAACTGGAAGGGCGAGTTTTTTTTCCACTCTGCACAGCACGCATGCGCTCTGGGGGCTTAGAGTCTTCTTCTGCTTTTTCGGTTGAAATGCGGCAGTGGGTGACCGAGTGCACCCCCGCCTGGACGGCGAAGTCACTACATTGCACAGAATAAGCTCCCATTGAAAAGGTTCAGGTTCAGGTTACTTTATTTGTACCCGTAGGTACAAATGGGACAAAGGAATGGGAATTACAAAGGACTGCTGAGTTATCAATTAACTGACAACTAATTTAATTTATTTGACTAAATGCTCATCGACAATTTATCGAAAGTCAATTAATCATTAACATCCCCAATTCAGATTATTTCCTAACATTCATACTGTGTCAGAGTTAGATACTCTACTAGTACTTTTCTTGAAAATTAATAATTAGAGCTCTGTGTTAAAGAATATATGATGACATTTTCATTTTTTTGCAGTTAATCCCAATTTTTTAAGAAATGTGTCAAAAATTAGGGAAAAAAAAGTTTTTAAAACAGCTGGACAGCCCTAAAATAGTTAAAAAAAAAAAAAAAATCTTAGATAATGTGAAAAATTAAAACCCAAAATAAGATAAGATAAGATAAGCCTTTATTAGTCCCACAACGGGGAAATTCCAGGATTGCAACAGCACAGGGATAGCAACACTCAGAGCAACAATCAGAAGGCAAGAAAAAAAACAAGCAAGCAAGAGCAGCTAATATACATATGTACATATTACTATAAAATATATACACACACACACACACACACAGTGCAGAGCATTGTAGCTGGATGGAATAAATATATGAATATATGAACACACAGTGCAGAGCATTGTAGCTAGATGGAATAAATATGTAAATATATAAACACCCACAGTACGGAGCATTGCAGCTAGGTGGAATAAATATGCAAGTATATAAACACACACAGTGCGGAGCAATGTAGCTAGATGGAATAATATGTAGATATATAAAAACACAGTGCGGAGCATTGTAGCTAGATGGAATAAATATATAGATATATAAATATAAACACACCCAGTGCTGAGCATTGTAGCTAGATGGAATAAATATGTAAATATATAAACACACACAGTGCAGAGCATTGTTGCTAGGTGGGATGAAACAGCATAACCGTCTATTTAGTTATCCTACATGGTATGATTATGTGCCCATACATATTCTCACCCTCCATAGCGACCGGTATGTTCCTAGTTGTATGCCGGAGAGGACCATTGTGTAAGTCTATTGCATCTTTTGCATTCAAAAAAACTATTAGTTTGTTACGTCTTTTTGCTATCTCTGCGAGCAGCCCTGCTTAGGTTGTACAGATTGACAGCCGTTGGTAGGAAGGACCTACGAAACCTCTCGGTTGTGCACCTGGGATGATGTAGTCTGCTGCTAAATGAGCTCCTCAGTGCATCCAGTATGTCCTGCATAGGGTGGAACTCGGACTCCAGCAGAGATGACAGTTTAGCCATCGTCCTTCTCTCTCCTATCTCCTCCATCGGATCAAGGCGCTGCCCCAGGACAGAGCTAGCTTTCTTAATCAGTTTGTTCAGTCTCTTCCTATCGGCTGCAGTAATGCCACTGCCCCAGCAGACCACTCCAAAAGTGATGGCTGATGCCACCACCGTGTCATAGAATGACTTCAGCAGCGCCCCTTGTACACCAAAAGACCTGAGTCTCCTCAGCAGGAACAGCCTGCGCTATCCCTTCTTGTAGAGTGCGTCAGTATTGTGTGACCAGTCTAGTTTATTGTTCAGATGAATACCCAGGTACTTATAGGATGTCACCATCTCGATGTCTGTTCCCTGTATATTTACTGGTGCTGTGAGGGGCTGCCCATGCCTGCGGCAGTCCACCACCAGCTCCTTAGTTTTCCTCGCGTTGATCTGGAGGCAGTTCCGATGGCACCAGTCCACAAAGTCCTGGATAAGCCCTCTGTACTCAGCTTCATCTCCGTTGGAGATGAGACCAACGATCGCGGAGTCATCAGAGAACTTCTGTAGATGGCAATGTGTTGTGTTGTGTGAGAAGTCCGCAGTATAAAGAGTGAACAGGAAGGGAGCCAGCACCGTTCCCTGGGGGGCCCCCGTGCTACTGATGATCGTGTCGGAAACACAGTCCCGGGTTCTCACAAACTGAGGCCGGTTCGTGAGGTAGTCCAGGATCCATGATGACAGGTGCTGGTCCACCCCTGCGCGCAGCAGCTTGTCCTTCAGGATCATCGGTTGGATGGTGTTGAAAGCACTGGAGAAGTCAAAGAACATGATCCTCACCATATTCCCGGGCTTCTCCAGGTGGGACAGAGAACGGTGAAGGAGGAAGATCACCGCATCCTCCACCCCAATGCCATGCTGGTAGGCGAACTGGAGTGGATCCATCGCTGGTTCCACCAGGGGGCGGAGATGAGCAAGGAGCAGTCTCTCCAGGGTCTTCATCAAGTGGGACGTCAAGGCCACCGGTCTGTAGCTGTTCAGGTCTTTGGGGTGGGAAGTTTTTGGTACAGGTACCACACAAGATGTTTTCCACAGCTGTGGTACCCTCCCCAGTTTCAGGCTCATGTTGAAGATATACGTCACAATCCCACACAGCTGGTCTGCACAGGACTTGAGGAGCTTTGCGCTGATGCCGTCCGGTCCCGACGCCTTCCTCGCCTTGATCTTCCTCAGCTCCGTCCTCACCTGGGTCTTGGTCAGGGTCAGGATGGGGGGCTGTGTGTTGGGAGTGGGGGGGGTGTCGGTGGAGTGGGGAGTGGGCAGCAGGACTTGATTTCTTAGAGGCAGCAGTGGTTGTTGTGCAGACAGGGGGGAGGGCGGTTGGTCAAATCTATTGAAAAACAGATTCAGGTTGTTCGCCCACTCCCTGCCCCCCGTGGCCTGGGGGGAGGTATTCTGGAGCCCCGAGATGGTTTTGAGGTTTCTCCAGACCCCACTGATGTCGCTCTGTTGCAGCTTGTCCTCCATCTTCTTCCTGAAGCTGTCCTTGCCTTCTCTGATCTTTCTCCTCAGCTCCCTCTGTACGGACTTCAGCATCTCCCTGTTCCCCGACCTGAAGATCCTCTTCTTCTCTCTCAGAAGTGTTTTTATCTCAGGGTTGATCCAGGGTTTGTTGTTTGAGTGACGCCGTATGGTCTTGGTGGGAACGGATTTGTCCACACAGAAGCTGAGGTAGCCCGTGAAGGTGTGAATGAGGCCATCGATGTCCTCACCATGTGGATCGCAGAGCTGCTTCCAGGCAGTGGCTTCAAAACAGTCCTTTAGAGTGTCCATTGTCTCCTCAGACCATAACTCCACAGTGTGCATGGCCGGAGGTTGTCTGTGCACTAGGGGTTTGTACACCGGCCGGAGATGAACCAAGTTGTGATCCGATCTCCCAAGTGGGGGGAGTTGTGATGAGGTGTACGCCTCCTTAGTGTTTGCGTAGAACAAATCCAGTGTTTTATTGCCTCTAGTGTGGCATGTGACATACTGGGTGAACGTGGGCAGAATGGGAGATAGTGAAACGTGGTTGAAATCGCCTGAGATGAGGAGAAGAGCATCTGGGTGTTCTGTCTGCAGCCTGCTGGTTACTGAATGGATGACGTCACGCGCTGTCCCAGCGTTCGCCGTCGGATTTGCATAAACAACAATGCAGATCACGTGTGAGTGTTCTCTCGGGAGATATGTAGGCCTCATGCTAACAGCTAGCAACTCAATGTCTTTACTGCAGTGTCGTTGTTTAACAGTGATATGTCCCGGTCTGCACCAGTTGTTGTTAACATACATTATCACTCCATCGCCCCTTGCTTTGCCACTCTCTGGTGTTCGGTCAGCTCGTATCATGTGAAAACCCTCCAGCTCAATGTTAGCATCTGTTGCTAGTTCAGTTAGCCACGTCTCAGTAAACAAAAGGAGAGAGCACTCCCGGTAAGTGCTATCATAACGGGAGATAGCTGCTAGCTCATCTAACTTTCCCAGTATCGACCGTACATTTCCCATGACAACAGATGGAAGGGAGGGTCTGTACCTTATATTTTTTGTCCTCCGCCTTACTCCAGCCCGGCAGCCGCGACGCTTTCGCCTCAATTCTCTCGGTATGTCGAGTTTTTCCAGTGGGACCGGGTGGCGGTTAAATGCTAGCAGCTCTTCCCTGTTGTATCGTATCCTGCTATAAACAGTGGCTCCGTCCACCGGCTCAGGAGACATTTGGGACGATCTGTGTGTCCGTGATATAAGTGGGGTGAAAAAAAAAGTGATCAAAAGAGAGAGGAAGGGAAAAAAAACTCGGAATCGAGCCGCTGTTGCAAAAGGCAGCCTACTGGTGTGGCGCCGAGATGACAAAAAATTATTACTAAATTTAGTAATAAATTTAGTAATTCAAATTAAGTAATTCAAATTTAGTAATAAATTTAGTAATACACACACTAAATTTAGTGTTTAGTGTGTGTATAGTCTATCAGTAACACAGTAGAGGAAGCATCACTTTTCCTGGTCCATCATATTGGCATGACTCTGCATGTGTGGTTTGCAGACTGTTAATCAGAATCAGAAATGCAGCTTTTCTTACTCACCGATGTCAGCATAAATGATGACTTCCTCTGGTCCGGCCTTAGAGACGACTTCTCCCCTGTAAACAAAATAAAATCATTCAAAGCTGTGGCTGTTCAGCATGTTTAAAGCTGAAAAAAATCAGTTTAAAAGCTTGACTACAAAATACAATAAAATTTAAACAAATCACTTACTGAATCTGTAGTTGTACCTTTTCCCCCCGTTTTAAAGTCATCAATGAAATGTTTGATTTCTCAACATTACCTAAATGTTCTATGCACTTGAATTAAAATTCCCATAGTGTGTTTTTAAAAAGTTTTCTGAATCATCTACAATGTTACAACAATGAATTATCACCATAAAAGAAAAACAATGAGTACTTATTTTATAGTAATGCTATTAAAAATAAACAAATTTTGCTAAATTCTCATGCACTGTTACACAAGACTTTTTTTTTTTTTTTGCAACTGTCATAATCCAAGTTCAAACTACAATTGTGGTGAGCTGCAGTCGGGGGTTCCATCAGCATAAACTGACACCTCAACAACCCTCTATGGCTTTTTCAAACTTTAAGGAAACGCATATCTGATCGGCCGCAGATAAAGGCACATTTAGATACCAAGTTTCATATCCTCACATTGCTGATGTCATGTAAACCTGAAAGCTGGAGATGCCGGCTGCTACTGATTAGTTGAGTCACCGGCATTTTGCAGGTCTTTTAATTTTGTCGGCCGTGTAAAACTCAGCAGATCAGTGGTTGATTGAAATACACTGATATACATAGCTCAATAGCTGCTGCTCTCTGTTCTCCGGTTGCAAAATGCACCTGACATTTCACATAATTACCATATATTTCTCCATATCAACACTGAATACTTTCATATTTACAAGAACAGATGCAGTGTGTGTGTGTATGTCCAGTGACACGCAAAGCAGGATGTTTTTTTTTTCCCCGGAGGGGGCCCATCATAGAAAAACAAATGCAGCAGAGGTGCATGTTAATGCCGGGTGAAGAGGGAACCGGGATGCACGAATGGCCACAGAGCAGAGCTAAGGGAGACTGCCCTGCACTGAACCATCTCCCACAGCAACCAGAGACGGTCAGAGCCGCTGTAGAGTCCGCGGGAGTGAGTGAAAAAATGCTCTTCAAAGAAAACTCTCACTCTCTGCCGTTGTTATGCTTGTGTAATTGTGGCACACACAGTTGTCTATTGTAGACGTTTGTGTAATTGTGGCACACACAGTTGTCTATTGTAGACAGCCTTCTGATTCATTTCCAAACTCTGTCGCTGTGCTGTGACGTGATGACGGTGACACCTACTCCATTGCACGTTTATTCATGCTGTCCTATTTAAATGTCCGCCAAGCTGAGTTGAGGTGGGCAACAACTCAAGTTGCCTTAAGGATCATGTAGCCCACATCAAGTAATACAGCTAACCTATTCAGACAACAGAGGGAGCCCAGATCATACTGGGTTTGCCGAGTTACTCTGAAAGGAGCTCTACCATCTAATTTATTTGATTGGTCATATTTTCCTGGATGCCTCCCACTTGAGGTGTTTTGGGCACGTCCGACTGGGAGGAGACCCCAGGGCAGACCAAGGACACGCTGGAGAGACTAGGTCTCCCAGCTGGCCTGGGAACGCCTCGGTATCCTCTCTGAAGAGCTGGAGCAGGTGGCTGGGAAGAGGGAAATATGGGCTTCTCTGCTTGAGCGGCTGCCTCCACGACCTGGACCTCCAGAAAAGTGATAGAAGATGGATGGATGGCTATTTTCCAGGAAGCACACATCCATGTGGTGATGGGAGTATCTATCCATGAGCTTTTAAACCTGCCTACCGACAGCGCTACTATAGAGTTAGATCAGAGGCTTGACCAGTCTCATTATGGCTCTTCTGTGTAAAATCTTGTCGCCTTACCAGACATCCATGTTCCCCACTGGTTCATTAAATCATAGCCGATAATATACGTCATGTCATTTGGGCTATTTTGTTATTTTTTGGCTGGTATGACTTAGGAAATTGTGTCATTAATGTGGTTAGCTAAGTGCCATGAGTCGTGAGGGCCATGGGGATGGTTGGCATAGCCTGGCAGATCAGGCTGCTAGCTGACCAATGGTAGTTGTTCTTCTTTAAATATATGTTCACACCACTAGACATTTGTGATCCCAGCTGAATCATCTACCATCACTTAGCCATATATCTCATTCCTAGCGGTTATGTTAGCTGGGAGCGGTTAGCTTCCATTTGCAGAATTAGCAGTTTCTGTGCTTATCACACCCCAGGAATTGGTCATATCCAGGGATGAGAATGGGGTTTGGGAAAAAAAGAGGAAACTAAGCCAGGGGTCTTGGGGGACGCAGGCCCCCAAGCCGGATCTAAGGCGGAGCCTTGGTGGGGGGGTCTAGGGGGGCAACGCCCCCCAGAAGCTAATGAAATCTGGTGTTTTAGAATGCTCAAATGTGGTCTTATATTTAAAGTTAGAAGTAAGTACAAATGCATTTATAGTTTACCTTTTTAATCTGCTGCTACATCACATGTGTAATCATGTTCAATACTGTTTTGATTCAGTGTCACACTTGATTGAGAAATAGAAAATGTCACTTCCATACTTACATGCCTGTGCTACTACTCTATGAACTTATGTACAAGTCAATGTATTCTTCACATCTAATTGTGCAATTTCTTCTTCTTCTTCTGATTTTCTGTGGGCAAGCAGTGCCTGCTTAGCTGCAGGTTCTCTGTTCTTTTTCATGGCTGCCTTGCTTGCCACAGAATCATGTTGAAGATTGAGTTCTTTCCATTTCATTTCCTTCTCTTTCCTTTTTTCTTCCTTTTCATGCCTGTAGGCACTTGCTGCATTTTTGAAGTTGACACACAGCCTTTCATCAATTTTGGAGTGCTTGACATGATGTTTCTTGAAGAAAGCAAGTGATGATGTGTCTCTAGCCTTGAGACTGTACTTCACAGTTTGAATTGAGCTGAATGTGTTAATGTTCATTCTAGTTGACCTTATGTCAATGATATCTCCCATGGTGTTTGAATGCAGCACCGAGCGAGTAGTTCGATCTCCTTGTAGCCACAATGTTGAGATGTTTCTGTTTTGAACAGTGTTCAACTAAGGCAACACAACCACGAGATCCATAACTCAAGAAATCGTTGCAATAAACACACTGGGCTTTCCCTGGTACTTTGCATTTCGCTATGAAATCAGCGATTTTTTCAACCACAACTTCGGTATTTTTACCGATCTTTACAGTCATTGACACAGTTTTTTCAAGCCATTCCCAACGAAACTTGTTCCTTATCCCGTTGTCGATTTCTAAAATTCTTGCTTTGTTGTCTTTCGTGAGTTTTAGGTTCACCATTTTCACGAAATCGGGAAAACTCGGTTGATTATTTTGAACTGTCCACCATTTACATTTCGCCCCACGTGTTGGATATGCCAAAGGAAATCTAACAAAATCGCCAACTGGTTGCTTCAATAAGTATCAGCCAATCAGTGGCCTTGTTACATTACATTACTGATCTCGCTGGGTAGCGCGTTCTGCACGGTGGATTTTAGCAACCGATCGAAAATACGACTTGCCGGTCATAACATACCTCACCCCCCCCCCCAAAAAATGTTCTCCTCAAATTTAGACGATTCACGAGAATGACCCTAGACATGATCAAATCCGCGGAATTCCACGGATCCGCGGAGAATTCTCATCCCTACATATCCTATCGACCACTCAAACCACACCGGGGGGAGCACAAGCCAGTGTACTCCTAGTGCTTATCCCAAGTGGGGGTAAATGGGGAGGGTTGCATCAGGAAGGGCATCTGGCATAAAGAAAATCTCTGGTAATATATTACTTAACTCAGGCTATATTCGCTATCGCAGCTATGAGCTAAACAGCTAACATTAGCCACATTATGACAACGTCAGTCACTGAGATCAGCACTGAAGAAAGATGGAGGCTGGGGATAGTGTGCGCGTAAGGTGGGGGAAACTGGGGCTCACTGGCATTTTGCACAAAATCAACAACATCAGCCCATTGTGAGGAGGGATCCTTCAACTGGATACAAAATGGCACTGCAGCAATTAAACCCTGATGTGTTTTGACCAGAGCATGACACAGACATTTCATTACCATCTCTGGGAACTGTCAATATGTGGAAAAATGACATGCTGTGGGAACTGAAACCACATCAACCTACAGCTTTTGTTGATTTGTAACACACTTCTGCAAATTACTTGTAAAAATTTAGTTGTGAATTTGTGATTTTGTACTCATTTCATTGATTCTCAGTCAAAACCACATGGAGAAGACCCTGGTGCAGTGGATAAAATTCTGCATAAAACTGTATCTCAGTGTTAACCCCTTCTTTGAATGATCTTGTCTTATTTTGTTGTTGGTTGTTTGTTTTCTTACCAGGGGTTGACCACACTGCTGTGACCCCAGGCCACGTATGACGCCTTTTCATTTCTGGCAGGTGAAGCTGTGGCCACATAAACCTGATTATCCAGAGCTCTAATGATGGGGGAGAAAAATGTCACATTACACAGCAGTAAAAGACAACACAAAATCTGTTTGATTAGGATCAAATAAAGACCTTTTAGACAGTTGTACAAACCTACAGCATAGCTTTAGTCAACAGTTAATTATCACAAACAAGTGCGTTTGGTGATGGAGCTCTGAAGTAAATTCTCATCTATAAAAAAAAAGCCTTGATGACTTACATTCTTTTACAGACCTTTTTTTTCAATATATTTATGATTTTCAGGTTTGAAGACGTTCCATGAATTTACATATGGGTTGTTTTTAAAGAAATTAAACCTACAAACTTGAGTGCTGTTGCTCCTCATCAGATTTTACTTTGTAAATCTGCAGCCATTTAACTATTTTCTCTTTCTACATACTGTAGATGATGAATATTTTAAAAAATAAATTTCTCTAAGTTGCAATGTTTTTCATTGAAATTTTAGATCACTTTTTCCTCAAAAATCTATTTTTTCGTCAAAAATGTAATTTACTGTTCAAAAATCTGTTCCTTTTGCTCCTAAATCTTGCTTCTAAACTTGTTCTGTGAATTTGACACTTTTCTTGTAAATATACATCTCTCCCTCCCCAATCATAAATTTGTGACTTTTTTGCTCTGAACCTTAAACCTTTTTGACTTCTTTTCTCTGGAATCTAAAAATTTTTTTTCTTGAAAATTGCCAGCTTTTTTAGACTTTTTATTGGTGTTTTTGTTGTTACTAGAGTGGTGGCCTAGGGGTACAGCATCGGTTCACATCCTGGCCGGGTCATGCCAAAGACCATATTAAAAAAAAAAAAAAAAGGGTACTTTCTGCCTTCTAGTTTGGTGCTCAGCAAAAATAGAATGGAGGAAGGAAAGTTGGTTACCCAGCCATTTTATAGTTTTTTTGTTTATTTGTTTTGTTTTGGTCAAAGCTACAAGAGCCACTTTTTAATGGCAAAAAAACAAACAAAAACCTCCCACAGGAGGCTCCATGTCCATAATCTGCAGACTCCTGACCTGGGAGTCTGCAGATTATGGACTAATTATGAAATTAACTGGTACTCCAGGTCAGAGTTGTTAGCCGCTGCTGGCAGGTCCCCGGTCACCGGCTGCTGCTCCTGTTTGACGGCCATCTCCAGAATGCTGGCGCCACTGCTCATCTCCCTCTTCAGCAGTAAGACCTGGAAATGAGTGCAGTCTGAATGGAGCTACAGTGTATACAACGTCAGCTCGGTGGCGCAGTGGTTAGCACTGCGGCAGCACAGTAAGAAGGTCACAAGATCGATTCCACCCCTGACCATCGTGGGTTCGATCCCAACCCCGACCATCGGTGACCCTTCTGTGTGGAGTCTGCATGTTCTCCCCGTGCCTGCGTGGGTTTGCTCCAGTTTCCTCCCACAGGCCAAAAACATGCAAGTTAGGTTAACTGGAGACTCTGAAGTGGCCCTAGGTGTGAATGTGTGTGTGTGAATGGTGAAGGGATTGGCGCCGCACCGTGGCTGCCTCATCCATCCAGATGGATGCCCTGAATCCCCCTCTGGGATTAATAAAGTATACAAAATACAAAAAAAAAAAAAAAAAAAATGTCTTCAGAGAAGGATTTTAGTGATTCTGACCTCCCTCTCTGGAGCAGCTCCCAGTGGGCTGGCCCCGTCGTCATGTTGAAGGCTCCGGGGTAAACCAGCAGCTGACAGCCTGAAGTATAAAAAAAAAAAGGAAAACTGATCAACCATCCTACAGAACAGCTTAACATCTAAACTCATTTTTTTAACCACTCACCCTTCCTGCTGTAGAGCTGAGCGAGCTCGGCAAACCTCATATCGTAGCAGATCCCTACGCCAACCTTGCAGAACGCTGCAGGAGAAACAATCACATCAACGTGATGACCAACTGGACGGAGGGAAACAGATGAGGACTCTCTGACTGTCACTCACGTGTGTCAAACATGGACAAACTGTTGCCTGGGCTGAGTGTCTCTGACTCCTGGAAGCGTATTTTCCCTGGAACGTCGATGTCAAACAGGTGAATCTGGGAGAAGAAACACGGATAAATAAGTCAGAGATAGATGACGTCGCCCCCACAGAGTTGGACCTTCAGTTATAAATTAACAGCTGACTGCAGCACTTTACTATGATGAGCAGAGGTGGGTAGAGGAGCCAGAAACTGTACTCAAGTAAAAGTAGTGTTACTCTGTGATATTAATTACTCAAATATAAGCAGGAGTAATTACTAGAAGTAAGTAATTAGAATTATTGGAGAAGTAAGGGAAAAAAGTATCTACTAGGGCGACATAATATACTGAAATTCTATTATCAGGATATCAGTGTGCAAAATATGGGTATTGCTAAATTTTCACAGCCTCCTTGTTATTACACTCCAACAAAGTAGGTGGCAGTAAAAAAAAGAAAAAATGGACATTTAAGTGAATAAAAAGAAAAAAAAAAATTGTAAGTTTAGGAGAAAATCTGTCACAAAATTTTTATTTAAAAAATCGCAAATCTACATGAACACAAATTTATTGGAACACAATGTAAATTTTATATTAAAAGTTACATATTTACGTGGAAAAATATCACAAATTTATAACAAAAATGTCACAAACGTACATTAAAGTTATAGAGATAAAAAAAGTCAAATTTGTATGAGAAGTCACAAATTTACGACACAAAAGTAGCAAATTTTATGCAAAAAGTTGGACAATGAAATGAGGAAAAAAAATGTAAAATTTATGAGAAATTAAGTTGCAGAATTTACATGAAAAAAATTTGAATCTACATGAACAAAGTCACAAATTTATTGGAAAAAATAAATTTTATATGAAAAAGTTGCACATGTGTGTGGAAAAATCTTAAATTTATGTGGGGAAAAGCAGCAATTTTTTGTGAAAAACTTGCATATTCACTGTATATGAAAAAAACAAATTTATGACAAAGAAAGTTGCAAAACTAACATTAAAAGTAACAAAGTGGTATGAAAAAGTCAAGATTACATTAAAAAAGTTGCAAATTTTATGTGGAAGATAATCACATATCTATTAGGAAAAAAGCTACAAAATTTACATGAAAAAAATCAGAAATTCATAGGGAAAAAGAAGCAGATCTTATATGGAGAAGTCACATATTGCCACCACGATCATCAACCACCGCTGCCTTGCTATGGAAGTTTTTATGCACGCTCAAAACTCTTCATGCACCATCACGCATAATGAGGATCCCAGTATGTTCTTGAACATGCACTACAATGGATATAAAATGGCATCTTACGCCCTTTTTTTCCACAAAAAAACCCTTTCATGGTCTTACAATTTCTTGTAAAAATAGTTTCCTCTTTCCTCCTTCAAAGGCCAGGATCTATGAATATTCTGATCAGTAGCACCCATGTCTCACCTACGAGGACGCTGATGCGCTGCCTCTCCTCCATGACCACAGCCCACAGAAGTCTGCAAGCTGGTAAATTTGACCAGAAAGTGATAGTATTAAAGATAAAATGTTTTTAAAAATTACCATACAATGCTGCTGTGACTGCAGTTTCCTCAACAACCACTCGGGACTTGTGGAGCACATGGGCACCACAGCAAAGCGGCACCGCTATCCTCCGCCGAGACACGAGCTACACTAACCCACAAGCAGACCGCAAGCACTTATAATGACCAAAACTTCAAAGGTTAACACTACCATGACCATTTAGCAGATCATTGTGTATCACATGCAACCAGGGCAGCATGGAACACAGCGAAGAGGCAGCTCCAGCCGCAGGCCGACGCAATTACCAAACAACACTACACATTCATTCTGTGCACAATCATCTCTGCACAATCTCAACACACTCCAAAAGTATTTTACTTTGCTGCGCTGCATCGGGGCAAACCCATCAGACAGCCATGTCTGATTTAATCTCTTTTCTCCTCCTGTCTTTAACATGCAGCAGCATCTCTCCAAAAATGTCTGAACAAACAAATCAACACATGTAACATCTAAATATATCCAGGCCTATCTGGATATTTGTGGATCATTTTCTCTCTAGCACATTACCGATTTGACACAAGCCTTTGACATTTACTGTACATAAAACTGGACCATTAGTAGGCTACTGTATCAGGCATACTAAAGGCTAATGCTGCCTCACACCACATTACAGAAACAGAATAAAACCTGTGATAAAATACAGACTTACCAGTTGAATGACATGCCCACTTGTATGCATGGTAACCCAGGATAATGACTGAAACTGCATCATCATCATCATAGCAGTCTGTCGGGGGCGACAATGACTTTCATTTAGGTCTGATCAGATTTCTCCACGCAGCTCTGTAATTTGCCTTCCGCTGCCAGGAACTCCTGACCTCGTTAACCCGGGCGATGTCCGAGCCGGTATGAGTTGCTCTCTGACTGACCATTTCATGAAACTGCTTGCAAAGCATTTGAGTATCACTAGCTTTTTGCTGGACTAGCGACACATTCTTGGCAGATAGAGGTATTATCAGTGGCAAGGACAGACCAAGACAAACTGACTCCAGTATCTGTTGCAGTGACTGACCAGATGATAGGTTTGTTTATTTCTGCTCTTTGTGTAGTGCATGTCACGATGCACTGACTTGGTCCTTAAAAGCAGTTTAATAGTAAAACCCATCTTAATTTTGGTCGTTTTCAAAGCAGCTGTCCAAAAATGCTAACTGACCCTCCTGTCTAAGTTGACTCTTTAGCTCTGCCCTCTTCCTTCAAGGTCATACCCAGAGCTTAGTACTGATTGGTTCACCTGTTATTGTGACGTCACCAAAACAGCCCATCTAAACTTGTCTTTTTGAAGGTGAGGAGCTTAACTGAACTTTCACAGCAGAAAAACACAAACATGAAACATAAGAGTGTTTTCGCTCTTGATATGTCCTGTAAGTCATAAAAAACGTGTTACAAACAAACAAAAAAAAAAAACTTGATTTTTGTCATTTTAATACACTCCTGAAGACCTCACCAAGACCCTGCAAAGACCATCCACTTTCTGGCTGATTTCTTAGGTAGTAGCAGGGTTTCCATCCAGTGTGAAGGGAGTTTTAAGGACCTGTATTTAATATAGCACTTTCAGTGCTTAACTAGTAATTACATTAACCATATTCTATGAGTCTATCACAGACCAATACCTAGGGACAATTCAGAATCACCAAATAACCTAACATGCATGTCTCTGAACTGTGGGAGGAAACCAGAGCTCCCGGAGTAAACCCCCACAGCACAGAGAGAACATGCAAACTTCACACAGAAAGGATCATGCAGACAACACACACTCTTACCTTCCTGTATTTGACGATCATCTCTCCATCGGGGTTAAACACCATACAGCTGTTATAAAGCTTCCCACTGTCCTCCTCAGGGATGGAGCCTGTTGAACAGCAATCCACGGGTTAATTTATCCAAAATAAAAACAGGAATATGTACAACCGCCCGTCCATTTTCTGCAGCTTATCTGGCCAGGTAACGCACAACCCTGCCAAGTTCACCATAAATAAACTGATTTAGTATTTTATAACTAATCTTACAAAAAGTACAAGTAGCACAATCCTTTACAAATTTTACTTCTATTCTTAAATGCAAACAGTTTTACATCTTCAGTTGTTTCCAAGACTCCTTCTGGGTTAATAATCCAATAAAAGGCAATCTCAGGCAGCAAAGACATTCAGCAAGATGTAGTTCTGTGAGAATTTCAGAGAAAAATTCTGAGTCAACCACCAGTGAAGGATGGACAAACAAAGGATGGTCGCTCCATTTATACTTTTCATGAGAAATTCAACATTTGTCATTATGACACCCAGCACACCATGTACTTTGCCTGAGCCCAGGAGCCCCCAGGCCCGTCCACCTGTGGACTTCCCTTCTCCTTTTATTTTTTTTATGTGGTACCTTTTTCTCCATCATGCTATCCACACTGTCCTTGGTGTCTCTTCAGATGGAAACTCACTGACTCTTTTTCCTATACTGAGGCCTTGGCTGACAAAAGTGTGTTGGATTTACTTTCATTTTCAGGCTCTGTGAACCAGTTTCTGAGCATTTTTCTGTTTCAACTGCCCCTTCTTTTTATATAAAGCAGGGAAAATAAGTACTGAACACATCAACATTTTTCTCATTAAACATATTTCTGGACTTCCGGTTATGGCCGCCGCGTAGAAGGACGTGCTCCACTCTACTCTGCTCCTAAAAAAAAAAATAAATAAAAAAATAAAAATCGGCAAATAACTCTCTCAATTGGAACAAAACCTATCCCAACGTTTGGGCGAGGACATGCCGGTAAAGCCTAAGGCTGGGAAATCAGGTGGAGGAAAAACTGAATCGCCGAAACAGTCCAAGTTAACGGACTTTCACGTCCGTGACGAAGCAGGAAAATCCCCAAATATGGCGGAGGAAGCTAGCGGAGGAGCGGTGACTACTGGCGACGGCACAGGTGCGGTGCTCGCTGCCATTAGTTCAATGAGAGCAGACTTTTCCTCTAAACTTGACGGGATTATTGCAGCGATAGAAGGAATGAAAAAGGAGTTGGAACGGGTGTCGCAGGTGGAGCTCCGAATTGCCAGTGCTGAGGATGACGTCACCGGCCTACAATTAAAGGTGCGCACATTGGAATTAAAAAATAAATGTCTGGAAGATAATGTTCTGGATTTAGAATCCCGGTCGAGACGGAACAACCTGAGGCTGGTGGGTCTCCCGGAGAGAACAGAGGGTCTGGATCCATGTTCCTTTTTGGAAAAGTGGATCCCAGAAGCGCTGAACAACGCGGAGCTGCAGTCATCAGTCGTCTTAGAAAGCGCCCACCGAATCGGCCCACCGAGAGATAACAAGGCATCACCGAGGACGCTGATTATGAAGTTCCTCAGCTACAGAGACAGGATGACGATCTCCAATGCGGCGCGAGCCAAAGGAGAAATTAAATACCAGGATCAACAGGTGCGGTTCTACCCAGATTTGGCCACAGGAATCCAACAATTAAGGAAACAGTTCGACCCCGCCCGTAAAGAGCTGCGCAACCTTGGGATTCGTCATGGAGTGATTTATCCTGCAAGACTGCTGGTCACGTATAAGGGCAGAACCCACATCTTCAAGACCCCTGAGGAGGCGCAGGAGCTCATCAAGAAGATCCAAGAAGAGACTGGTGGGAGCTAAGCATGAACAAAATATAAGGTAGAATATTTAAGCATTTGCACAGGCATCTGACTGATCTGAAGCATATAGCAAGTTCATATAATATAGATTGTATTATATATTAAAAAAAAAACCTATGATGTACAAAGTTGCTATAAAATTTAGGAGTTAAGCTGGAAAACTACAGAAGAGAGTTAATGTTACGTCATTAAAAGCAGTAGAATTAGGGTGATTGAGAGGAGAAAGAAAGAGTGGTTTTGACTGATCCTCATGGGTGTGGAGCAGTCAATGGCTATAGCGGGAGACGGAATTTTTTTTTTGATTTTGGGAGGATTACCACGAATGTGGGAAGGGGGAATTTGTTTGCATGTAGTTTGTAGGATGAATGTTCAACCACTCATGTTTTTGCTTCTCTGTGTGAGCATGTTTACATTGCGAGGTAATCTCAAACTTCTTATTGATCATAGACCAAAGCGTTAATCTCAATTTAACCTCATGGAATTGCAGAGGTCTACAAAATTTAAAAAAACTTAAACAAGTTATGAATAAAATAAAAGACATGGGTTCAAAAATTGTGTTTTTACAAGAAACTCATCTAATAGAGGAGGATGTAAAAAGAATTAGGAGAAGATGGCAAGGAAGTGTGTTCACCTCATCATTTTCATCCCGAGCCAGGGGAGTTATGACTCTCATACATAAATCAGTCCCATTTCAAGTGAAAAATGTAATTGGAGACAAATTTGGAAGATATCTAATCATTCAAGGATCTTTGTTATTAGAAAATATAAATTTGGTGAACTTATACGGTCCCAATATAGATGATCAAAATTTCTTTACTAATTTATTCCTTATTTTATCTTCACTTACAGGGCAACATATAATAGCAGGGGATTTTAAATGTACATTGAATCCCGGTATAGATAGATCAACAGGACTAGACTGTACGCACAATGGATGCAGGATGATTATTAATCATTTTATGAAAGAATTGAGATTGCTAGATATATGGAGAGAAATGAAACCACAAGTTAAAGCCTATTCTTGTTATTCTAATATCTACAAGACATTCTCACGTATTGACTATTTTTAATCTCCACAGAATTAAGGTCCAAGATTCAAAACTGCTTCTATGATAATATTGTGATCTCTGATCATGCACCCTGCTGTCTAATATATGTAGATAAGAAATTGACAAAGGAACCAGGTAGGTGGCAATTTCAGCATAAATGGCTTCAGGATGAGGAATTTGTTAAGTACATAGAAAAACAGATAGAGGAGTTCTTTGATATCAATACTACACAAACATCAGCATGTATAAAGTGGGAGGCTTTCAAAGCTTTTATTAGGGGGCATATTATTAGTTATACAGGTACAAAATCTAAGAAGACTCGAGAGGAGAGAGTCCAATTGGAACATAAAATAAAAATTCTTCAAGAAAAAGTGTATGCAGGAAGTGACCCAAAGTTAGAGAACGAATTACTGATTCTGAGAGCTGAATATGACAAAAAAATCAGCGAATAGAGCTGCCTCGAGTCTTCTAAGATTGAAGCAATCTTTTTTATGAACAAGGTGAAAAATCAGGAAAATTATTGGCATGGCAGATTAAACAATTAGAATTTAAAACACCAATTACCAGTATTATAAGTAACGGACAGCCAGTTGTAGATCCTTTAGAAATTAATAGTGCCTTTAGAGATTATTATGAAAAATTATATAATACAAAAAATGAAACTGACTTAACAAAACTAAATGGGTTTTTGGACGGATTATCTATACCGTGTATTCCAAATGAAAACAGGGAGATACTGGAGTCTAAAATTAGTCAAGAAGAAGTTGGGCTAGCCATTGATAATATGAAATCAGGAAAAAGTGCAGGACCAGATGGTCTTCCAGTTGACCTCTATAAAAAATTTAAGAATAAATTAATAAAACCATTTTTGGAAATGGTTTTAGAAGCATTTCAAAATAGTAATTTACCACCATACATGAATAATGCCTTAATTATACTGTTGCCAAAACCAGGTAAACCCTCTAAT
The DNA here is from genome assembly GCA_020510985.1 of Pholidichthys leucotaenia. Lineage (NCBI taxonomy): Eukaryota > Metazoa > Chordata > Actinopteri > Cichliformes > Pholidichthyidae > Pholidichthys > Pholidichthys leucotaenia. The sequence goes on from CM035839.1 coordinate 41,344,064, forward strand.
AAATGTGAAAATATGAGACCAATAAGCCTATTAAATGCTGACCTTAAGATAATCTGTAAAATTTTAGCAAGACGACTACAAGAAATATTACCAAATATTATTAACCGAGATCAGAATGGCTTTATAAAGGGAAGACAAGGCTTCCATAATGTAAGAATACTATTTAATATTATCTATTCTAATAAAGAAGCACCGGATACAGCTCTCCTATCATTGGACGCCGAAAAGGCCTTTGATAGGGCCATTCGACCCTTTCTTTTTGAAGTTTTACAAAGGTTTGGAATTGGAAATAATTTCATAAAATGGGTTCAGATAATATACAATAATGCTACAGCAGAAATCCTAACAAACAGCAATATTTCAAAATCAATAAATATCAATAGAGGATGTCGACAAGGCTGCCCACTTTCACCTTTACTGTTTACTATGGCAATTGAACCTTTAGCGATGGCAGTACGTTTACATCCACAAATATATGGAATTAAAGTAGGACCAACAAAACATAAAATCTCCCTGTATGCCGATGACATAATTTTGTTTATGTCGAATCTTAAAAAATCAATTCCGACCTTGTTGAATTTAATAAAGAATTTGGGGGAAATATCAGGATATAAAATAAATAAATCTAAATCTTCAATATTAATGCTAAATGAGACCCAGAGAAATCACCCAGCTCCTGAGGTAAATCAATTCAATGTTGTAAATCAGTTTAAATATTTAGGAATCCAAATTTTGCCTAAGCTAGAATCAGTCGCCAGTACCAAGTATGAAGCCTTAATGACAGACATTAACAAGTTACTACAGAGATGGATGTCACTACCAATGTCGATGATTGGGAGAATCAATATACTTAAAAGTAATATTTTACCCAAAATACTTTATTTATTTCAATACATTCCTTTACCACCACCTTCAGATCTATTCTCAAGAATTAAAAAAAAGTTAGTGGAATTTTTATGGAACAATAGGAAGGCTAGATTACGTCTGTCCTTACTATACCATTTGATCGTGGAGGTCTGAAATGTCCAAACTTTATGTTGTATTACTGGTCAGCACAACTGAGGTCTATGACATATTATTTTTCATCAAATGATCTCCCTCACTGGACTGAAATGGAATCATACAATTTACCTTTACCTCTTCCCATATTCATATACTCAGACTCGGCAAAAAAATTACAGAAACCAGTTAAAAATCCATTTGTAAAGCATATGATCAAAATATGGTGTGAAACCACAAAATATTTAAAAGAACCACACTTACTGTCACAATTTAGCCCAATATGGGGTAATCAATATTTTAAACCAGGGAGAGCGGATGCTGTATTTAAAGTATGGAATTTAAAAGGGATTCAAAAGATTCAAGACTTACATGTATATATGTATATATACATATATACATGTATATTTGTCATGTTCAGATAACATAATGTCTTCTGAAGAACTGAGGATCAAATTTAATCTTAATAGAACACATTTTTTTAAATATCTTCAGCTTAGGAACTTTATTCGATCAAATCAAAATAATGCTCTCATCCGACCTACTTATTCATCCTTGGAAAAAATTTTGACGAAAGATAGTAAGAGAAAGGGTATTATTTCAGAGTTTTATAACTTATTGACACTATTCTCAAGTGAAAACTCACAGAAAAGATTGAATTATTGGAAAGAAGACCTGCAAACTGAAATTTCAGAGGAACAATGGGAATTGGCTTGTACAGAAGCTCAAACCAAATCAATAAATGTACGTCTTAAATTGATACATTTTAAATGGTTAATGCGGATGTATGTTACACCGGTGGAGTTAAATAGATATAACAAAAACATACCAGATACGTGCACAAAATGTATGGAAAGTAAAGGAACCCTATTTCATTGTTTATGGGAATGTAGAAAAATTAGAATGTTTTGGGAAGAGGTGAGAGTAACAATTGAAAAAATAATTTCAAAACAAATCATATTGAAACCTAAATTGTTTTTGTTGGGTCTGTATCCAGAAAAGCATAATTTTAATAAGAGTGAAAGAGCATTCATAGACCTCAGTTTGCTTAACGCCAAAAAATGTATTGCACTATTGTGGAAAAAGACTCATAGACCAGATGTGACTCAGTGGTTAAGACAGATGTTAACAAACCTTCCACTAGAAAGAATAACATACATACTGAAATCAAAGGAAATTGTGTTTGAGAATATATGGAGACCTTTCATTGATTATGTAAAGAATTTAAACATAACTTTTGAAGAAGAAGGTGAATGATGTGTGTGGACCTTGTAAATTCCAAACTGGTGAATGTATAATATGTATACTTATGTAATGGAGTACCTAGACTAAACAGAGGAGCATTGTTGAAGACCTGTCTTTGTTAGTGGTTGTAGGTGTTTTTTAGTACAATTTTTATTTTTTTATTTTTTTTATTTTTTAAAAAAAAATTACTTTAGTGTTAGTGTTTGATTGTTTGTGTTGTGTTTGTAAAAAAGGTTCAATAAAAAATATTGTGGAAAAAAAAAAAAAATTTCTGATGGAGCCATCGACCTGAACTTTTCACCAGATATCAGTAACAACCCAAGTAATCCATACATACCAAAAAATCAAGGAAACTCTGTTCACAAAACAAGTTATATTTAACAATGTGGAATGACACAGGGAATAAGTATTGAACATAAAGAAAAAGCGGTGCAAAAAGGCACAGAAAGCCAAGAAACCAGATGAAATCCATCAGAATTTAGGAAGCCAGCCTATCCCCCATCAGTGCAAATGAATTTCAGCTGGTTGAGTACTTACTGGTAGCCTTTTAAACAATGTGAATATCTGTAGATATCAGATTGTCACACCACAAAGAACTCATAATGGTAAATGGCATTCACTTATATAGTGCTTTTATTCTCATCTCTTGATGACCAAAGTCCTTTACAGATCCTGCTATCCACCCATTCACACACACATTCACACACTGATGGCAGCATGCTACCTAACATGGCGCTTCCAGACCCACCAGGAGCAATTGGGGGTGAAGTGTCTTGCCCAGGGACATAACGGCAGGATATCCGGGGAGAGCAGGATTCGAACCACCAACCATGCAGTTATTGAATGACCTGCTCTCCCTCCTGAGCCACTGCCGCCCCCAATGGGTAGAAGCAAAGAACTCTCTCTAGACCTTCGCAACCATATTGTTGCAAAACATAATGATGGCATCGGTTACAGGCGCAATTCTAAACTGCTGAATGTTCCACTGTTGGAGCCAACATTCGGAAGTGGAAAGAACATTTTACCATAAATAAAAACCTACAACCATAATCATCAAAATTAAATCAAAGTGCTTGAAATATGTCCGGTTATGGCTGCCACGTAGGACGGACGTGTCTCGCTCTGCTCTGCTCCTGGAGAAAAAAAAATCGGCAAATAACTCTCTCATTTGGGACAGAACGTATCCCAGCATTTGGGCGAGGATATGTCGGCGAAGCCTAAGGCTGGAAAACCAGGAAAAGGAAAAAGCGAGCCGCCGAAACAGTCCAAATTAACGGACTTTCAGGTCTGTGACGCAGCAAACAAAACTCCATATATGGCGGAGGAGGCTGGCGGCGGTGCGATGTTTGCGGGGAATGGCGCAGATGCGCTGATGGCTGCCATGAGTTCAATGAGAGCGGACTTTTCCTCTAGATTTGATGGGATTATGACAGCGTTGGAAGGAATAAGAAAGGAATTGGGTGACTGTGTAGAACGAACGGCGCAGATGGAGCTCCGTCTCGCTAGTGCTGAAGATGACGTCACCCGTCTTCAATTAAAGGTGCGCACTTTGGAAAAAAAAAATAAATCTCTGGAAGATAATATTTTGGATTTGGAATCTCGGTCGAGACAGAATAATTTGAGGCTGGTGGGTCTTCCAGAGGAATCAGAAGGTCGGGACGTATGTTCCTTTCTGGAAAAGTGGATTCCGGAGGTGCTGGGCAGCGAGGAGTTGCAATCAGCAGTGGTTCTGGAAAAAGCACATCGTATTGGCCCACGGAGAGATAAGGGACCGCCGAGGACCTTAATTATGAAGTTTCTTAGCAACAGAGACAGGATGAAGATCTTCAACGCTGCACGTGCTAAAGGAGAGATTAAACACCAGGACCAGCAGGTGCGGTTCTACCCAGATTTGGCCACAGGAATCCAGCAATTGAGGAAGCAGTTTGATCCCATACGTAAGGAGCTGCGCAACCTTGGGATTCGTCATGGTGTAATCTATCCTGCGAGACTGCTGACCACGTATGAGGGCAGAACCCACATTTTCAAGACCCCAGAGGAGGCGCAGGAGTTCATCAAGAAGATCAAAGAAGAAGAAGAGACTGGTGGGAGCTAAGCATGAACAAAATATAAGGTAGAATAATTAAGCATTTGCACAGGCATCTGACTGACTTGAAGTAAATAGTAAGTTTACAAAATATAGATTGTATTATATATTAAAAAAACAAAACAAAAACAAAACAAACAAAAAAAAAAAACTATGATGTACAAAGTTGTTAAAAATTTTGGAGTTAAGTTGGAAAACTACAGAGGAGAGTTAATGTTACGTCATTAAAAGCAGTAGAGTTGGGGTGATTGGGAGGATGAAGAAGGAGTGGCTTAGGCTGTTCCCCGTGGGTGTGGAACGGTCGATGGCTATATCGGGAGACAGAATTTTTCTTTTGATTTTGGGGGGTTTGCCACAAGTGTGGGAAGGGGAAATTTGTTTGTGTGTAGTTTGTAGGATGAATGTTCAACCACTCATGTTTTTGCTTCTCTGTATGAGCATGTTTACACTGCAAGGTAATCCTAAACTCTCTATTGATCATGGACCAAAGTGTTAATCTTAATTTAACTTCATGGAATTGCAGAGGTCTACAAAATTTAAAAAAACTTAAACAAGTTATGAATAAAATAAAGGACATGGGTTCAAGAATTGTGTTTTTACAAGAAACTCATCTGATAGAGGAGGATGTTAAAAGAATTAGGAGTAGATGGCAGGGAAGTGTATTCACCTCTTCATTTTCATCCCGAGCCAGGGGAGTTATGACTCTCATACATAAATCAGTTCCTTTTCAGGTGAAAAATGTAATTGGAGACAAATTTGGAAGATATGTAATCATTCAAGGTTCTTTGCTATTAGAAAATATAAATCTTGTGAACTTATATGGTCCCAATATAGATGATCAGAAGTTCTTTGCTAATTTATTTCTCATCTTATCATCACTTACAGGGCAACATATAATAGCAGGGGATTTTAATTGTACATTGAATCCAGGTGTGGATAGATCAACAGGACTGGATTGTACGCACATTGGATGTAGGATGACTATTAATCATTTTATGAAAGAATTGAGATTGTTAGATATATGGAGAGAAATGAAACCACAAGTTAAAGCCTATTCTTGTTATTCCAGTACCTACAAGACATTCTCACGTATTGATTATTTTTTGATTTCCACAGAATTAAGGTCCAAGATTCAAAACTGCTTTTATGATAACATCGTGATTTCTGATCATGCACCCTGTTGTCTAATATATGTAGATAAAAAATTGACAAAGGAATCAGGTAGATGGCAATTTCAGCATAAATGGCTTCAGGATGAGGAATTTGTCAAGTATATAGAAAAACAGATAGACGAGTTCTTTGACATCAATACTACACAAACATCAGCATGTGTAAAGTGGGAGGCTTTCAAAGCTTTTATTAGGGGACATATTATTAGTTATACAGGATCAAAATCTAAGAAGACTCGAGAGGAGAGAGCTAAATTGGAACATAAAATAAAAAGTCTTCAGGAAAAAGTGTATGCAGGAAGTGACCCAAGGTTGGAGAATGAATTACTGATTTTGAGAGCTGAATACGACAAAAAATCAGCGAATAGAGCTGCCTCGAGTCTTCTAAGATTGAAACAATCTTTTTATGAACAAGGTGAAAAATCAGGAAAATTATTAGCATGGCAGATTAAACAATTGGAAATTAAAACACCAATTACCAGTATTATAAGTAAAGGACAGGTAGTTATAGATCCTTTAGAAATTAATAGAGCCTTTAGAGATTACTATGAAAAATTATATGATACCAAAAATGAACCTGATTTAACAAAACTAAATGGGTTTTTGAACGAACTATCTATACCGTGTATTCCAAATGAAAACAGGGAGATATTGGAGTCTAAAATTAGTCAAGAAGAAGTTGGGCTAGCCATTGATAATATGAAATCAGGAAAAAGTGCAGGACCAGATGGTCTTCCAGTTGACCTTTATAAAAAATTTAAGAATAAATTAATAAAACCTTTTTTGGAAATGGTTTTAGAAGCATTTCAAAATAATAATTTACCATCATACATAAATAATGCCTTAATTATACTGCTGCCAAAACCAGGTAAGCCCTCTAATAAATGTGAAAATATGAGACCAATAAGCCTATTAAACGCCGACCTTAAGATAATCTGTAAAATTTTAGCAAGACGAATACAAGAAATTTTACCAAATATTATTAATCGAGATCAGAATGGCTTTATAAAGGGTAGACAAGGCTTCCATAATGTAAGAAGACTATTTAATATTATTTATTTTAATAAAGAAGCACCGGATACAGCTCTCCTATCATTGGACGCCGAAAAGGCCTTTGATAGAGTTGAATGGCCCTTTCTTTTTGAAGTCCTACAAAGGTTTGGACTTGGAAATAATTTCATAAAATGGGTTCAAATAATATACAATAATGCTACAGCAGAAATCCTAACAAATAACAATATTTCAAAACCAATAAAAATCAATAGAGGATGTCGACAAGGCTGTCCACTTTCACCTTTACTGTTTACTATGGCAATTGAACCTTTAGCGATAGCGATACGTTTACATTCACAAATATATGGAATTAAAGTTGGACCAACAGAACATAAAATCTCCCTGTACGCCGATGATATAATTTTGTTTATGTCGAATCTAAAAAAATCAATTCCAACCTTGTTGAATTTAATAAAGAATTTTGGGGAAATATCAGGATATAAAATAAATAAAACTAAATCTTCAATATTAATGCTAAATGAGACCCAGAGAAATTACCCAGCCCCTGAGGTAAATCAATTCAATGTTGTAAATCAGTTTAAATATTTAGGAATCCAAATTATGCCTAAGCTAGAATCAGTCGCCAGTGTCAACTATGAAGCCTTAATGTCAGATATCAATGAGTTAACTCAGAGATGGATGTCACTACCAATGTCGATGATCGGGAGAATCAATATACTTAAAAGTAATATTTTACCTAAAATACTTTATTTATTTCAATACATTCCCTTATCACCACCTTTAGATCTATTCTCAAGAATAAAAAAAAAGTTAGTGGAATTTATATGGAACAACAGGAGGGCTAGATTACGTTTGTCTTTATTATATTTACCATTTGATCGTGGAGGTCTGAAATGTCCAAATTTTATGTTGTATTATTGGTCGGCACAACTGAGGTCTATGACATATTATTTTTCATCAAATGATCTCCCTCACTGGACTGAAATGGAATCATACAATTTACCTTTACCTCTTCCCATATTCATATACTCAGATTCGGCAAAAAAATTACAAAAACAAGTTAAAAATCCATTTGTAAAGCATATGATCAAAATATGGTGTGAAGCTAAAAACTATTTAAAAGAACCACAGTTATTGTCACAATTTAGTCCAATATGGGGTAATCAATATTTTAAACCAGGGAGAGCGGACGCTGTATTTAAAGTATGGAATTTAAAAGGGATACAAAAGATTCAGGATTTATATTTGCCATGTGCAGACAACATAATGTCTTTTGAAGAGCTGAGGATCAAATTTAATCTCAATAGAACACATTTTTTTAAATATCTTCAACTTAGAAACTTTATTCGATCAAATCAAAATAAAGCTCTCACTCGACCTATTTATTCATCCTTGGAAAAAATGATGATGAAAGATAGTAAAAGAAAGGGTATTATTTCAGAGTTTTATAACTCATTGACACTATCTTCAAGTGAAAATTCACTGAAAAGATTAAACTACTGGAAAGAAGATCTGCAAATTGAAATTTCAGAGGAACAATGGGAATTGGCTTGTACAGAAGCTCAAACCAAATCAATAAATGCACGCCTTAAATTGATACATTTCAAATGGTTAATGCGGATGTATGTTACACCGGAGGAGTTAAATAGATATAACAAGAATATACCAGATACATGCACAAAATGCATGGAAAGTAAAGGAACCCTATTTCATTGTTTATGGGAATGTAGATTAATAAGAATGTTTTGGGAGGAGGTGAGGGTAACAATTGAAAAAATAATCTCAAAACAAATCATATTGAATCCTAAACTGTTTTTGTTGGGTCTGTACCCAGAAAAGCATAATTTCAATAAAAGGAAAGAACATTCATAGACCTCAGTTTGCTTAATGCCAAAAAATGTATTGCACTATTATGGAAAAAGACTCATAGACCAGATGTGACTCAGTGGTTAAGACAGATGTTAACAAACCTTCCATTAGAAAGAATAACATATATACTGAAATCAAAGGAAATTGTGTTTGAGAATATATGGAGACCTTTTATTGATTATGTAAAAAATTTAAACATAACTCTTGAAGAAGAAGGTGAATGATGTGTGTGGACCTTGTAAATTCCAAACTGGTGAACATAATATGTATACTAATGTATTGGATTGTCTAGACTAAACAGAGGAGCATTGTTGAAGACTTGATTTTGTTGGTGGTTGTTGGTGTTTTTAGGGTATTTTTTTTTTGTAGTACTTTAGTGTTAGTGTTTGATTGTTTGTATCATGTTTGTTAAAAAAAAAAAAAGGTTCAATAAAGATATTGTGGAAAAAAAAAAGTGCTTGAAATATCACTCTTAAGTGCAGTGAATACTGAATATGAAGGTTTAACTTTCTGAATTATATTGTTAAAAAAAGGTACTTATAAAAAACTTTGACCTAATGTTAGTTTGTGGGTTGGAGCAGATCAGTAATTCAGTTGTAAGACATTTAATCAGTTGGTTAATTGACATTAGGCTGTCTGTGATAAGCTGATACACAGTGGTGTGAAAAAGTGTTTGCCCCCTTCCTGATTTCTCACTGTTTTGTATGTTTGTCACACTTAGATGTTTCATATCATCAAATTTAAATATTAGACAAAGATAACACAAGTAAACAAAAAAATGCAATTTTTAAATGAAGGTGTTTATTATTAAGAGTGAAAAAAAAATCCAAACCTACATGGCCCTGTGTGAAAAAGTGATTGCCCCCTAAACCTAATAACTGGTTGGGCCACCCTTAGCAGCAACAACCGTAATCAAGCGTTTGCAATAACTGGCAATGAGTCTTTTACAGCGCTGTGGAGGAATTTTGGCCCACTCATCTTTGCAGAATTGCTGTAATTCAGCCACACTGGAGGGTTTTCGAGCATGAACCGCCTTTTTAAGGTCATGCCACAGTATCTCAATCAGATTCAGGTCAGGACTTTGACTAGGCCACTCCAAAGTCTTCATTTTGTTTTTCTTAAGCCATTCAGAGGTGGACTTGCTGGTGTGTTTTGGATCACTGTCCTGCTGCAGAACCCAAGTGTGCTTCAGCTTGAGGCCACGAACAGATGGCCGGACATTCTCCTTCAGGATTTTTTGGTAGGCAGCAGAATTCATGGTTCCATTTACCACAGCAAGTCTTCCAGGTCCTGAAGCAGTAAAACAGCCCCCAGATCATCACACTACCACCACCATATTTTACTGTTGGTATGATGTTCCTTTTCTGAAATGCTGTGTTACTTTCACGCCGGATGTAATGGGACACACACCTTCCAGAAAGTTCAACTTCTGTCTTGTCAGTCCACAGAGTATTTTCCTAAAAGTCTTGGGGATCATCAAGATGTTTTCTAACAAAACTGAGACGACCCTTTATGTTCCTTTTGCTCAGCAGTGGTTTTCTTCTTGGAACTCTGCCATGCAGGCCATTTTTGCCCAGTCTCTTTGTTATGGTGGAGTCATGAACACTGACCTTAACTGATGCAAGTGAGGCCTGCAGCTCTTTGGCTGTTGCTGTGGGGTCTTTTGTGACCTCTTGGATGAGACGTCGCTGTGCTCTTGGGGTAAATTTGGTCAGCCGGCCACTCCTAGGAAGATTCACCACTGTTCCATGTTTTCACCATTTGTGGATAATGGCTCTCACTGTGGTTTGCTGGAGTCCCAAAGCTTTAGAAATGGCTAGAAAATTGAACTCAGCTTTCCAAAGATGTGATAAACCACAGTTAATTTATGTTTTAACAGGAGGGCAATCACTTTTTCACACAGGGCCATGTAGGTTTGGATTTTATTTTACCCATAATAATAAACACCTTCAATTAAAAACTGCATTTTGTGTTTACTTGTGTTATCTCTGTCTAATAAAAAAAACACTTTTTCACACCACTGTAATATAATCATACCACTTCCCATGACTATCAAGGGATGGGAAGATGACCTTAAAAAGTGGCCTCTCAGATAGTAGCTCCATTTGTTAGCTCTGCTGCTAAGATGCTAATGCTATAAACAAATAAAAGCTCTGAGATATAGCAATGTCTCCACCGCAATAAAGTCTTTTGCATTTTGTTAAAAGATGTTGGACATAATCAAATTTACCTCAGAGCAGACGTAGACTCTAGTCAGAGCCACAAAGAACCACAACACCGTGCTTGGGTGTTTTAATGTCAAGGTAAATACAGACAGCTGCAGCTGTTTGTTTTACCCCAAAATTAAAATGCTCATGCTGCTGTCATGCCATGAATGCTTGTTATTTAACTTAACATGTACAGACATTTTCTGACAACTGTTCAAAATTTTATTGATCTATATTTTGTGATCATTTAAAAATTAATGCATGCTGAAGCTGCTAATATGAAGTCCATATCGTTCCAATGCAGTGCAACGAATGCAACCCCCCCCCCCCAAAAAAACCCAACTATTTGATATCTTTCTTAAATTGTTAAGCCTTAGGAAGCAAACTTCATCCATCCATCCATCTTCTTCCGCTTAATCCTTTTCGGGTCGCGGGGGGCTGGAGCCTATCCCAGCATCTTTGGGCGAGAGGCAGGGTACACCCTGAACAGATCGCCAGTCCATCGCAGGGCCAACACAGAGAGACGGACAACCATTCACTCTCACAGTCATACCTAAGGACAACTTAGAATCCCCAGTTTGATGCCAATTAACCTAACTTGCATGTTTTTGGAATGTGGGAGGAAACTGGAGAAATCCCGGAGTAAACCCACGCAGACACGGGGAGAACATGCAAACTCCACACAGATCACTGTTGGTCAGGGGCTGGGATCGAACCCAGGATCACCCGGCCAAGGGTGAGAGTTGCTGTGCTGCCGCAGTGCTAACCACTTCGCCACCGCGCTGCCCTGGAAGCAAACTTACTATTTTTTATTTATTATTTTACTTCATGCAGCCTTGCATCTGGTGACATATATGACGCATCAACGTCAGATCTGTGACATTCATACAAGTAAAAACATATCTGCGGTGCTCTTGTGTCTGTCCTGCGTCCACCGATCACACCAACCTCCATTTATCCAGTCTTTGGCACAACCATGAATACCAGCAACAAGTACCAGAACTACGCCAAAACATTAAAAAAAAATACAAAAACTACAAGTGCTGAAATTAGCTGCCACTTCAGTGCAAAACACGTATGTGGACTATACTTTCAAATAAATTTGAAAAACTTTTACAAAATGCTGTTTTAAATGCCCCACTACTCCACTCTTGCTGACTGATTTAACACTACTTCAGCCAAAACCGGAAGTTCCGCCCATAATCATTTCTACAGCAGTGCCCTCAGGAGTAAGGTGGATCAACTTCTGCAGTTAAAAAAAAGAGGGTATGCATATGATGTCACCAAACAGAACTCATGGCAGTTACAAAACTGAGTGGCAGCATTAGGGTGTATGCAGTAAAACACAAAAACTACACACAGTATTCAGTCACAGCAGTACACAGAGTACCTGTTTGCATTGTAGAGAACTAATCTTATCATTCCATCTTGTATTAATTGACAAAAAATAGCTAAATAAATATTTAAAGGCTCAGAACCAGCTCTTCACTTGTGTGCGCTTATCCAAACATCATTACAGGCAAGTAAACACTGTGATATTAACATCTAAAGTTAAAAAAGGAACTCCGTGTACTACGGTGACTAAATATTTTGTGTCATTTTATGCTTTGCTGCCTACAAACTAAAGCTGCCACCTGTGTTTGCCACTCAGTACTGGGTAACTATGGTAACGGCCAATACTTCTGTTCCAGTACATCCCCTCTACAGCCACGCTGTGTGCCACTGTCAGTGACATACCTGGAAACGGTTGCATCAGACTGCTGTGTTGCTGTGACTGTTGTCCCAGGAAGACTGGCGGGTGGGGGTAGATTCAGTTTGCTTTCCAACAGCATTGATCCAAATTGGCTCTCTCTGAAGATGCCCCCGCTTCTTCATCTGTGTGTCTCAGTGGCTGGATTAGCATGGGAAATTCACCATGTCTCTGTCTCCGTCGGTTCAGCGGTCGCACAAACCATCTCCTCCGCCTTCTCTGCTTTCTGCATTGCATTGCTTGTAGCAGAACGAGCTGTTGTTCAGTGTTTATAAGGGCCATCTGCATCAAAATTCGTTTTTGTGCGGCTGCCATCGCTTGCGCTAACAAAACAGGCAATGTAATATCATTGACTCCTGCACTGTTTTTAATCTTTGTGTGTTCTTATACTGTGTGATATTTGTCTTATATGTAGTGGTATTTATTATATAAAGTTTTTATTCTGCACTTTAAGAATCTGCTGACAAACAGTATAGAGCTGCTAAATCAATTTTCATTGTTTCTGTAACAGTGACAATAAAGGTCTATTCTATTTTTTTCTATTCTAACTACACTAATCCACAAAACAATGATAAGAAAAGATACACCCCTCCAAGCTTTTGCTGTTAAATACTGATCACGGTGTCCTTTTAGCCTGATTCTGATTGGCTGGTTAGAGAGGTGTGCTGCTCATGAGTGAAGAGGTACTTCAAAAGCTTAATTTTTTTCAACTTTAAATGCTCCAAGCGCAGCGACAAAAAACATTTACCACTCAGGGCCTTGTTGCGCCAACGGTGCTGAGCACATTAAACACTGGACTACACAGAAAATAGACACTCCCAGTGGGGAAAACACTCTCTGTGGGCACACAGCCTAATACTTATTTTCCACAATATCTTTATTGAACCTTTTTTTTTTTTTTAACAAACATGATACAAACAATCAAACACTAACACTAAAGTACTACAAAAAAAAAAAATGCACTAAAAACACCAACAACCACCAACAAAATCAAATCTTCAACAATGCTCCTCTGTTTAGTCTAGACGATCCAATACATAAGTATACATATTATGTTCACCAGTTTGGAATTTACAAGGTCCACACACATCATTCACCTTCTTCTTCAAGAGTTATGTTTAAATTTTTTACATAATCAATAAAAGGTCTCCATATATTCTCAAACACAATTTCCTTTGATTTCAGTATATATGTTATTCTTTCTAATGGAAGGTTTGTTAACATCTGTCTTAACCACTGAGTCACATCTGGTCTATGAGTCTTTTTCCATAATAGTGCAATACATTTTTTGGCATTAAGCAAACTGAGGTCTATGAATGTTCTTTCACTTTTATTAAAATTATGCTTTTCTGGGTACAGACCCAACAAAAACAGTTTAGGATTCAATATGATTTGTTTTGAGATTATTTTTTCAATTGTTACCCTCACCTCTTCCCAAAACATTCTTATTAATCTACATTCCCATAAACAATGAAATAGGGTTCCTTTACTTTCCATGCATTTTGTGCATGTATCTGGTATATTTTTGTTATATCTATTTAACTCCTCCGGTGTAACATACATCCGCATTAACCATTTGAAATGTATCAATTTAAGGCGTGCATTTATTGATTTGGTTTGAGCTTCTGTACAAGCCAATTCCCATTGTTCCTCTGAAATTTCAGTTTGCAGATCTTCTTTCCAGTAGTTTAATCTTTTCAGTGAATTTTCACTTGAAGATAGTGTCAATGAGTTATAAAACTCTGAAATAATACCCTTTCTTTTACTATCTTTCATCATCATTTTTTCCAAGGATGAATAAATAGGTCGAGTGAGAGCTTTATTTTGATTTGATCGAATAAAGTTTCTAAGTTGAAGATATTTAAAAAAATGTGTTCTATTGAGATTAAATTTGATCCTCAGCTCTTCAAAAGACATTATGTTATCTGCACATGGCAAATATAAATCCTGAATCTTTTGTATCCCTTTTAAATTCCATACTTTAAATACAGCGTCCGCTCTCCCTGGTTTAAAATATTGATTACCCCATATTGGACTAAATTGTGACAATAACTGTGGTTCTTTTAAATAGTTTTTAGCTTCACACCATATTTTGATCATATGCTTTACAAATGGATTTTTAACTTGTTTTTGTAATTTTTTTGCCGAATCTGAGTATATGAATATGGGAAGAGGTAAAGGTAAATTGTATGATTCCATTTCAGTCCAGTGAGGGAGATCATTTGATGAAAAATAATATGTCATAGACCTCAGTTGTGCCGACCAATAATACAACATAAAATTTGGACATTTCAGACCTCCACGATCAAATGGTAAATATAATAAAGACAAACGTAATCTAGCCCTCCTGTTGTTCCATATAAATTCCACTAACTTTTTTTTTATTCTTGAGAATAGATCTAAAGGTGGTGATAAGGGAATGTATTGAAATAAATAAAGTATTTTAGGTAAAATATTACTTTTAAGTATATTGATTCTCCCGATCATCGACATTGGTAGTGACATCCATCTCTGAGTTAACTCACTGATATCTGACATTAAGGCTTCATAGTTGACACTGGCGACTGATTCTAGCTTAGGCACAATTTGGATTCCTAAATATTTAAACTGATTTACAACATTGAATTGATTTACCTCAGGGGCTGGGTAATTTCTCTGGGTCTCATTTAGCATTAATATTGAAGATTTAGTTTTATTTATTTTATATCCTGATATTTCCCCAAAATTCTTTATTAAATTCAACAAGGTTGGAATTGATTTTTTTAGATTCGACATAAACAAAATTATGTCATCGGCGTACAGGGAGATTTTATGTTCTGTTGGTCCAACTTTAATTCCATATATTTGTGAATGTAAACGTATCGCTATCGCTAAAGGTTCAATTGCCATAGTAAACAGTAAAGGTGAAAGTGGACAGCCTTGTCGACATCCTCTATTGATTTTTATTGGTTTTGAAATATTGTTATTTGTTAGGATTTCTGCTGTAGCATTATTGTATATTATTTGAACCCATTTTATGAAATTATTTCCAAGTCCAAACCTTTGTAGGACTTCAAAAAGAAAGGGCCATTCAACTCTATCAAAGGCCTTTTCGGCGTCCAGTGATAGGAGAGCTGTATCCGGTGCTTCTTTATTAAAATAAATAATATTAAATAGTCTTCTTACATTATGGAAGCCTTGTCTACCCTTTATAAAGCCATTCTGATCTCGATTAATAATATTTGGTAAAATTTCTTGTATTCGTCTTGCTAAAATTTTACAGATTATCTTAAGGTCGGCGTTTAATAGGCTTATTGGTCTCATATTTTCACATTTATTAGAGGGCTTACCTGGTTTTGGCAGCAGTATAATTAAGGCATTATTTATGTATGATGGTAAATTATTATTTTGAAATGCTTCTAAAACCATTTCCAAAAAAGGTTTTATTAATTTATTCTTAAATTTTTTATAAAGGTCAACTGGAAGACCATCTGGTCCTGCACTTTTTCCTGATTTCATATTATCAATGGCTAGCCCAACTTCTTCTTGACTAATTTTAGACTCCAATATCTCCCTGTTTTCATTTGGAATACACGGTATAGATAGTTCGTTCAAAAACCCATTTAGTTTTGTTAAATCAGGTTCATTTTTGGTATCATATAATTTTTCATAGTAATCTCTAAAGGCTCTATTAATTTCTAAAGGATCTATAACTACCTGTCCGTTACTTATAATACTGGTAATTGGTGTTTTAATTTCTAATTGTTTAATCTGCCATGCTAATAATTTTCCTGATTTTTCACCTTGTTCATAAAAAGATTGTTTCAATCTTAGAAGACTCGAGGCAGCTCTATTCGCTGATTTTTTGTCGTATTCAGCTCTCAAAATCAGTAATTCATTCTCCAACCTTGGGTCACTTCCTGCATACACTTTTTCCTGAAGACTTTTTATTTTATGTTCCAATTTAGCTCTCTCCTCTCGAGTCTTCTTAGATTTTGATCCTGTATAACTAATAATATGTCCCCTAATAAAAGCTTTGAAAGCCTCCCACTTTACACATGCTGATGTTTGTGTAGTATTGATGTCAAAGAACTCGTCTATCTGTTTTTCTATATACTTGACAAATTCCTCATCCTGAAGCCATTTATGCTGAAATTGCCATCTACCTAATTCCTTTGTCAATTTTTTATCTACATATATTAGACAACAGGGTGCATGATCAGAGATCACGATGTTATCATAAAAGCAGTTTTGAATCTTGGACCTTAATTCTGTGGAAATCAAAAAATAATCAATACGTGAGAATGTCTTGTAGGTACTGGAATAACAAGAATAGGCTTTAACTTGTGGTTTCATTTCTCTCCATATATCTAACAATCTCAATTCTTTCATAAAATGATTAATAGTCATCCTACATCCAATGTGCGTACAATCCAGTCCTGTTGATCTATCTATACCTGGATTCAATGTACAATTAAAATCCCCTGCTATTATATGTTGCCCTGTAAGTGATGATAAGATAAGAAATAAATTAGCAAAGAACTTCTGATCATCTATATTGGGACCATATAAGTTCACAAGATTTATATTTTCTAATAGCAAAGAACCTTGAATGATTACATATCTTCCAAATTTGTCTCCAATTACATTTTTCACTTGAAAAGGAACTGATTTATGTATGAGAGTCATAACTCCCCTGGCTCGGGATGAAAATGAAGAGGTGAATACACTTCCTTGCCATCTACTCCTAATTCTTTTAACATCCTCCTCTATTAGATGAGTTTCTTGTAAAAACACAATTTTTGAACCCATGTCTTTTATTTTATTCATAACTTGTTTAAGTTTTTTTAAATTTTGTAGACCTCTGCAATTCCATGAAGTTAAATTAAGATTAACACTTTGGTTTATGATCAATAGAGAGTTTGGGATTACCTTGCAGTGTAAACATGCTCATACAGAGAAGCAAAAACATGAGTGGTTGAACATTCATCCTACAAACTACACACAAACAAATTTCCCCTTCCCACACTTGTGGCAAACCCCCCAAAATCAAAAGAAAAATTCCGTCTCCCGATATAGCCATCGACCGTTCCACACCCACGGGGAACAGCCTAAGCCACTTCTTCTTCATCCTCCCAATCACCCTAACTCTACTGCTTTTAATGACGTAACATTAACTCTCCTCTGTAGTTTTCCAACTTAACTCCAAAATTTTTAACAACTTTGTACATCATAGTTTTTTTTGTTTGTTTTGTTTTTGTTTTGTTTTTTTAATATATAATACAATCTATATTTTGTAGACTTACTATTTACTTCAAGTCAGTCAGATGCCTGTGCAAATGCTTAATTATTCTACCTTATATTTTGTTCATGCTTAGCTCCCACCAGTCTCTTCTTCTTCTTTGATCTTCTTGATGAACTCCTGCGCCTCCTCTGGGGTCTTGAAGATGTGGGTTCTGCCCTCATACGTGGTCAGCAGTCTCGCAGGATAGATTACACCATGACGAATCCCAAGGTTGCGCAGCTCCTTACGTATGGGATCAAACTGCTTCCTCAATTGCTGGATTCCTGTGGCCAAATCTGGGTAGAACCGCACCTGCTGGTCCTGGTGTTTAATCTCTCCTTTAGCTCGTGCAGCGTTGAAGATCTTCATCCTGTCTCTGTTGCTAAGAAACTTCATAATTAAGGTCCTCGGCGGTCCCTTATCTCTCCGTGGGCCAATACGATGTGCATTTTCCAGAACCACTGCTGATTGCAATTCCTCGCTGCCCAGCACCTCCGGAATCCACTTTTCCAGAAAGGAACATACGTCCCGACCTTCTGATTCCTCTGGAAGACCCACCAGCCTCAAGTTATTCTGTCTCGACCGAGATTCCAAATCCAAAATATTATTTTCCAGAGATTTATTTTTTTTTTCCAAAGTGCGCACCTTTAATTGAAGACGGGTGACGTCATCTTCAGCACTAGCGAGACGGAGCTCCATCTGCGCCGTTCGTTCTACACAGTCACCCAATTCCTTTCTTATTCCTTCCAACGCTGTCATAATCCCATCAAATCTAGAGGAAAAGTCCACTCTCATTGAACTCATGGCAGCCATCAGCGCATCTGCGCCTCCCCCCGCAGACATCGCACCGTTGCCAGCCTCCTCCGCCATATATGGAGTTTTATTTGCTGCGTCACAGACCTGAAAGTCCGTTAATTTGGACTGTTTCGGCGGCTCGCTTTTTCCTTTGCCTGGTTTTCCAGCCTTAGGCTTCGCCGACATATCCTCGCCCAAACGCTGGGATACGTTCTGTCCCAAATGAGAGAGTTATTTGCCGATTTTTTTTCTCCAGGAGCAGAGCGAGACACGTCCGTCCTACGTGGCAGCCATAACCGGAAGTCACCTAATACTTATTACTTAATATTTACTCCTGAAAACATTCTGTTTACTGTCCCCCTAACAGTGAAATCAAATATCTGCCCTTGTCTTCATATATTTAATGGACCTCAGTATGTGACTGAGTGCAGCCTCAGGTTCTCCCTCACCTCCCACCAGATACACCTTGTTCTCCTTGGCTGCCTCCGCCAGAACCTGGGTGGATTCTCCGGGGATCTTCTCAGCGTACTTTGAGAAGAAGTTGGTCCCATAAGGGCTATTGAAGCATTCCTGTGATAAAGACAAGTCAGAGGCCAGGTGAGGGGTTCATCTTCAAGTTTAAAGAGGCAGCTCAAGGGTTATACTTGTGGCGTAACCCCCACAACAGACTGGGTCAGGCACAGCGCTCGGCTAGAGCAATTAACAGAACAGTGAAATGTGTGTATTAATGTCTACAGGCAGCCCCGCTTCTTCTGGCTTTTTCCGCCTCAGTACTGTGATGTTAATGTGCCATTCATGCATTGTGTTCATGCTTCCTGCCCTTACTGTGTCTATACACTGATAACAATATGTAGATGTGCCTTGTAACCTCTTTTGTCCTGCAGTTCCGGAGCTGAGGCGAATTACAGCCAGCAATCTCCTTATTGTTATGCGTGTCTCTCAAATGCAAATGCCCATACCTACTGCTGTGAATGCCTTTCATGTATTGTCTGTAGTTGGGTATATAAGCTGCATTATTCTGTAACTCTCTCACTCTCACTCTGACTACTGCTCATCTGTGCACTTTGCTGGAGAGCCTCCGGGCTCGCCCACGGGGCGAGCTCCGTGATGGCGGTATGATAATAAACCTATTTAAAACCCTCAGTTCGCTGCCTTTATTCTATCATCCGCCGCACTGGTGACCCCGAGAATGCACATGCTTTGTGCAATGCAACCTTCTGGTTTGGACAGCCACGCTGGTGTCCTGATGGCAACGAACGCAGCACCCGGTGGTGATTCTCCGACGACAAGCGAACGCAGCAGCCTGACTGATCTGCCCTCCCTTCTGCTTCAGGGAGACTTCGACGCAGAGTTTCCAGGCGAAACTCTCTGGAGACCACCCACGACTGGGACAGCTGCGGAAAATTTCATGGTGAGATCTGCACGCCTAGATCGGCACATCCACGCTTGGACCAGCCGCTCTCACAGCTTCTGACACACGATTCTGTGTCTCCTTACGAGAGCGCACGCACCTTGTCCTTTCTCCACGATGGCGACCTCCATGGCCAACGGAGAACGCGTGGACCTGAACGCACCATGACCCATCTACAACAACTACAACAGGGATGATTAAGCTCCCTGACCCTGACTCTCCCTCTCCAGCAGGCCCACCCACGCACGGAACCCCAGCACACGCACCGGGGAGTTACGAGGACGGCACACCACGCACGGGACACATACGGCTCCACAGACCGCCTTCCATCCTCGCCGCTGCACACAGGCCCTTCAGGCTTGCTCGTACACCTGAGGCACGCACGCAGCTTGCTCACTGGATTTTCTAACGGTCTTAGCCATGGCGCACAACGGGAATTCAGCAGTCTGCGGTCCCCGAAGGCTTTAAGGTTGTGCCCGCACCTAAAGTCAACACGCCAAGTCCCTTTGCTTTTGTTTTTTTTTTCTTACAGTCGCCCCTGTTTTTCTTCATGGCCGCTGTTAATCCTCGCCGCTCCTTTTTTCTTCACGGTCGCTATTAATCCTTGCAGGACTTAATCGCGAGAGGAGTCACTGACTAATTTTTCTTCTTGTGGATCTCCGCACGTTCAACGGGACAGCCCCTCAACATTGCGGACCCACAAGCAATTTTTGCGCGGCTCAGACGATTTCACCGTCCCCATCCGGCACTTACTACCCCCCACCCCCCTCCACCTGCACAGAGCTTTCCCTGCTCGCTGCCAAAGCCGGACTATCGAGGCCTTGGCCGCCTACCGAGCCCTCTGGGGGGGGGAGCGTGTGGCGTAACCCCCACAACAGACTGGGTCAGGCACAGCGCTCGGCTAGAGCAATTAACAGAACAGTGAAATGTGTGTATTAATGTCTACAGGCAGCCCCGCTTCTTCTGGCTTTTTCCGCCTCAGTACTGTGATGTTAATGTGCCATTCATGCATTGTGTTTATGCTTCCTGCCCTTACTGTGTCTATACACTGATAACAATATGTAGATGTGCCTTGTAACCTCTTTTGTCCTGCAGTTCCGGAGCTGAGGCGAATTACTGCCAGCAATCTCCTTATTGTTATGTGTCTCTCAAATGCAAATGCCCATACCTACTGCTGTGAATGCCTTTCATGTATTGTCTGTAGTTGGGTATATAAGCTGCATTATTCTGTAACTCTCTCACTCTCACTCTGACTACTGCTCATCTGCGCACTTTGCTGGAGAGCCTCCGGGCTCGCCCATGGGGCGAGCTTCGTGATGGCGGTATGATAATAAACCTATTTAAAACCCTCAGTTTGCTGCCTTTATTTTATCATCCGCCGCAATACTGTTGTTTAAGTCAATGTCTGATGTCTTTTTCCTGGAATATCTGGAATGAAGGTTTCTATCAAGAAATTTGTAAATCCTCAAGGATTCGATTTTATTCTATTTTAAGAATCAGACAGAAAAAAGAAACAAAAACCATCTAGACAATGACCCAGTTTTATTTTTTAATGTTTCTGCCTGCTACTTCTCCCCATCCCATAAACATGGGCCCCCAAACTCAGTCTTGCATAGGGGCCACAAAAAAAGCTCTGCCTACAGTAATACTTGAGAGTTCACTCAATATTACTCTTGAGAAAATGTCCTGTTTATTGTCCCCCCCAACAGTGAAATAAAACATCCATGCATGCATGACTTATGTCAAATCACGTGACTCAAGATCGCCACCACCTCAGCCTGTTTGCCCCCCAACAGTGACCACCTCCACCTCCTCCTCCTCCTCACCGGCAGCAGCACCACTTCACTCCCCTCTCCCGCAGCCTCCTTCACCATCCTCCGGGCTCTGCTCAGGTTCTCCGCTTTCACGCCGGACACCTGCAGCTGGACCACCGCCAGACGGAACTCTGAAAACGAAACACCTTCAGTAAAGTCTGCCGCTGGTTTTTAAGCCAAGCACCATCCAACAAAGCTCGAATTGAACTTCAAGCATACGATGCATATTATTAAACCTATATGACTCAAATCTAAGAAATGCAGAACTTCTTACTTACTCGACATTACTTTTGCTAAAGTGGACATAGACGCAGAATCACTTTACGTTCCACTTTCTGTGTATTTCAGAACGGGACGTGTAATTCCGGGTGGCTGCTCAACTTTCAAAATAAGAGATTATGATTAACATGAACCCCTCTCTCTACAGAAAAAAAAACCCGGATTAACAAAATAAAACAACAATGACAGTTTAAAACGATTTTCTAATTGTAGTTCTAACTAAAGTGCCCCAACCACAAGTTTTTTTCTTCTTGTTTGGCTTTTTTATTTTTCTGCTTTTAATGTAGAATTTTTATTATGAAGGTTTTGTGAGGTTACGTCACCGAGGGTGGGAGTTTTGCGGCCAATCCGGTTTCATTTTGAAGTCTCGACTTTCCTGATTAATTATCAACTCTCATTAATTATCAACCTCTCAGCTTCGATGCTGAGAAGGCTTTTGATTCAGTCAGTTGGGATTTCTTATTTCAAGTAATGGAGGAGTTTGGTTTCTGCGAAACATTTGTAGAATGCATTAGAACACTGTATTCACTCCAACAGTAAGAATTAAAACTAATGGGAGCCACTCAAACCCTATTGCCTTACAGAGAGGCTGTGGGCAGGGGTGCCCTCTCAGCCCATCACTTTTTAGTCTCTTTATTGAACCCTTGGCCCAAACAATCCAGGAAGAGTCAAATATAGAAGATATGCACATAGGTAGAGTTGTGGCGGTTCGGTTAACCCCCACAACAGATGGGACACTCAGCGCTCTTCTCTTGGTTTTTTCCGCTGCACTACTGAGATGTAATGTGCCACGCATGTATTGTGATGCAATGTGCCATTCATGTATAGTGTTCATGTGTCCTGTCCTTACTGTGACCTAGAGACAGTTCAATATGTAGATGTGCCTTGTAACCTCTTTGTCCTGCAAGCTGGAGCAGAGGCTGCATCTGCCTGTTGTTATGTAGGTCTTACAAATGCAAATGTCTCATGCCTGTTCTGCAGTCCCTTTGATCAGACCAACTGCTGTGAAGCTGCTTTGATGTATTGTTTGAGTTGGGTATAAATACTGCACAGGTTCTGTAACACATCCTCTCATTCCCACTTCTGCAACTGCTGCTGCTGGACACAGACATTGTGTCCTCCTCCTCTGAGAGCCGTGGGCTTGCTCCCGGCGCGCATGCACGGCGCCGGGAGCGGAGCCCGTGACGGCGGTATGATAATAAAACTTCCTTAAAACCACAGCATTTGCTGCTTATTATTTTTTATCATCCGCTAAACTGGTGACCCCGAACACGCACACGCTTTGTGCGACGCAGCCTTCCGGTCTGGACATCCACGCTGAACCGGCCGAGGGACACAAGACGTCTCCTCCCTCTCGCCACCCCAACGCACCATGACCTGAAGGCAGAAAAGAACACGCTGCCAGCGAACACAGCAGCCTGACGCAAACGAGCTGATCTCCGGACATCACCCACGACCGGGAAAACTGCAGAAAACGTCATGGCGCGACCCTCGCCTGAAATCGGGACGTCCATGCTGGACCAGCCGAGGGACACAGAACGTCTTCTCCCTCTCACCGCTACCCCTCCCTCTCAGCGAGCCTACTCATCTACCCGAGCCTGAGGAACAAAGATCGTCTATTCCCTCCCACCGCTCCAACGCATCTGCACGAGCCTGAGGGACAAAAGATCGTCTATTTCCTCTCACCGCTCCAACGCACCATGGCCAATCTGCAGCCACAGCTCAACCTGGATTTTATCGGCGCCGTCTGCGTCGATCTCCACCAAGATTCTGCACCCTGGTTCTCCTCTCCAGCTGGCCCACCCACGCATGAGCCCCGGCGCAAGCACCGGGGAGTTACGAGGATGGCGCATCACGCACAGGACAAATAACAGCTCCAGAGACCGCCATCGTCCTCCACCGCCGCTCGCAGAACCCTCAGGGCTGCTCGTTCACCTGAAGCAAGCACGCAGCTCGCCACTAGATTTTTTTTTTTAATGGTCTCAGCCACGGCACATAAGGGATTTCAGCCGTCAGCTGTTCCCGGGGGTTTTTAGGGTTGCTCCTGCACCTAAAGCCAACAAGCAGAGTCCCTCTGCTTCTTTTTTTCTTACAGCCGCTACGCAGCCTCGCCGCTCCTGTTTTCTTCATGGCCACGAGAGGAGCCAGAGACTAATTTTTCTTCTTGTGGACCTCTGCACGTTCAACGGGACAGCCCTTCGACATCGCAGACCCACAAGCAATTTTTGCGCGGCTCGGACGAGTTCACCGTTCCCCTGCCGGCACTTACCCCCCTCCTCCCTCCCCCTCCGCCTGCAGTGAGCTTCTCCCACAGCTCGCTCCCATAGAGGGATTATCGAGGTCTCAGCCCCCTGCCGTGCCCTCTGGGGGGTTAGCGTGTGTGGCGGTTCGGTTAACCCCCACAACAGATTAAGGACACTCAGCTCTCTTCTCTTGGTTTTTTCCGCTGCACTACTGAGATGTAATGTGCCATTCATGTATTGTGATGCAATGTGCCACGCATGTATTGTGATGCAATGTGCCATTCATGTATTGTGATGTAATGTGCCATTCATGTATAGTGTTCACGTGTGTGGCGGTTCGGTTAACCCCCACAACAGATTAAGGACACTCAGCTCTCTTCTCTTGGTTTTTTCCGCTGGACTACTGAGATGTAATGTGCCATTCATGTATTGTGATGCAATGTGCCCTGTCCTTACTGTGACCTAGAGACAGTTCAATATGTAGATGTGCCTTGTAACCTCTTTGTCCTGCAAGCTGGAGCAGAGGCTGCATCTGCCTATTGTTATGTAGGTCTTACAAATGCAAATGTCTCATGCCTGTTCTGCAGTCCCTTTGATCAGACCAACTGCTGTGAAGCTGCTTTGATGTATTGTTTGAGTTGGGTATAAATACTGCACAGGTTCTGTAACACATCCTCTCATTCCCACTTCTGCAACTGCTGCTGCTGGACACAGACATTGTGTCCTCCTCCTCTGAGAGCCGTGGGCTTGCTCCCGGCGCGCATGCACGGCGCCGGGAGCGGAGCCCGTGACGGCGGTATGATAATAAAACTTCCTTAAAACCACAGCATTCGCTGCTTATTATTTTTTATCATCCGCTAAAGAGTGAAAAATAAAATCTGTTTATATGCAGATGATGTTCTGGTAACACTCCTGTTATGTCCATAACTCATATTGACCAATAACCAGGCTGGAGGTGCAGTGACCATAACTTTATTACTGTATTGAACAACGAACTTATAGGTGCTCCGTACAGGCCAAGGGGTCGATGGCGAAAGAGACCGTGCTCTTCCGCCCTAGCCCTTTATACCCCTGGTGACAGCGGAACTGGAAAGGCGGGGCTGTCACCCTCACTATACCCAGGGTATGGTCGACATCATATTGGTACACCACATCCGCCCCCCCCCCCCGGTAGAAAAATGCCAGACACACCAATTAGTTAGTTAGTTAATTCCCTTCACACCAAGTTGGTGTATGGGGCGGCGCCTATCTCCGTTTCTCTGACCCTAGGCCACACAGCTACTGTAAGTAGTGAAAGCTACAGCGGGGGGTCAGTCCTCTGGTAGCTCTGTGTATAACTTTACTTTCTCCATTCCATTATGCGGAGTACCACGCTAGAAGGCAGAAAGCACCATTTTTATATGGTCTTTGGTATGACCCGGCCGGGATTTTGAACCCCTGCCTCCCGGGTGTGGGGCGGATGCTCTACCAACTGAGCCACCAATTAGGCCCTCCTAAATTTAAACCTTGAGGCGGCATGGAAAAATAAGCAGTGATGCTGTGGTTTTAAGCAGGTTTTATTATATCATGTCGCCTTCACGGGATCCCCTCTCCGGTGCATAGTGGAGCAGCCCGGAGCGGGATCCCTAAGCTCTCAGAGAAAGAGAGGCGGACACGTGTGTGTCTACCAGTTGCAGGATCAGAGTGAGAGAAGAAGAGAGAGAGATTGCGTTACAGAGTTGCACCTTAAATACTTGATCATAACAATACATCAAAAAGACATACCCCACAGTCTAGAATGATCAAAGGGACAACGGAACAGGCAGGAGGTATTTGCATTTGTAAGCCATACATCACAATGGGCAGATTAGCTAGACCCCGCTCTAAGTGCAAGACAAAGAGGCTAACAAGCATATCTACATATTGATCTGAGTCTCTAGGTCACAGTAAGGACAGGACGCATGAGTACAAAGGATGAAAGGCATCGATTAACATCACATAGGTGAGACAGAAGAAACTTGTCTACCTGTAGACATTAATACACCAAAGCACATCTAAGATGCTCAGAAAAAGCACAGTAAGGACAAGCCATATGCACACTATACCGAATGGCGCATTACATCACAATACATGCATGTTTGCATCACAAATACATGAATGGCACATTGCATCTCAGTAGTGTAGCAGGAAAACAGAGAAAAGAGGGCTGAGTGTCCTTAGTCTGTTGTGGGGTTAAAACGAACCGCCACACACGCTCCCCCCCAGAGGACGCGGCAGGGGGTCGCGACCTCGATAATCCATCTGTGTGAGCGAGCTGTGGGAGAAGCTCGCTGCAGGCGGAGGGGGAGGGAGGGGAGGGGTAGTAAGTGCCGGCAGGAGCTGTGAAATCGTCCTGAGCCGTGCAAAAATTGCTTGCTGCTCCGTGACGTCGAGGGCTTGTCCCGTTGCACGTGCGGAGATCACAAGAAGAAAAATTAGTCTCTGACTCCTCTTGTGGCCATGAAGAAAAGCAGGAGCGGCTGTAAGAGAAAAAGTAAACAAAGCATAGGGACTGTTGGCTTTGGGTGCTGAAGCAACCCCAAAGCTCCTGGGAACAGCTGACGGCTGAAATCCCGTTGTGCCGTGGCTAAGACCATTAAAAAATCCAGTGGCGAGCTGCGTGCTTGCTTCAGGTGAACGAGCAACCCTGAAGGTTCTGTGGGCAGCGGTGGAGGACGATGGCGGTCTGTGGCGTGGCTGAGACTGTTAACAAATCCTTCCAGTATGCTGCATGCGTGCCTCAGGTGAGCGAGCAGCCCTGAAAGGCAGCGGCGAAGGAGGAAGGCAGTCTGTGGAGCCATTACTTGTCCCATGCGTGATGCGCCGTCCTTGTAACTCCCCGATGCGTGCGCGGGGGTTCAGTGCGTGGGTGGGCCGCTGGAGTGGTGAGTCAGGGTGCAGAAACTTGGTGGAGAACGGCGCAGACGGCGCCGGTAAAATCCAGGTTGAGCTGTGGCTGTAGATTGGCCATGGTGCGTTGGAGCGGTGAGAGGAAATAGACGATCTTTAGTCCCTCAGGCCCGTGCAGAGGCGTTGGAGCGGCGGGAGGGAATAGACGATCTTTTGTTCCTCAGGCTCATGCAGCTGCGTTGGGGCGGTGTGAGGAAGTAGACGATCGTTGTCGCTCGTGCGGCCATGGTGCGTTCAGTTCCACGCGCTGCGCTCCCCGTCGGCCCTGGAGGTTGCCGTCTGGGGAGAGGACGAGGTGCGTGCGCTCTCTGTGAGAGCGGCCGGTCCAGCGTGGTTGTGCAGATCTCAGGCGAGGGTCGCGCCATGACGTTTTCTGCAGTTTACCCGGTCGTGGGTGATGTCCGGAGAACGGCTCGCCTGTGTTGGCTCCGCGTCGAAGTCTCCCTGAAGCCGCAGGGAGGGGGAACCAGTAGGCCGCTGCGACGGAGCATTCATGCCCGGGTGTTGCGTTCGCTGGCCGCTCGTTTTTTTCAGCGTCGGTTCGCCAGCGTGGCCATCCAAAACAGAAGGCTGCGTTGCACAAACGTGTGCGTCTTCAAGGGGCCACCAACGCAGCTGTGTGGTTGTCCAGCTCGGAAGGTTGCTTTCGCACAAAACGTGTGCGTGTTCGAGGGGTCACCAGTGAGGCGGCATGAAAAAATAAGCAGCTGTGCTGTGGTTTTAAGCAGGTTTTATTATATCATGTCGCCTTCACGGGATCCCCTCTCCGGTGCATAGTGGAGCAGCCCGGAGCGGGATCCCTAAGCTCTCAGAGAAAGAGAGGCGGACACGTGTGTGTCTACCAGTTGCAGGATCAGAGTGAGAGAAGAAGAGAGAGAGATTGCGTTACAGAGTTGCACCTTAAATACTTGATCATAACAATACATCAAAAAGACATACCCCACAGTCTAGAATGATCAAAGGGACAACGGAACAGGCAGGAGGTATTTGCATTTGTAAGCCATACATCACAATGGGCAGATTAGCTAGACCCCGCTCTAAGTGCAAGACAAAGAGGCTAACAAGCACATCTACATATTGATCTGAGTCTCTAGGTCACAGTAAGGACAGGATGCATGAGTACAAAGGATGAAAGGCATCGATTAACATCACATAGGTGAGACAGAAGAAACTCGTCTACCTGTAGACATTAATACACCAAAGCACATCTAAGATGCTCAGAAAAAGCACAGTAAGGACAAGCCATATGCACACTATACCGAATGGCGCATTACATCACAATACATGCATGTTTGCATCACAAATACATGAATGGCACATTGCATCTCAGTAGTGTAGCAGGAAAACAGAGAAAAGAGGGCTGAGTGTCCTTAGTCTGTTGTGGGGTTAAAACGAACCGCCACAACCTGACTTGCGCGATAGTAGCAATAATACCTATGTACAGAAATAAATATATACAGGCCTATCCATTCACACAACATAAACTAGAGGGGGCTAGGTAGGCTGCCGACCCACCTCAACACGGCTAGATGGGTTATTCTGCCATCTTTGAAATAACAGAGTCCATAAAACAAAATGGCCGTGTTCCTAAAAGACTAAAACAATCCCAAAATGTATATACACAATCAGAACTCTCATAACAAAACACAGTCAATATGTACACTCAAAACTTGTTGCCAGCCCCCACCCCAACACACCCACCCCACAACTTGAGCACTTCACACAAACAACATTTCAAACATAATACAAACAGCGTTGAGATTTAAAAAAAAAACAAAAACAAAAAACAGGGCAAAATGCAACCAGTACATATTAACTATGTGACTTTAGGGTAAAATGGCACATTAGCAACACCACAACACCATGCCAATAGCCCCCCCCCAAAAAAAGTCACCTTACAGTCCCAATGGGAGACCCACCCCTTGGATTTCCGTCTGGCGGATCCCTCCCAGAGTGCCTTCGCCTCTTCATCTCTGGGGATGAGCCATGTCGGCGTTTCCTCTCATCCACTCGCTGGAGCTCGTTAAGGTGTCCCCACGATTCATCGGACAGTCCCAAGTAGCCATCCTCCCGGGCAGCCATCACCCGCAGCTGCCCCTGGTCATCTCGCTGTGCTCTTTTCTTG
Organism: Pholidichthys leucotaenia; assembly: GCA_020510985.1. Taxonomy (NCBI): domain Eukaryota; kingdom Metazoa; phylum Chordata; class Actinopteri; order Cichliformes; family Pholidichthyidae; genus Pholidichthys; species Pholidichthys leucotaenia. The sequence continues at coordinate 41,373,261 of CM035839.1, forward strand.
TGGATGCCCCTCAGCTGAGCTTCTACCCTAAGCCGGACCTCGTCACCAATGCACAGGGGAGCTCAATTTGGCTTCAGATGATCACCATATCGTGACCAGGCTTCGTCCTTGGGTCGAACCTTATCACCGACCCGGTCTGGAGTCCTCCTTGATCTCCGGTGTCGTTGTTTGGCGCGTCGTAGAATCGCGCCTGCTGGTCCTGCCCAGCTCGCTTTCATCCTAAACCCCGGCACAGCCCCTGCAGCTCCTCACTTCACGGCATCACCAGGACAAACTTCGGAAGTTGAGGGAGCTGGCATCTTGGCTCCATCAGTCATCCCGGGCGTTCCACTGTGCCGTCCAGTTCCCACATCCAGGGCAACTTGAACACTGGCATTGGAACCCTCCCAAGGTGGCACTCCACAGTGCTAATCTTGCACACCTCCCATAGTACCACACCAATCACTGTCCCAAACCGCGTCATCCTCCATATGCGGAGCCGGTTGGTCCCACAGACCACAGCCCAACCACTCCTCTCCGATGCCACAGGCGATTGTGAATCCCAAGCTGTAGAACATATCGCATCCCATGATGTTCAATCCGGTGGGGGTCACCACGAGTTGGATTCTTGCTATAGTTGCCGACTTGTACCTTGCCGTCAATTCCAGCAAACCCATGACTGCCAACTCGATTCCTCCATAACCAAAGTAAGGTGTCGACAGGTCACTCACGCAGTAATACGGGAACAGACTCCTCACAGTGGACCAGTTCAACACCAAAGCTACTGCCCCTGTGTCAACCATCAACGGCACTTCCACGCTGTCCAGCAAAACGTTGCAGTAAATTTGTCCATCTGTGCTCGGGGAGATGGTATGAACAACCGTAGGAGTCACTGTGAGGGAATCCACCCTTTGTCTTTGGTCCACTCGCTTAAAATTCTTTCAGGCCCTGGCGAAATGGTGCAGAAGACCACACTTGCCTCAGTGTTTGCCCTTTGCCGGACACGCTCTTGCCTTGTACCAGTGCCTGGTGGACCCGCAGCCATAACATTTTGGCATACCCGGAGCGGACCTAATCGTCACAGCGGCAGTGTATTCCTCTTCATTCACGCTGTCTTCGCTGTCCGAGTCCACAGCCAGCGCCTTCAAATGTAGTTCGTTTCGCCCCAACATGCGTCTCTCACCGAGGTCTTTTGACAGTTTCTGCACTGCTTCAAACTGCTGCGCTATCTCAATAGCTGTGGCTAACGTCAGTTCACCCAGGTAAGCCAGGAGCCTCGATCGTGTCGCAGAACAGAGTGTGCTCCACTAGTTGATCACAGACCATCTCTTCCTCTAGGGCTCCAAATTGGCACTTCCCCGCCAGCTGACGTAGGTCTGCAATGTAGCACTGCACCGACTCTCCTCTCCGTTGGTGACACTACTGAAACTGGATTCTCCAAACTATGACATTTTCTGGAGCGTGAAAGTAGTGCGCCATTAGCCCAACCACGTCTTCAAAAGTATTGGCCCCTCCTAATGTGCTGAGGATTCTTTGACCCTCCATGCCAAGATTATGGACCAGTATAGCTCTCACACACAGTTTCTCAAGATCACCGAGGTTAAGGGCCACCAGATAGTTCTGGAAAGCCACATAGCACCTAGCCCAGGGGACCGGTGGCTCGCCTGGAGCCTCCAAAAACGGCCGAAAAGTGGAAACAGCTCACTCCATACCTTTTTCTTCATCACCAAATGTTATGTCCGTAACTCGTATTGACCAATAACCAGGCTGGAGGTGAAGTGAACGTAACTTCATTGTACTGAACAACGAACTTACAGGTGCTCCGTACAGGCCAAGGGGTCGACAGTGAAAGAGACCGTGCTCTTCCGCCCTAGCCCTTTAGACCCCTGGTGATGGCAGAACCGGAAAGGCGGGGCCATCACCCCCACTACACCCAGGGTATGGTCGATGCCATATTGGTACACGACAACTCCATCAACCTGAATCTGGCATCCCATCTTTTTTTTTTCTTTTTTCCACAATATTTTTTATTGAACCTTTTTTACAAACATGGCACAAACAGTCAGACACTAACACTAAAGTAATTTAAAAATTAAAAAGAACACTAACAACAACAACAACAACAACAAAAAAAGTGTAATAAAAACAACAACAACCATTAACAAAAACAAGTCAACAACAATGCTCCTCTGTTTAGTCTAGGTAATCTATTACATAAGAATACATAATTTACATTCACCAGCTTGGAATTTGCAAGGTCCACACATATCATTCACCTTCTTCTTCAGAAGTTATGTTTAATTTCTTTACATAATTAATGAAAGGTCTCCATAGATTCTCAAACACATTTTCCTTTAATTTCAGTATATATGTTATTCTTTCTAGTGGAAGGTTTGTTAACATCTGTCTTAACCACTGAATCACATCTGGTCTATGAGTCTTTTTCCGCATTAGTGCAATACATTTTTTGGCATTAAGCAAACTGAGGTCTATGAATGTTTTTTCACTCTTATTAAAGTTATGTTTTTCTGGATACAGACCCAACAAAAACAGTTTAGGGTTCAATGTGAATTGTTTTGAAATTATTTTTTCAATTGTTACCCTCACCTCTTCCCAAAACATTCTGATTTTTCTACATTCCCATAAACAGTGAAATAGGGTTCCTTTACTTTCCATACATTTTGTGCATGTATCTGGTATGTTTTTGTTACATCTATTTAATTCCACTGGTGTAACATACATCCGCATTAACCATTTAAAATGTATCAGTTTAAGACGTACATTTATTGATTTGGTTTGAGCTCCTGCACAAGCCATTTCCCATTGTTCCTCTGAAATTTCAATTTGCAGGTCTTCTTTCCAATAATTCAGTCTTCTTTCCAATAATTCAGTCTTTTCTGTGAGTTTTCACTTGAGAATAGTGTCAATGAGTTATAAAACTCTGAAATAATACCTTTTCTCTTACTATCTTTCGTCAAAATTTTTTCCAAAAATGAATAAGTAGGTCGGGTGAGAACATTATTTTGATTTGATCGAATAAAATTTCTAAGCTGAAGATATTTAAAAAAATGTGCTCTATTAAGATTGAATTTAATCCTCAGTTCTTCAAAAGACATTCTGAGTGTGACAAATATAAGTCTTCAATCTTTTGAATCCCTTTTAAATTCCATACTTTAAATACAGTATCCGCTCTCCCTGGTGTAAAATATTGATTACCCCATATTGGGCTAAATTGTGACAGTAAGTGTGGTTCTTTTAAATATTTTTTGGTTTCATACCATATTTTGATCATGTGCTTTACAATTGGATTTTTAACTTGTTTCTGTAATTTTTTTGCCGAGTCTGAGTATATGAATAAGGGAAGAGGTAAAGGTAAATTGTATGATTCCATTTCAGTCCAGTGAGGAGAATCATTTGATGAAAAATAATATGTCATAGACCTCAGTTGTGCTGACCAGTAATACAACATAAAGTCTGGACATTTCAGACCTCCACGATCAAATGGTAAATATAGTAAGGACAAACGTAATCTAGCCTTCCTATTGTTCCATATACTGTAAATTCCACTAACTTTTTTTTAATTCTTGAGAATAGATCTGAAGGTGGTGGTAAAGGAATGTTTTGAAATAAATAAAGTATTTTTGGTAAGATATTACTTTTAACCTCTTGCACTCCGGTGTATCGCGGGCGGGCACGTCTCTGCGTCCTAGAGCGCACGAGGGCGCCTTAGTACGCACACTGTGCGTCCTCGGGCGCACTGAAGAAAAAAAAACCCTGCATTTCTGTTCTTCCACTACAGACACAGCCGCGAACAGAAAGCCAAAGGAGTGCTTTGATTGGTTTAGATGTGATTGACCTCTCATTCGACTAATAAGAGCCTTGAATTGGGTTTCTGAAACCTTGAAGAACCAATGACTGAAAACCTAGCAAGAAGGACCCACCTACCAACGGCTGCGAATACAGCCAGCCAATTGAAGCACAGAAGTTCGAAAGCTGTTTTGTGTAAGGCTGGGTGAAAAGAGACTGACTGCTGCAGCAGATGAAAAAAGGACCTGCAGGAAGAACCGCCACAGACCCAGCAGCACGGAGACCACCCACAAGTGTGACCTGTGTGACAGGGACTGCCATTCGCGCATTGGCCTGTTCAGCCACAGGCGGTGCTGTCCCAGCAGTGTAGACGTTTAGGATTCTCTTCCATGGTCATCATAGACCGACGGAGGCCGACGACGAAGGCTGGGTGACACACACGCGTTCGCCAGTCTTTTTTTCTTACTACTGTTATTTGTTTTGAAAAATCGTTCGCCAAAACCGCAATCATGGAAGCGCAAAACCGCAATAATGGAACTATGGTTTGACCGGGTAGCGTGACCAGAACCACGAGTCCGTAACAAGCGGACCAGCTTCATGTTCGTCTGACAATGAGGAAGAGAAGTTCGCCAGCTACGCTGCTGTTGTGAACAGGTAAGTGTTATAAGCTAAATTATTCTTTATCCCTGAAAATTGTAATCAAAAATGACGGGCAATGTCCGTCCTCTGTAGCGGGGGGGGGGGACAACCCCACACACACACACACACACACACACAGCCCTGAGTGTCACCTTTCATTAGAGCCCAACATCAAGCTTCTATATTGAATCATTCAAAAGTTACAGACGTTTTTCCAAACTGTGCCATTTGGCACAGTTCAAAAACACCTGGGAACAACCTAAGAAAAAAGCTGTGTAATATATTCATTTTTTTGTGGTATTGTTACAAAATTTTGACCTCAGCTGGATAACACTTGGTTCTACATTTCTGTTGCATTTTCCAGCCCGGATCTGAAGCTGTGTGTTATTTGCAAGCATTTGTATCCAAAAAAACACCCAGGTGAAATTTATTTTCTTCAAGTTCAGAATGTTTAGATGACTGTTACTCAGTGGCCGGAGCACTTAAGAGAGATTATGACTGTTTTACCAAAAAATTCAAAGTGTTTTCTTTTAAATGAGACCAACCCCATGAAGATGCTGCAAAGGGCTGAAGAACAGCTTTTGATTTACTTTGGGTACGTTATTTTTTGGCGTTTTTAGGGAAATTGACCAGAGTGCAAGGGGTTAAGTATATTAATTCTCCCGATCATTGACATTGGTAGTGACATCCATCTCTGAAGTAACTCATTAATATCTGTCATTAAGGCTTCATAGTTGGCATTGGTGACTGATTCTAGCTTAGGCAAAATTTGAATTCCTAAATATTTAAACTAATTTACAACATTGAATTGGTTTGCCTCAGGAGCTGGGTGATTTCTCTGGGTCTCATTTAACATTAATATTGAAGATTTTGTTTTGTTTATTTTATATCCCGATATATCCCCAAAGTTCTTTATTAAATTTAACAAGGTCGGAATTGATTTTTTAAAATTCGACATAAACAAAATTATGTCATCGGCATATAGGGAGATTTTATGTTCTGTTGGTCCTACTTTAATTCCATATATTTGTGGATGTAAACGTACTGCCATCGCTAAAGGTTCAATTGTCATAGTAAACAATAAAGGTGAAAGTGGACAGCCTTGTCGACATCCTCTATTGATTTTTATTGATTTTGAGATATTGCTGTTTGTTAGGACTTCTGCTGTAGCGTTATTGTATATTATCTGGACCCATTTTATGAAATTATTTCCAAGTCCAAACCTTTGTAGGACTTCAAAAAGATAGGGTCGAATGGCCCTATCAAAGGCCTTTTCGGCGTCCAATGATAGGAGAGCTGTATCCGGTGCTTCTTTATTGGAATAAATAATATTAAATAGTCTTCTTACATTATGGAAGCCTTGTCTTCCCATTATAAAGCCATTCTGATCTCGGTTAATAATATTTGGTAATATTTCTTGTAGTCGTTTTGCTAAAATTTTACAGATTATTTTAAGATCAGCATTTAATAGGCTTATTGGTCTCATGTTTTCACATTTATTAGGGGGTTTACCTGGTTTTGGCAACAGTATAATTAAGGCATTATTCATGTATGGTGGTAAATTACCATTTTGAAATGCTTCTAAAACCATTTCCAAAAGTGGTTTTATTAATTTATTCTTAATTTTTTTATAGATGTCAACTGGAAGACCATCTGGTCCTGCACTTTTTCCTGATTTCATATTATCAATGGCTTGCCCAACTTCTTCTCGACTAATTTTAGACTCCAGTATCCCCCTGTTTTCATTTGGAATACATGGTACAGATAATCCACCCAAAAACCCATTTAGTTTTGTTAAGTCAGTTTCATTTTTTGTATCATTTAGTTTTTCATAATAATCTCTAAAGGCACTATTAATTTCTAAAGGATCTATAATTACCTGTCCGTTACTTATAATAATGGTAATTGGTGTTTTAAATTCTAATTGTTTAATCTGCCATGCCAATAATTTTCCTGATTTTTCACCTTGTTCATAAAAAGTTTGCTTCAATCTTAGAAGACTCGAGGCAGCTCTATTCGCTGATTTTTTTGTCATATTCAGCTCTCAGAATCAGTAATTTGTTCTCTAACTGTGGGTTACTTCCTGCATACACCTTTTCTTGAAGAATTTTTATTTTACGTTCCAATTGGACTCTCTCCTCTCGGGTCTTGGTTAGAGTAGGCCAAGCTCCAGCCCCTCTCCAGGAGACTGGTTCCAGAACCAGATCTGTGCATTGAGGTGAGGACGACTTTATCTAGCCGGTATCTCTCAACCTCGTGCACCAGCTTAGGATCCTTCCCCACCAGAGGTGACATTCCATGTCCCAAAAGCCAGTTTAGGAAGCTGGGGATCAGACCGCCAAGGTCTCTGCCTTCGACTGCCACCTGATCTGCACAGCACTGGACCCCCATGGTCGCTCCTACAGGTGGTGAGCGCACTGGAGGGTGGACCCATGTAGCTCCTTTGGGCTGAGCCCGGCTGAGTTCCATGTCACCATCAAGTCCCTCCCCCAGGCCTGGCTCTGAGGTGGGGCCCCGGTAACCCCATACTGGGTGGGGTACACTGGATCCTTGCTCTAATATTCATCATGGGAGTCTGTTGGATCGTTCTCAGTCTGGCCCTTCACCCAGGACCAGTTTATCTTGGGCGACCCTACCAGAGGCAAATTGCCCCGGACAACATAGCTCCTGGAATCACCAGGGCACACAAACCCTCCACTACGATAAGGTGATGATCCATGAGGAGCCCTTTATATTTACTTGGAGAAAATCTTCTGTCTTCCCCACCCCCTCCCCAACAGTGGAATGAAACATCCACCCAAGATTTGAAGCCATGGGGTGACTAAGCTAAAAGTTGTAGTCACTTTAATAATCTTGTCAAGACAAAATGCATTCAAATAATCTCCATTTATTAAAAACAAAAACGCTTAGAAAAGAACCGCAATACAATAAGGTGCAAATCACACTTCACACATGTTTCATGTTTGACTAGTGGTAGTGACGGCCTTTCTCAGTGATATTTAAGAGTCTCAGTCAAAGATGCTCCAGTCAAAAGTCACAAAATTACAAATTACAACATGGGTTACACAGGAATGCCATGAAAGACTGGAGCAGAGAAGGACCTGATTCAGTCTTAAATTCAAGTTCTGCTTTTTCTTTTCCCACATTTTCCCCAGATGTACCAAATGGTTCAATCAGTGGAGTTAAAACACTCAAGCTGAACTGCAGTGGAGGTGTTGGACACTTTAAACTTTCAAACAACTTCAGCAGAAATTAATATGCATGTAGTGAAAGCCAAAGGAAAAAACATCTGAAAAGAGTTCAGGAGAAAAAAGGCAAACATGGTAACCAAATTAGACAAGACAATTAATAAGACAAGTTGGAAACCAGGTGAACAGTATAATAGCCGGGGGATACACGGTATAATAATGTCTATAAAAATGACAAGTTGGCCAAATAATTGGTTCATTTCTCACTTTGTGGCAGAGAAAAAGAAATTTCAACTAAACAATTAACTGCTTTTAGTATCTGTCATCACTGAGGCCAATAACAATAATGTGTGCTTGATAAATTCTGGCATCAGTGATAATAAATAAGTGGTTCTCAGATGTTTTTCTGTAATGGCTCCAAACACGTCACATTTTCTATCAAGGATCCATCAGCATCAGAAAACTCATTCACTGAAGGGTTATCAAGGCAGGTACACAGAAGTCACGATCCAGTAAATAGACAGCTTTATTTTTAAAATAATCAAAAATTACCTATGATTATAGAGTGCTTAGAAACCACAGTCATGACATTATATCAAATAGGAAAATACATGTATAGCGATTTACAGAGCTTTATCATGAATTCCTGCAGTACCACAGTCTTGTCAGTAGGGGGAGTAATGAGTTGGCCGTGACTGTCACACAGATTCATTTTTAATGGTATAATGCTGCCACCTAGTGTTGATCATTGGATTTCTTTTTTTCCTTGACATTTTAACTGATCAATTTTAGACTTTGTCCTTGTAAAATTGCAGCTTTTCTTCTAAATATTAGGTTTTAAAGAGGTCATTGATTGAAAAATGGTGTGTTTGTAGATTTTATGAGTCTACTGGTCACCTAATTATCCAAAAATTTACAGAACAGTCAAGTCTCTTAAAAAAAAAAAAAAAAAAAAAAACAGCGTTTATCTCGCTTTTCTCTCCCAGAAATGTTGACTTTTCTGTGGAACTCTTATACGTCATTAATTGAAAAAGCCAACCCACCACCATCCTTGAGACCAGCCCACTGCTCTATTATTTGCCTGCCTACCTGTCTGTCATGTAGATGGAAGGGGTGCTAAAGGTAGCCTATTAGCCCCTGAGCAATAGCCCCCAAAGCTAACACTGGTAACAGAAAGCTCGAAATGAGTGCGGCTTATATTGTCATTTTCTTCAGATCTTATTCACCCTAATAACCATCCCTGTTACCACCTGGTTCACCGATCCACGGTTCACAATGTGCTTCATGTCGCTCCGGCCCGTCTCCCGGTGGTTTCGTGGCGCCAGCGTGGCGGTCACGGGGAGCTGGCCGTGAGAGTCAGCAACTCCAGGCAGCAGCCCCAGTTCACGGCAACCGCCTGTGCCGCAACCTGGGGCTGCTGCCTGGAGCTGCTGGCTCTTACAGCCAGCTCCCCCACCATACTCCGGGCATACTCTCACGGGCAGCATGGGGGAGCCGCTTCGTGACAGGGCATCCCCCGGCTGTCCGTGGGAGAGGAGCGAAGTACTGCGGAGTGAGACATTGCCTTTTGAGATCCCGTGGCTCGGCCAGCGGCCTCGGGTTGCGGGGATCGGTGGATCATCCGGCGTGCAGTGCTGGCAATTTTTTGTGGCTTCTCACTGGGGTTGTTGGGGGGTGGGCCGGGGTGACGTGAGATGCAGAAATGACTGCGGATTGGTGAACCTGAGCTGATCGTCCAAGCTAGGAGATGCTAGATGCTAGTCAGCTAATGGCTAACTGACGTAAGAGGGAGGGTGGAGATGAACAACTGAAGCATGTTTTTTAAAGTAACAGGCTTTAAATCAGAGCGTTTCAAGAAAGCCAGGAAAAATAAAAAACAAATTTAAAAAATTAAAGAAAATATGAACAAAACATGTCAAACACTTCATTAAGACATGAGTGGGCTGTTAAAATATGGAAAAAGTGCAATGACCCCTTTAAATTTTGAGATGTCTTTATTTTTAAAATGTATTTATTTTGGTCAAAGTCATGAAGTGGTAGGTTATTGGCAAAGGAGCCACATGCAGCTCAAGAGCTGCAGGCTGAAGACCCTGTATTAACCACATCTCCATTTTTAATTGAATGACTAGGAAACACTGATACTAAAAGTAGCAAGTCCTTGATTGTTTCCCTTTCTGGACACCGCCACGATTGGGATGGGGACTTACAGCACCGGGGCACTCTGGCGAATTGCACTGAAACCGAATGGGCAGAAATAAATACTGAGCTGCTCAGGCCCGTTATGACTGAACCTCTTCCAGTCCAGACTGTCTGTGAGCGAAAATTTCTGAGAGCTACATTAAGACTGCTGTGAGGTGAAATTAACCCATCATTTAATCTGTTCTCACTCCGAAGTCGTCACATACCGACATTTTGTCAGGACACAGTGCTGAAATCATCACACACTGGGTACCTTTATAGGTTTTAACTTTTCAAGCATGTAGGAGAGTTGGAATGAAGTCAATAGGAGACCCCAAACATAAGAAGCAAATATGGCAAGCAGAACTTAACAGTGAGATGCATGTGGCAGGCGTTTATATATGTTTAACATTGTGATATATTTTAAATTAAACCATTTATTTGTCCCCTATAATCCTCCATTCATATAAAAAGCTGTTTTTTACCAAGTCAAACACTTGTGATTAGGGTCCACATGATTTTAGTGTTCGTTATCAGGGCCACTGTAGCTTTCCAAAGTTACTAGCCACTTAGCTCCTCACCAGCTGAAGGATACTTGTACATTTGCATCTTTGTTTCCTCTTATAAATTTGGAGCATTATTCTTGTAAGATTGGGACTCTTTTTCCTGCAATTTTGTTTTGTGTTCGCCCCCCCCCATTAATCTTCTCAACTGCCTAATCATTTTCAGGTAGTGAGGGGTCTGGAGCCTATCCCAGCTTCTCTGAGCGAGAGGCGGGGGATGCAACACAGAGAGACAGACAAGCACTCACTCTCTCATTCATACCGAAGGACAATTCAGAATCCCCAGTTGGTGCCCATTAGCCTAACCTGTGGGAGGAAACCGAAGTACCAGCAGAAAACTCACACAGACACAGGAAAATCATGCAAACTCCACACAGAAGGGCCCCAACTTATTTCTCATTTTTTAATAATAAATGCTTAATCATTTTACTTGAAATTTGGGAGACCTTCTTTCTCACAAATTTGCAAATTTTTTCTATTAAATTTGTTACTTTGTTGGTGCAAATGTGCTTTTCTCCCTCCTAAAGTTGCATCTTGCTTATAAATCTACATTTTTTTTATACAACAGTTAGTTCTGACTGAGCAATTTGACTGGACAATAGGGATTCCACAAGTTACGATATTCCCTAATAATCGCACTCTGTTTCACCAAAATATGCATTACTCTGCTTCAGCTGTGTTGCAGTAACCATTAATTACTAACGGTTACTTACTGTCAACTCCATCAGTAGCTTCTTATACTATGTGAGAATGGTAATACTGTATTGGATACCTTAATTTCCACAGTGAGGTACTGTTTAAAAAGAAATCATACTTCCCGTGATCCAGAAGTCCTACCCTTGTAAACATTTGCAAGATATTTCATGTCTGTTTAAAAAAAATAGCCAAACTAGAGTTGGATTTATTGTCTCAATTAGCAAACCACAATACCTCTGTGGTGATGGATTCTGTATTTCATCTGAAAATGTCAAGAAAAAGCGAGTGAAGTATGCCCAAGCCAAATTGCTAGCTTGCTAACTAGAGACAGGCACAGTGTCATGGTCATACAAACCCTAGTCATCAGGTGACCGGTATATATTATAAACACTGATTTCTGAACTGGACAATATTTAATTTGTTTACATGTGTATGAAATGACAACAAGCCTATTCTTTTCTATATTATGCTTACTGAGGTGCTTAGCAACAGTTAACTGGGTAGATTTAGAAGGGACTATTTTTCTTGGCGGAGCAAAATAACTGGTTAAACAAATAAATATAATATTTTGTCCTGTGTTGCTGTCATTTAATAAACTGTGTTTGTGGAACTGTTGTATAAAAGCAATATTACACTTAAGGTTTTGTGCTATCATGAATGTTTTAACAGCAGTGATTCACCATAGTTAAAATATTCAGTGATACCACATTCCCCCTCATGCAACATTGCTTAAATGAACAAATGGGTTTATTACTTCTGTTGACTTATGGATGCTAGAAGCTGCCTTCTGCCAAAGTGGACAATTACAGTGACTGCTGAATTCTACCAGCATTTGGCTAGTGGGCAAGTGCTAGCTAGCATCTCAATACAGAGATTTAAATGTATGAAAATTGACACTAAAGAAGTGTCCTAGTGGATCCATCTAAAAATGATAGTGAGGGGGAGGACGATTTGCATTAAAATCAGCTAGCTCCCACCTCCAGTTCTTAAAACTATCTAAACGTTTGTGTTCCCATCAATAGAACAAGTATCTATCCCTTTTACAGGATCCATGGAGACTCCAAAGTAGGTACTTTGTAGGACATGGGTAAATTTTACATTCAAGAATCCACATAAACATCAGCCCTTAAAACCAAATTTTAGCTCTTAAAACATGGAACAATGCACTAACGAAAAAGCTGCACGGATGACACAATGTGCAATTTTAAACCCAATTAAGACGCATCAAACTATATCGCTTTTGCTGCCAAAGCACTGGTACATGACGGGCTACGAGTGAGAATTATTCATCTTATTATTTGTACAACCAAAAAGAGTAAATTATCTTCCAGAGACTGAGGGTCTCAGTTCAGAAAGGAAAAAAAATAAAGGAGAAACTTTAAATCATGTGAATGCAGATTAAGTTTCACCAAATGTTCTTATCAGGATATGCTTTAAATACGACATTATAAAGGTCTGTGCTGATATAGAGCCGTTTACACAATATATTTATACACATAATACATATTTATAAACACCCTCAAATAGTTTCCATTTAAGGCTGCCTGCTGGAAAAGAAAATTCAACTGGTCGTAAACCTGCATCATGCGTCGGCGCTGCTTTCTCTTTAGGGGGAATGAGGATCTTCAAGTCCAAGCAGGTCGACTCGCGATCGTTAAAGAGTAATACAACGCTGTTTAAAACAAATGAGTGAGAACAGAGAAAGAGAAGGTCAGTCAGGTACGGATGCTAGAAGAGTTTGCCAGTGTTCGGCCGCTACACTATGTTAAGGCCAGAAGGAAAATGTCCACATGGATCTGCACCGTAAAGAGATCTGTTCAGTTACCGAATGCAAAGAATAACACACAATACAACCAATATTTCTTTAAATAAGTGTAAGATAATGGTTGGATGACTGTGGAGCATCCGGTGTTTCACCCACAGGTCTGCAGTCAGCCAGGTGCCCACATGTCCCAAATCTGAGCAAAAACGGAGCTCCAAAGTCAACACTGCGAGTGGATCTGTCCGGCAGGGAGAGCAGGAGAAGGACTGACGGAGACTCTTCTCACAGTTTGTGTTATGGATGTTTTTATCTCCCACCATCAGCCCCACAGATTTGTATCTACGAGCTCTCCAGGGCGTCCAAGACTTTCATGATCTGCTGCTTGATGACCTTGGTGGCGTCGCCTGCGTTGGGTATCAAATATCTGAAAGAGAGGAGGGAAAACCTTAGAGGGACAGGTAACAGCTGTAGAAACAATAACTCATGAACCAGCTGACCCACACACAACATTACTCGCCCCAAAGTCCTGCTGAGAGATGTACTACAAAGTTGAATCAGTGGGTTGGGATCATTTAAGTCTGAGTTTTCAATATCATGAACATGGCTCCCTTTTTACCTGCTAGATCACCATGGTAACTGAAGCTGAACCTGTAACCTGGTCCAGAGCAGGTTATGTTTAGAGTGGAGCTGGGTGACCGGACTTCAAATCAACATCATGATTAAGTGAACAATTTACTTTTGTTTCAGTTTTTACAATGATTTTTTATTTTCCTTTCTAACCAGATGAATCGGAAACATCCCACTGGGAGGAGACCCCGGGGCAGACTCAGGACACGCTGGAGAGACTGTCTCCCAGCTGGCCTGGAAACACCTCGGTGTCCTCCCTGAACAGCTGGAGGCGGTGACTGGAGAGAAGAAAGTCTGGGCTTCTCTGCTTAGACTGCAGCCTCCGCAACCTGGACCCCCAGACAAGTGGCAGAACAGGAGTCACCAACTGACGGACTCCGGTCGGGATCTGGACCCCGTGAGTCCTCCGTCCAGACCCCAAAGCCTTTTGATACAATTTGGGAAAAAGGGAAACTGTTTCGTTTTGATGGGGAAAAAAGTGGAACTAAACTGCTGTATTGGCGACCGCCTGGACAGATTATGGCACGAGCCGTTGGGCGCTCTCCTGCTGCAGACTCCCCTCTCCCATTAATGCCACTCTCAATCTGTGGCTCCAACCGCTCCAGAGTATTTGCTGCGGGTGCCATACACACACAAGGCCGACAGCCAGGACATCCACCGCGGACAGACACGTTTGGGTTCAGGTCTGTATCCACGAAATGAAGCGCTGTTGTGAAATTGAGTGTATTTACCGGAGTATTTGCTCTATTCTGCTGAGAGTAGTCCATGCTGGGATGCAGGGGTGAGGTTGCTGGTTATGGAGACCCTTTTTGTAGCCTCCGATATCATGTAGAAACTCTGTGTTACTGAATAGCAAAAGTTCCACCTTTTCTTTGCCTGTAATCATGGAGTTACAGCACCATCCATGCTGTAACAGAGTTTACTGTTGATATTTAAAAAAAAAATGTCAGGAATTCTGTAGTCCATCCATCCTCTCTCGCTTATCTGGGTGGAATTATATTTTGTGTCTGTTTTTTTGTCTTACAGTTTGAAAGTTTTTCTGCACTGAAAATATTGTATAAAGGTGGACTTTTTGTGAAATTTTGTTTTTTAGCTATTAATCTTTTTTTAAATGCAATACAATTTATTTTGTGTTCTCCTGTAAAACATTTTTAGGATTTTAGTTGTAGATTTTAGAATTTTAGACCTATTTATTTGGAGTCAATAAAAACACATTTAGTGTTCTCCTGTATTATAAAAATTTAAATTACATATTTTGTTTGAAATTTAACAAAGAATTCCTTTAAATTTTTTGTTTAAAAATTAATATAGAGCTAAAAGCAGCTAAAACATGAGCTTAATAAAATAATGCATGAAAGTTAAATGACACTGGCCTGTCTGAAAACAGCTCTGGTCTTCTGAAAGAATGTCCATGAAATGATGGCAGTTCTTAAAAACACATTTTGAGATAAATTTGTCCATGTGTCAGATTTCTCTTCCATCTGTTTTAATAAAAGATGGTGGAAGTAAATTCATGGGTTATTGCAAATACTTTGCTTTAAAAGGGCCAAGTTGTCACACAGTGGGAGGGAAAAATCCTGAATAGAAAAAAATGCATCAAGATGCAGTGACAATGGTTTTAGAATTAAATGGGAGTTCTGAATCATCATTGAATCATGAGATGCCTAAAGATTCCCACACCTTGTTCAGACCTCGGCTGAGGAGGAGGACCGACTTATCAGACCTCCTGCAGTTTTAGTTGGTGACCCCTGTGGTAGAAGATGGATGGATGGATGGAATACAGAAGTATGCCCCTAGAAACACTTCATTTATCAGTAAAGTTAAATAATAATAATAATAATACTTCAGTTTGTTTTTCATCTGTCTATCAGAGAGAGAAAGAGAGAGACAAACTTCTGATTTAAAATCTTCTTGCTGTTACTTGTGAAGGCCTGGCTTTTATTTTGAAATCGAAACTAACCACTGCTCTCACTGACAGTGCTTTCAAATTGATCATGGTTTTCTTTAATTAATTAGGCGGAAGCTCAGAGGGGACAAAGCCTTTTCGATCATGGCACCCAGGTTATGGAATGATTTACCCATGGACATCAGACAGGCACCTTCACTGTAATTTTTAAAACCCGTCTTAAAACACACTTTTACTCCCTGGCCTTTGACCCAGTGTGAGACATTGATTTTATTGAATGAAATGGATTTTTATTTATGTATTTATTTTACATTTTATTTTATTTTGACTGTGGTTCTATATTGTTTTTGTGTTAGTGCCCTGCTTCCTGCTTTTGTGTTTTCTTGCTGTACAGCATTTTGTGTAGCGAGTGTTGCTTTTAAAAGTGCTTTATAAATAAAGTTGATTGATTGATTTAATTTCACAATGAGAAGCTGATGGCTTCAACTGAGCTTCTGCTATTCTATCATTAGCATCTGTTTTTAGCAGGATAAATTCAAGAAAAAGAGAGAAAAACGGAGCTACTGCTGCAGCTGCAGTGAGACACTCAATAAATACAGTATATCATTTCTGCTCTATTGTTTGATACTGAATATAATAAAGCATTTAAGTTCACATATACTGTGGACAAAATTACATCTGCTTAAGGGTCTGAGTCATTTTTGGTTAATTTTCAGCTAATCACCCAGCCCTAGTTGAGAGTTTTGGTTTTAAATTGCCTAAAAGGCTCCAGTTTCCTCCCACAATCCAAAGACATGCATGTTAGGTTAATTGGTTGTTCTAAATTGTCCCTAGATATCTGTTTCCTATAGGCCCTTAGAAGAGAGGGTTAGTATTAGTGAAAGCGCTTTGAGTGGTCTTTGTGACTAGAAAAGCGCTATATAAGTGCAGGTTAGTTAGTTAGTAAAAGACCAGGTTCACACTACCAGCCTGACACAATGACTCAAATCTGACTTTTTACACTAATGTGACAGAGATCCAATTTTTTTTAGGCTGTTTAAACATCCTTTCAGACTTTAACCACTTGCGCTCCGTTGTTCCGCGGGCGGGCAAGTCTCTGCGTCCTATGACGCACGAGGGCGCACGAGAGCGCGCTCGTGCGCCCTCGTGCGCATGACGCATGATGGTGGTGATGGTGATGTAGTAGCGTCCAAGCGCCACTCAAAAAAAAACTGCAGAGACAGCCGCGAACAGATTAGTTCATCTGATTGACCTCTCATTCGACTAATAAGAGCCTTGAATTGGGTTTCTGAAACCTTGAGGAGCCAATGAATGAAAATCTAGGAAGGAGGACCCGCCTACTGTGAATGCAGGAGCCAATTGAAGCACAGAAATTCAGGCTGGGTGAAGCATATTTACTGCTGCAGAAGGACTCTGTACGAATCTACTACAGACCCAGGCTCACCCAGCAGCATGGAAAACACCCACAAGTGGGACCTGCACTCATTCCAGCAGAATAGACGGAGGCCGACGACAAAAGTCGTAAATCATTCGCCAAAACGGCAATATGTAATGGAATTATGTTGATCGGGATCCACGAGCGGAGCAGCGTCACGTTCGTCTGACGCGTGGGAAGAGCTGTTCGCCACGACTCTGCTGCTTTGAAGAGGTAAGGTGTTATAAGCTAAATTATTATTTATCCCTGAAAACTGTAATCCAAAAATGACTTTTGACCGATCGGTAAATTAGAACTGTACTGCGCACGAAGTGCGTGCGCCGCGATAAACGGCCAAATGGCACAGTTTGGAAAAACGTCTGTAACTTTTGAATAATTCAATGTAGAATCTTCATTTTAGGCTCTAATGAAAGGTCACACTCAGGGCTGTGTCTGTGTGTGTGTGTGTGGGCGGGGGGTCGTCGTCCCCCCCCGCTACCAAGGACCAAATTCGGCCCTCTTCATGACGGATTACACTCTTTTTTTTTTTTTTCCTTGCATGTTTTCACAGCGGCTCCCCCCCGTCGCTACTGTGTGTGTGTGTGTGTGTGGGGGGGAAAACCGTGAACGGACTGTGAACGCCCCTCACGGTCTGCAGAAGAGGAGCAGGGGGGGCACGGGGGGGGGGGGGGGGACGGTCCGAACGCTCCCCGGTCCGCGGGGGGGAAGCATATCAGTCTATTCCATCATGTAGCGATGGCCCTCTTCTGTAGCGAGGGGGGGGGGGGGGCGTTCACGGTCCGTTCACGGTCCCCCCCCCCCCACACACACACACAGTAGCGAGGGGGGGGGGCCGCTGTGAAAACATGCAAGGGAAAAAAAAAAAAAAGAGTGTAATCCGTCATGTAGAGGGCCGAATTTGGTCCTTGGTAGCGGGGGGGGGAAACGACCCCCCGCCCACACACACACACACAGACACAGACACAGCCCTGAGTGGGACCTTTCATTAGAGCCTAAAATGAAGATTCTACATTGAATTATTCAAAAGTTACAGACGTTTTTCCAAAATGTGCCATTTGGCACAATTTGGCACAGTTCCATAACGCCTGGGAACATCCTGAGAACAAAGCTGTGTAAAATATTCATTTTTTGTGGTATTGTTACCAAATTTGGATCTCAGCTGGATAACACTTGGTTCTACATTTCTGTTGCATTTTCCAGCCGGATCGGACAGCTGTGTGTTATTTACAAGCATTTGTATCAAAAAAAACACTGTGTCCAATTTTTTTTTCTTCAAGTTCAGTATGTTTAGATGACTGTAACTCAGTGGCCGGAGCACGTAGAGAGATTATGTTTTTTTTGCCAAAAAATTCAAAGTGTTTTCTTTTAAATGAGACCAACCCCATGAAGATGCTGCAAAGGGTTGAATAACAGCTTTCGATTTACTTTGGGCACGTTATTTTTTGGCATTTTTAGGAAAATTGCCCGGAGTGCAAGTGGTTAAGATCTGAACCACTTTCACATGTGGTCCTAGATCAGACTATGCAATTAATTTCACTATAATTTGTTCATATACTATATGTATAAAAGAGCACCACCATCGTGATCTCTACCATCTCCAATTTGGGTCTTAAATTCAGGCAGCTCGGTGGAACAGTGACTAGCACAGTGGCAGCACAGGTCACGGGATTGATTCCACCCCTGACCATCATGGGTTCGATCCCACCTCCTGACCATCAGTGACCCTTCTGTGTGGAGTTTACATGTTCTCCCCGTGTCTGCGTGGGTTTACCCCGGTACCCTGATTTCCTCCCACAGGCCAAAAACATGCAGGTTAGGTTAAGTGGAGACTCTAAAGTGGCCCTAGACGTGAATGTGTGTGTGAATGATGAAGGGATTGGCGCCGTACCGTGGCTGCCTCATCCATCCAGGTGGATGCCCTGAATTTCCCTCTGGGGATCAATAAAGTATACAAAATACAAAAAAAAAAAAAAAATTGTCAAAAGACACACACACGGAACAAAAGCAAAGCATGTTGACCGCCTTGATTTTCCCTCAGGACTCAGCAGTAAAAAACAAAAATATTTATACTGCTTTCAAATTCTGACCAATTTTCATTTTATTTAACGGGAACCTAAAGTCTGCAAACAAGCACCTCTCAACCGCCGATATCTCCACTCCAGCTGAGTTGTTGGTCCCGAACTTGAAGGTGATCAGTTCTGGGTGTTTCTTCTTGGAGGTGATCTTCACCACAGAGTTCAGCGCTTGTCTGGACTGGATGTAGGCGAAGCCCTTCCTGGAGGCGATCTCCCTCAGGCAATACATATGAGTGGCTGTGACCAACAAGTGACTGGAGACACAAGCAAAGGCACAGTCAGTGTTAGGATTTTATTTTTGGTTACGATTCCCCTGGTTCTGTGTTCAGCTTTTGAAAGGAACTGGGTATAAGTCATGTTTAACAAATGTAACTTCCTGTGTTTCTCACTGAATCCAAACTCCTACGGCTGTGACAGACATGGAAGATGTTCCATGCGGGAGGAATGGCTTTTCGTCTCATTGCTGAAAAAAAAGAAGCTGACCAACCTGGGGAACATGTGTCCAGTTTCTTTCACTTCGTTACAAGGAATGTGATGCTTCACGTCGGGCTTGTTTATCCATGTCTGGATGTTGACGATTTCCTTCCTGTCGTCGTCTGACATGGATGAGCTGTCAATCTCATCTGAGAAAAAAAAATAAACATAATCAAAACAAAAGCTTTGACTTATTTTTTTAACAAGCCTGTGAAGGTACTTCCAGCTCCATACTCGAGTATCAGATAGGGCTGCAAATAACAATTATTTCTTTTACTGACTAATCTACTGATTTTTTTTTTTGATTACTCGATTAATCACTTGGTCTATGAAATTAAAAGAAAAAAAGAAACTGTCAAAAATGCAGTCATTTGGACTTCCGGTCTGGACGCCATGGCGACTGCAGCTTAACACTGAAGTTCTCAGACCCAATTCAGGATAACACCTTGAAAATCAAACTTAACGGATTTTTGGAGGAGTGAAAATCAAAAGACAAAATCATCATGTCTAAAGGAAAACAGAAGAAACTGAAATTCTCCAGGCCAGGACACGTATCGGCCGGAGAATCCGAACTGGAAGATCTCCGTTCAGAAGACGAGGAACTGGTGATAGCTAACAAAAGGGTTAGCCTGAAATCACTATTTGAGGAGCTACGACGATTTCGCCGAGATGTTACGGCCGAATTTCGGGAATTCAGAGAAGAATTGAAAAGGACAAACAGCAGAGTGGACCAGGCCGAGAACCGAATCTTGGAAACAGAGGATCGAATAAAAGTGCTCGAAGATTCTGTGCTAGACCTACGCAAAAGACAAGCAGCTATAGAGGCTAAGCTAACCGACCAAGAAGGAAAACAAAGAAGAGACAACATAAGAATTCATGGTCTGATAGAAGGAACCGAAAATGGTTTTAACTCAATGGCAGAATGCGTGGAATCCTTACTAAGAGAGAAATTGGATATTCCACAAACCACCGACTTGAAGATAGAAAAGGCACATCGTTCATTAGCCGCTAGGCCGGCGGCGGAAGCGCCCCCACGTTCGGTGTTGGTAAGATTTTCCAATTTCAAAATAAAACAAGAGGTTGTAAGACTGGCCTGGCAGAAAAAAGGATTTATGCACCAGGAGAGAAAAGTCTACGTGGAACACGATTACGCCCCGGAGGTCCTTAAAAAGCGCAGGGAATACAATGACGCGAAAAAGGTGTTAAGAGAGAAGAAATTGCGCTTTCAGACACCATTTCCTGCGAAGTTAAGGGTCTTCTACGGCGATGAAACGTGTCTCTATAATTCGGCGGAAGAAGCAACAGCTGACATGGCGAAAAGAGGCCTCCCGGTAACGGTATTTAAACCCCCAGCAGACCCGAGTGAGAAGATCAGAGCTCAAACATGGACAACACAAAGACCTTCAAAATCCACGGACCAGCAGCGGGAAACCCAGCACCAGAGCGTCGCGGATAAACTATCCGTTTTCAGGTTGGAATAGCGACCTTTTTTTTTTTTTTTCTCTTGAATCAATCCGCACATCCAACCCCCCTCATACAAGGTAACAAACATTAAAGGAGATGCATATTCAGCATGTGGTAAAACATTTCATGGAACAATCTTATTATTTGAAACAAATAAGTCTTGGGATCAGTCTTGGGTCGTATCCCACTGATACGCCTTCCACAGAGGAAGCAGGGTTTGGGGACGAGGGGGATGACTCGCCTATCACAGGGGCTGAGGTCGCCAAGGTGGTTAAAAATCTCCTTGGTGGCCGGGCCCCGGGGGTGGACGAGATTCGCCCCGAGTACCTCAAGGCCCTGGATGTTGTTGGGTTGTCATGGTTGACACGCCTCTGCAACATTGCGTGGAGGTCGGGGGCAGTGCCTTTGGCATGGCAAACCGGGGTGGTGGTTCCTCTCTTCAAAAAAGGGGACCGGAGGGTGTGCTCCAACTTTAGAGGGATCACACTCCTCAGCCTCCCTGGGAAGGTCTATGCCAAGGTACTGGAGAGGAGAGTCCGGCCGTTGGTCGAACCTCGGATTCAGGAGGAGCAATGTGGTTTTCGTCCTGGCCGTGGCACATCGGACCAGCTCTTTACCCTCTCGAGAATTCTTGAGGGTTCGTGGGAGTTTGCCCAACCAGTTTACATGTGTTTTGTGGACTTGGAGAAGGCATTTGACCGCGTCCCTCGTGGATTTTTGTGGGGGGTGCTTCGGGAGTATGGGGTATCGGGCTTGTTGTTACGAGCTATTCGGTCTCTGTACGACCGTTGTGAGAGTTTAGTTCGCATTGCCAACACTCGGTCGGAGTCATTCCCAGTGAGAGTTGGACTCCGCCAGGGCTGCCCTTTGTCACCGGTCCTGTTCATAATTTTTATGGACAGGATTTCTAGGCGCAGCCAGGGAATGGAGGGTGTCATGCTTGGTGACCACAGGATCTCATCTCTGTTGTTTGCAGATGATGTTGTCCTGTTGGCTTCATCCAGCAATGACCTACAGCTCTTGCTGGGACGGTTTGCCGCTGAGTGTGAAGCGGCTGGGATGAGAATCAGCACCTCCAAGTCCGAGTCCATGGTCCTCAGCCGGAAAAAGGTGGATTGTCCTCTCCGGGTTGGGGACAGGCTCCTGCCCCAAGTGGAGGAGTTTAAGTATCTTGGGGTCTTGTTCACGAGTGAGGGGAAAATGGAGCGAGAGATCGACAGACGGATTGGAGCAGCATCTGCAGTGATGCGGACGTTGTACCGGTCTGTTGTGGTGAAGAGGGAGCTTAGTTCTAAGGCAAAGCTGTCGATTTACCAGTCAATCTACGTTCCTACTCTCACCTATGGTCACGAGCTTTGGGTAATGACCGAAAGAACGAGATCGCGGATACAAGCGGCTGAAATGAGCTTTCTCCGTAGGATTGCTGGACTCACCCTCAGAGATAGGGTGAGGAGCTCAGTCATCCGGGAGAGGCTCAGAGTAGAACCGCTGCTCCTCCACATTGAAAGGAGTCAGTTGAGGTGGTATGGGCATCTGATTAGGATGCCTCCTGGACGCCTCCCACTTGAGGTGTTTCAGGCACGTCCCACTGGGAGGAGACCCCGGGGCAGACCCAGGACTCGGTGGAGAGACTATGTCTCCCAGCTAGTCTGGGAACGCCTTGGTATCCCCTCTGAAGAGCTGGAGCAGGTGGCTGGGGAGAGGGAAGTCTGGGCTTCTCTGCTTGAACTGCTGCCTCCGCGACCCGGACCTCCGGAAAAGCGGTAGAAGATGGATGGATGGATGGACAAATAAGTCTTTGTAATAAAAAAAAAAAAAAAACTTGTTAAAATAGAAATGTGACAATAATCCACATGTTCTCCTCATACTAACAAATACTGTTTTTGCGTGAATGTTTGATGTGATGGGGGTGGGAGGGTGCACACAATTTCACAGGGTTTAGGCATAAAAGGAAAAAAAAAAAAAATCATTACAAGTTTGGACTGGGTTCTGAAACTCACGTTAAAAGCATGGGACTACTTTCAGTGGTAAGAGAGGGCCCTCAACACGTAACAGAGTTTGAGGAATTTCCCTCAGAGCCTTCACTCCATCAAGGCTCTTACAGGGTCTTTAAAAAGACCTCAGCTCAGGAAGTTCTTATGACAGCTTTTTGTTTTAAAGTTTTTTACACTATGTTCTTAATGTTTTTCTTGTTTTTAATGTTCTTTCAGTTTCTGAGTAGCACAAAAGAGGGCCACCACACAGTTATACTAAACAAAACAACACAATGGAGAAACAGGGTGTAACCAAAATAATTTTATATAATGTAAAAGGAATCCTGAATCCAGTTAAAAGATCCAAGATTCTAGGCAAAATGAAAAAAGACAAAGCAGGAATAATACTTTTACAAGAAACCCACCTAACAGACGTGGAACACAATAAACTCAGTAGACAAGGGTTTAAAATGATCTCTTCATCTTCATATAAATCAGGGAGGAGGAGGGGAGTAGCGACATTGATATCAACCAAAATTACATTTGAAAAAAAATCAGAACACAAAGATAAAGAAGGGAGATACAGTTTGGTAACTGGGCGGCTAGAGGGAGAAGATATCACCCTGCTGAATGTGTATGCTCCCCCAGGGGCTAACTGGAAATTTTATAAAAATGTATTCGACCTAATGATAACTAAAGCTCAAGGTTTAGTGATATGTGGTGGGGACTTCAATCTTAGACTGAATCCATACTGGGATGCTTCTGGTAATTCCCCACATCAAAATAACACCCAAAACAGGAAGACTCGGATGCTACTAAAAGAATTGGGAATCTGTGACGTGTGGAGGGAACTCAACCCCAGTGTAAAAGACTATACATTTTACTCAACTCCACATTCATCTTACTCAAGGATTGACTATTTTTTTATGTTTAATAGAGACATTGGAAGAGTAAAAACATGTAAAATAGGACTGATGGATCTCTCCGACCACAGTCCGATCTACATGGACTTAAATATCCAAAAATACACAAATAATACATTTTCTTGGAGGTTAAATTCAAATGTCCTGAAAGGACCATTGAAAGATGAATTGGAATCAGATATTCTCAGATATTTGGAAGATAACGATAATGGAGAAGTATCCCCTTTAATACTGTGGGATGCATGTAAAGCTGTAATAAGAGGAAAGATTATTGCAAAACTGGCAACCCAAAAGAAACTAAGACAAGAAAAACTATCCACATTAGAGTCAGAACTTAGGAACCTAGAAAAAGAACACAAAGGCAACACTCATTCTACTGACTCGCTCAAGATTAAGGAAATTAAAAACCAAATAAATGAGATCTACACAATAGAAATCCAGAAGAAACTTACATTTCTGAAACAAAAATACTATGAAGCAGGCAGTAAATCGGCAAAATTGCTAGCCTATAAATTGAGGAAACATCAAACAGAAAGAGCAATCTACAAAATCAGAGACCCAGTATCAAAGGAAATAAAATTCAGAATTCAGGATATTCTTAAAAACTTCGAGAATTACTATAAGAACTTATACTCCCACAAAAAACATAAAAACGCATCCGAGGCATTCCTAAACACATTAAACCTTCCCCAACTTACGGAGTCACAAAATAAAACACTACTGTCAGAAATACATCCTAAAGAATTGGAAAAAGCAATTATGAAACTTAAAGCTAACAAATCCCCAGGAGCTGATGGCTATACAGCAGAGTGGTACAAAACCTTTAAACAGCAACTATCTCCTCTCCTCCTGAAAACATTTAATTATGTCCTCCACACAGGGGAAATCCCCCCCTCCTGGAGAGAAGGGGTCATTGCAGTTATACCTAAACCTGAAAAGGATAAACTAGAGTGCTCCAACTACAGACCAATCAGTGTACTAAATCAGGACTATAAGCTTTTTACCATTATCCTTGCCAAAAGGTTAGAGAATATACTGACAGAGCTAATTCATTTAGACCAAACAGGTTTTATAAGACAAAGACAGACACAAGACAGCATTCGACGCACTTTACACATAATTCATCATATAAAAAAATATAACTTAAATGCAGTCATATTAGGATTAGATGCTGAAAAAGCATTCGATTCGGTTGACTGGTCTTTTCTATACAGAATCTTATCCAGTTTCAATTTTCATAACAACTTCATTAGAACTATACAGGCATTATATAAAAAACCAACAGCTAAAATAAGGATTAACGGTAATTTATCATCATCTTTTGAACTGGAAAGAGGATGTCGTCAGGGCTGCCCCCTGTCTCCACTGCTCTTTGCAATCTTCATAGAACCTCTGAGCCAATGGATAAGACAAAACCAAAAAATTCAAGGTATTACACTTGGTCAGAAGGAACATAAAATAGCACTCTTTGCTGATGACATTTTAATATACCTAGGGCAGCCGGACACTTCTTTACCAGAACTAACCTCAGTTTTTTCAGAGTATGGAGATTTATCGGGGTACAAATTAAATATGCATAAAACCCAAGTTTTAACATTCAACTATGACCCAAATCATTATTCACTAAGCAAACTCAAAACTAACTGGGAGTCGGAATCTATGAAATATCTGGGGGTCAATATCCCGAAACAACTCAACAAAATTATATCACTAAACTATGATCCACTGGTGACAAAAATAAAATCTGACCTAGCAAGATGGAATATGATACCATTCTTGGGTACTGCACAAAGAATTGAAGCAGTCAAAATGAATATACTTCCACGTCTTCTATACCTATTCCAAACAATACCGGTAGAACCTCCCAAAAAAACATGGCAGGAGCTGGACAGAAGGATCTCAAGATTCATATGGCAGGGCAAGAGACCTAGAATCAGATATAGAACCCTACAGCTAAACAAAGACAAAGGTGGGCTCGCGCTGCCAAATATCAGGGACTACTTTAAAGCCGCACAAATTAAAACTTTAGTAGAGATATGTAACCCAGTCTACACTGCACAATGGAAGGAGATCGAATGCCAAATAACAAGTGACATCCCCCTACAGGCGATAATAGGGAACAATGTCTTACCTAAGCTTTTGAATAACACTAACCCGTGGATAGAGACCCCGCTAAAAATTTGGTTTAAGATAGTCAGAGAGAATCAAACTAAAGAGCCCTATCGACTTCTGCAATGGATCGCCTATGATCAGGACTTTACTCCTAATAAAACAGACACCAGATTTAAAAAGTGGAAGGAGAAAGGGCTGATAAAATATTACGATTTTTTTAAAGGGCAAATCTTAAGAAGTTTTGAAGATTTGAAAAAACAAGGCCTAATAAATCAAGACCTTTACAGGTTCTTCCAGCTTAGACACCACATAAACAATATACTTAAAAAGGAGGTTTTGGAAAGGGCCCAGTCAGGTGTTCTGAAGGTCTTCTTAATGGCATATAAAGGGATCCCAGGGATCAGATACATTTCTAAAATATACCAAGGTCTTCAAGACTTAAAAGGAGACAACACATCTTATATAAAAGAGAGATGGGAAAAAGAGGGGAATTTCACTTTACAACTGGAAATATGGGAAAAGCTAAATAAACAGCAATGGAAAAGTACCTCATCCCTGCAGTGGAGAGAATTTGGATGGAAAAACTTGGCAAGATTTTTCAGAACACCTGCACAAAACAAATTTACCCATAAGGGATTGAACTGTTGGCGCTTGTGTGGTGAAAAGACTGCAAATCATTTTCATGTGTTTTGGTCATGCCCAGTTATCCACCAATATTGGACCAAGGTACAGACAATATTGGGGAAAATATTCAAAATTACAGTTCCCTTTTCTTTTGTAACTTTGTATTTGGGTTTACTACCGGACTCACTGGAAAGACGAGGAGAAAAATACTTATTCAGTGTTTTAATATTGGCAAGCAAAAAAGCTCTAACTAAAAAATGGATGTTGAAGGACTGTCCTACACCTGAAGATTGGACTAACGTGATCCAAGACATTTACTCGATGGAAAAGTTGACATTCGCACTGAGACAGGACATGGATGTGGTCATGAACTTTTGGCAACCCTGGACCGCATATGTGTCTTCCATTAGATCTAATCTTTGACAAATACCATTTCAATAATGGTTCCGCTCTTTGTTCCAATGCTACTCAGATGCTCTTTTATCTTTATTTACTTACTTTTTCTTTTTGTTTGTTTTTTACTGGTTTGTTTGTTTTTTTTTGTTATTTGTTTCTTGTTTTTTTTTCTCTTTAATTTCACTTTTTCTTTCACTTTAAAAAAAAAAAAAAGGGGTGTTGTAAGAATTAATCTTCCAATGTTGTCAGATATCAGAAAATAAGGGAACATGTGATGAAAATGTAAACACTGCATTGCTGTAACGACCTGTATACCCTTTACAAAAACTTAAATAAAAAAAAAAAAAAAAAAATGCAGTCATTTGCAGTCAACTGTCAAAAATTATACTTCTTATGACACAAAAACAAGAAAAGTGGCAAATTTTCATATCTGGATCATATCAGATCATATTTCAAGTTCATAAGGCTCTCAAAACTTTGAATCACAGAAAACCTCCTGGACCAGACTTGATAGAGCCTTACTTTTTGAAAATGGCTGCCGATTTTATTGCAAGCCTCTTACAGTACTTTTTAATTTATCAATTGAAAACAAAGAGATTCCTGTAGTATGGAAGTCAGCTTTTGTGGTTCCTCTCTTAAAAGGAGGTGACCCAGCAGTTTTAACTAACTACAGACCAATATCAAATTTGTGTGTCTTGTCCAAGATCCTTGAATCTCTCGTGTGTGATCAACTTAAAGAGTTTTTATACTCAAATGAACTTCTTTCAAAACTGCAATCGGGCTTTAGAAAAAAGCACAGCACTATTACTGCTGCTACAAAAGTGGTCAATGATATACTTGTTGCTCTTGATAAAAAGCAGTACTGTGCTGCACTTTTCATTGATCTGTCAAAGGCTTTTGACACTGTGGACCACACAGTTTTAAAGCAAAGACTCATCAGTTTTGGTCTGTCGGAACATGTAGTCTCCTGGTTCGCAAATTATTTGAGTGACAGGACCCAATGTATTAAATATGATGGTTTGTGTTCTGAAATTGTCAGTGTCCACAAGGGGGTGCCACAGGGTTCTGTATTAGGACCCCTCCTATTCATTATGTACATTAATGATCTAGGACAAAATGTGTCTGATGCTAGTTTGCATTTTTATGCCGATGACACAATTATTTACTGCTTTGGCTCTTCCTCTGCTAATGCTGTTGCTTCTCTGCAGAAAGCTTTTAATGGGGTGCAGCACACACTTCTGCAGCTAAAACTAGTCCTTAATGCTGACAAAACTAAACTGATGTGGTTTTCAAATTTTAGGAAGAGTCCACAAATTTTTCCCACAGTGTCCACTTTTGAGGGAAATGAAATTGAGGTGGTTCACTCGTACAAGTATCTTGGTATCTTGCTTGATGACGCTCTGACTTTTAAGCCCCATGTTGAAAAACTTGTGAAGGAACTTAAACTGAAACTGGGTTTTTTATTTTGAAATAAATGATGTTTTTCTTTTGAGGTTAAAAAGCGTCTTGTTACTGCAACTTTTTTATCTATTTTAGATTATGGAGACCTCTTGTATATGAACGCTTCAGCTCAGTGTGAGTAAGACTGACTCTGTATATCATGCTGTTTTGAGGTTTGTTACAAACTGTAGAGCCTTGACCCATCACTGTGAACTGTATTCTAGAGTGGGATGGCCCTCTTTGTCCACCAGGAGGTTGACTCACTGGTACTTTTTTATTTACAAGGCCATGCTTGAACTGTTGCCCCCTTACATTTGTAATTTGATCACACTGAGAAGTGTTGATTCTTATGGTTTGCGTTCTAATGATCATTTGTTGCTTTCTGTTCCATTTGCCCGTACTGCGCTGGGAAAAAGAGCTTTCATGTTCTCAGCCCCCTCTACATGGAACATGTTGCAAAAAGACTGGAAACTAACGGAACTTGTTTCACTGAACGACTTTAAAACCAGATTGCGAACACTTGAGACGGCCTCACTAATTTGTAACTGTTTTATCTGATTTGTATGTCATTGTAAGTGTATTTGTGATTTTTTTGCTGCCTCTTGGCCAGGACTCCCTTGAAAAAGAGGTTTTTAATCTCAATGGGTTTTTTTCCTGGTTAAATAAAGGTAAAATAAAATAAATAAATAAAAAAATCTGAGAATTTTTTAGAATTTTTACTGGAAAAGGATGCACACAATCATTTATCATTTTAGCTGTTGAACTTTCTGTTGACTGACTAATGAACTCATCTTTGTAGCACCAGTACTCATGTATGACGTAAAAATAAAAATAAATCTCTATTAGTTCCTGCAGCTCCTGAGTTCATCTGTCTGAAAGAAGCTCTTATCTACTCGCAACACCATGAACAGATCGATTTATTGCAGTTATAAAGTTATGTGGCCTTTCCCTTATTTATCTGAATCAGTCGCCCATAAAAAAAAAAAACATTCTGCAACTTTTTCTTGTAATTTGTATTTTTTTTCTATCACAAATTTGAGAGGTTAACTTGAAACTTTGTGACTTTTATCATAAATTTCTATATTGTAAATGAGCATCTTTCCTTGAAAAAGTCACGACTTTTAAATGGTGTATTTGTGGGTTTGTTGTAAATTAATCAAGTGTTTTGTATTAAAAATTTGAGACTCCATCCATCCATCTTCTACCGCTTTTCCGGAGGTCCGGGTCGCGGAGGCAGCAGTTCAAGCAGAGAAGCCCAGACTTCCCTCTCCCCAGCCACCTGCTCCAGCTCTTCAGAGAGGATACCAAGGCGTTCCCAGACCAGCTGGGAGACATAGTCTCTCCAGCGAGTCCTGGGTCTGCCCCGGGGTCTCCTCCCAGTGGGACGTGCCTGAAACACCTCAAGTGGGAGGCGTCCAGGAGGCATCCTAATCAGATGCCCATACCACCTCAACTGACTCCTTTCAATGTGGAGGAGCAGCGGTTCTACTCTGAGCCTCTCCCGGATGAGTGAGCTCCTCACCCTATCTCTGAGGGTGAGTCCAGCAATCCTACGGAGAAAGCTCATTTCAGCCGCTTGTATCCACGATCTCATTCTTTCGGTCATTACCCAAAGCTCGTGACCATAGGTGAGAGTAGGAACGTAGATTGACTGGTAAATCGACAGCTTTGCCTTAGAACTAAGCTCCCTCTTCACCACAACAGACCGGTACAACGTCCACATCACTGCAGATGCTGCTCCAATCTGTCTGTCGATCTCTCGCTCCATTTTCCCCTCACTCGTGAACAAGACCCCAAGATACTTAAACTCCTCCACTTGGGACAGGAGCCTGTCCCCAACCCGGAGAGGACAATCCACCTTTTTCCGGCTGAGGATCATGGACTCGGACTTGGAGGTGCTGATTCTCATCCCAGCCGCTTCACACTCAGCGGCAAACCGTCCCAGCAAGAGCTGTAGGTCATTGCTGGATGAAGCCAGCAGGACAACATCATCTGCAAACAACAGAGATGAGATCCTGTGGTCACCAAGCATGACACCCTCCATTCCCTGGCTGCGCCTAGAAATCCTGTCCATAAAAATTATGAACAGGATCGGTGACAAAGGGCAGCCCTGGCGGAGTCCAACTCTCACTGGGAATGACTCCGACCGAGTGTTGGCAATACGAACCAAACTCTCACAACAGTCGTACAGAGACCGAATAGCTCGTAACAACAAGCCCGATACCCCATACTCCCGAAGCACCCCCCACAAAAATACACGAAGGACGCGGTCAAATGCCTTCTCCAAGTCCACAAAACACATGTAAACTGGTTGGGCAAACTCCCACGAACCCTCAAGAATTCTCGAGAGGGTAAAGAGCTGGTCCGATGTGCCACGGCCAGGACGAAAACCACATTGCTCCTCCTGAATCCGAGGTTCGACCAACGGCCGGACTCTCCTCTCCAGTACCTTGGCATAGACCTTCCCAGGGAGGCTGAGGAGTGTGATCCCTCTAAAGTTGGAGCACACCCTCCGGTCCCCTTTTTTGAAGAGAGGAACCACCACCCCGGTTTGCCATGCCAAAGGCACTGCTCCCGACCTCCACGCAATGTTGCAGAGGCGTGTCAACGATGACAACCCAACAACATCCAGGGCCTTGAGGTACTCAGGGCGAATCTCGTCCACCCCTGGGGCCCGGCCACCAAGGAGATTTTTAACCACCTTGGCGACCTCAGCCCCTGTGATAGGCGAGTCTTCCCCCTCGTCCACAAGCCCTGCTTCCTCTGTGGAAGGCGTATCAGTGGGATTGAGGAGATCCTCGAAGTATTCCTTCCACCACCCGATGATATCCCCAGTCGAAGTCAACAGTGTCCCATCCGCACCATACACAGTGTGGACGGGGAGCTGCTTTCCCCTCCTGAGCCGCTGGACAGTTTGCCAGAATCTCTTTGAGGCCGACCGAAAGTCTTGTTCCATGGCCTCACCAAACTCCTCCCATTCCCGGGTTTTTCCTTTGTTTTGAGACAAAGTTTGAAAAATTTGAGACTCTTTAATCAAATTTGTCTTTTCTTGTAAATATTAGGTGTGGGGGAAATAATCATTTTTTTGGATGCTTTACTGTCACATGCAGAAAAACTACAGTGAAATTCAAGTTAACTGGAGACTTTAAAGTGGCCCTAGGTGTGAATGTGTGTGTGAATGGTTAAGGGATAGCGCCGTACCGTGGCTGCTTCATCCATCCAGGTGGATGCCCTCAATTTCCCCTCCGGGGATCAATAAAGTATACAAAATCCCCGCCCCCCAAAAAATCAAATTATTTATTTATTGATTTTATTTATTTGAACATCAAGAAATTATAACCCACTGTGTAATTAAAAACAATAAATGTACATAATAGTAAAATTCTGCATTAATTTAAAAAGCAACTATAAATTAAAAATACAGATGTGTAAAAACGTGCAAAATTTTGCAGTATTTATTAAGCGTTTATGAGCCTTATGGCTTGTGGAAAAAAACTCCTTAGTCTCTCAGTTTTTGTCCTGAGGCAGCGGACACGTCTGCTGGATGGCAGCCACTGCAACAAAACGTGGTCAGGGTGGTGTAAGTCTTTAATGATCACTTGTGCTTTGGCTCTACACCGGCTGACACAGATATCCTCAAGAGATGGCATACTAGTCTTTGTAATGCACTCCGCACACTTGATACCCCTTGGTAGGGCTTTGTCTTTTGAAGCACAGTTGCTAAATCAAACAGTAATGCACCCAGTTAGCACAGACTCAGTTGTTGCCGTGTAGAAAATCTTTTGCAGTGCTGAGAAGATGTAAAATTTCCTCAGCCGCCTAAGATGGAACAGGCGCTGCTTTGCTTTCTTCATCAGTGTAGTGATATGTATACTCCAAGTCAAATCCTCTGAGATGTTCACACCCGGGTACCTGTAATGGTTCACTGTCTCCACCAGTGTCCCATTTATCTCAAACGGTGCCCGCGACCCGAAAAGGATTAAGCGGAAGAAGATGGATGGATGGTGCAAGCTGAGCCCTCCACCACTCCCGTCTGAAGTCCACACCAACATCTCCTCCGTCTTGGAGACACTGAAGTCCAGGTTGTTTTTACACCACACAGACAGCTCTTTTTCTTTACTGTGGTAGCCAGTCTCATTTTCTTTTATCGACACCACTACCACTGTGTCATCAGCAAACTTCACTATGAAGTTAGTGCTATGGGTGGCTATGCAGTGATATGTGTAGAGGGTAAAAAGCAAAGGACCAAGCACACACCCATAGGGGCACCAACACTGAGGGTGCATGTGCAGGATACAAAGACAGCAACTTTCACCATCTGTGATCTATCTCTCAGGAAACTCTGTATCCAGCGACAGAGTGGTGAGTCCAGTCCCAAATTCCTGAGCTTAATGTCCAGTTTGTGTGGGACTATATTGTTAAAGGCAGAGCTATAATCAATAAACAGCAGACGCATATAGTTCCCCTTAGCAGTGTCAAGGTGGGAGCAGGCAGTATGAAGTAAGAATCAATACACAAATGTCAAGAATTCAATTCTAAAATACTAATTAATAAGGACAGAACAAAAAAAGTGGAATTCGGAAACACAGAACCGTAGCATCAGATGCCCCCTAAAACCAAAGCTACAGAACCACCGGAGAAAGCGATGACGATTGCTTATATTTTCTCATTACAAGTCTAATATTTATATGCTAGACATTCTGCACATTTTGGACTGAAGGAGAAATGTTAAAGAATCAAATCGGAACTCCTTGAATCATAAAGTGCCTAAAGAGTCCCACCCCTAATAAACATGCACTTTTTTAAAGGAAATTTGGACTTTTTTTCATTGAAATTTGCACCTTTTTTGTGTAAGTTGTAGCATTTTTACTTTGATCATGAAGTTTATTATCATGACATTAAAGTGGCAGTTCAGAACAAAAACAATTTTACGAGGTGTTTCTCCTGACATTTGCAACCGTTTGTCTAAACTGGAGACTTATGAGGTAAGTTTATAACTTTTTTTTGCAAATTTTTATTTTCGTGTCCTTTTTGTCAAAGTCACAGAGACGCACCGATTATGAGCAAAAAAACAAACACAGATTTCCTTGAACAGGAGCCCAGATGGTGCTTTTACCTGTGTCATACTCTTCTTCATCAGCAATACTGAAAACGGGCTTCACTCCCCGGTAGGGTTTGCCAACACGATCGCTGCTGCTCACATGTCTATTCACAAAGAAAAAGAAGCAGGCAAATGAAGAGAAGATGTGGTGGTAATAGTTACAGCACTTGATAAATTAATGCACACATAAAGTTACAAACAAATAGCAATGGCATGAAGACCTGGGGGCTGCAGTAAAACTTGTTACCCACTACTGCCACAGGCTCTGCTGTTAAATAGTAGAAGAGGTTAAATATTACAGATTAGAAAGATTTATGATACTCAGGGCTATTTGCTGCAGATTAAAATTGTGCTTGCATTTTTTTAGGGTTTGGCATAGCCCTGGCTATCATCCTAAAGAACAAGGATGAAATGGAGAGACAGACTGTTACTGCAGAGGTGGAGTTGAAGTCTGACCCTAAAACCACCTCAGCTACTCCATCTAAAAAACCTCGCAGATGTAATATGAGTTAAAAGGCTGCAAGAGCGCTGACAGACCAAACAGCAGCTGAATGTTGTTAGTGAAGGCATGAAAAAAAAAACAAAAAAAAAAACAGATCTGACTTTATACAGAGCCTGCCCGTGACTGTATGAGTGAGCGGTGCAGGCGGAGATGCTGGAACTAAGCATGCGTTAATGTGACTGGGGGTCCGACAATCCCAGGGACTGGTGCGGGTCTACAGCCAGTGTGGGCATGCTGGTGACAAAAACGGCTCGATGTCTGGGAGCTCTTACCGATCTGGAATCACCTTCTCTGGCCAGGGCAGATTGAAAGACATTCTAGTGTGAAATAAGGCACAAGGGGACTTGATTTGAGTTAAATTACAGCAAAACTGAAGCTGAGACGTTAACATCAGAGCACCCACAGTTCCCAGTTTTATCAGTCAGGTCTTTAAATCAGTCCAGTGTACGTAGTGTTATCCTGATTAGCTGAACTGGAAGAAAAGAGTTTAATGTGCATCTTGAATGTAAAAAAAAATTGAATGTAATCCTTCTTGAAGATAATAGTTTACCAAGTTAATCTGGGATTTTTCTTTTATTCAAATTGAAACACATAAAAGCAGAAACATTTTAAGAGGAAGACGTATACTTTTTCAGCTTTGTTTTTAAAACAAGACTGTAATGATGGAGTAGCTCATTCTGGCCTGAGGAAATCACCCTGAGAGCGCTCAGATCTCCTGACTGTGACCTTGAGCACAGCCTAGATGCAGACCCAGTTGAGGATCATTGTGCACCAGTTTGCCGAACATTGGGTCAATTGCCTAGGAGGAGTAACAATTTTTGTGGAAAGCATAAATGACCAGCTCTTCTGACCTTTGACAATGACCTTGAGCTTAACCTGGATGCAGGTCCACCTGATGATCACTGAGCTTGAGCTTACTGAGAATTAGGGCAATTGCCTAGGAGAAGCACTTTTTCTAAAATCACGGAAGTGCCCAGATCTCCTGACCTTTGACCTTGACCACAACTTGAGGATCATTATGTGTGTGTGGCAATGAGAATCGGGGCAACTGCCTCGGAGGAACAGTGAGCAGCGGTCATACTTCTAATTGCTAACACTACGGCTACACAATATATCAAAATTTTATTGTTATCATGATGCTGCAATATCCACATGTGCATTATGATCACTGTAAAAGAAGACCTGAACAGCAATAATTGTATATTTTCATGAGCTCGAGGATTCATGCTCCTCCATTTTAGAGCTGCATTCACACACCCTTGGTGTTACCCTGGTTACTGGTCTAATTGGTGTTATCAATTTTTTTTTTTTTGTGTGTGTGTGTGTGGGTCACAGCTCTATTCATACTCAAACAAACTACAGTGACTGGTTTTCTTTTTGAGCAAAGTGGCGTAACATTTGTTTTTAGGAAGTATTTCCACTGTTATGTGTTCCAAGTATTATTAAAAGGAGTCCTACTGTATCACCACATTAACTCTGTCTTTGTCCCCACCTGTCTACAGGGGCGGAGGTATTCTCGATGAAGCTGATCATCTTCTCCTTTACGTTGACCGATTTGGACTTCAGAGCGAACGTCATCTTGTTGACCAGAGATTTGACGCCTTTTCCGTCTCCGGGGCTGAGCAGAGAATCTCCCTGGGTTAATTAAAATAACATTAAAATAATCAAGTAAGCCCTTAGAATAGCGGGTTAGTACAAGTGAAGCACACTGAGTGGTCTTTGAGACTAGAAAAAGCACTATATACAGGTCTTTATCCCTTATCCCTAGTCAGCGTCAAAAGGGAAAAATACACTCGCCAACCAATTTATTCAGTACACTTTTTCAACTGTTCATTAATAACAGACATCTACGACGCCCACTCACATCAGCGGAGCTCAGGCTGCTGTGAGAGCCGGATGTGCTGACGATCCAGTGGACATAGGAAGAGTCGAGTCCCTCCACATTCATGTCCACCAGATGCTGCTGCAGGGCTGAAATTAAAAAAAGAAAACATTTCATTTTCTCAATAACTTCCACAAACATTGTATGCGATGATGATAAAGATGATAACAAAACATTATTTTCTTTGTCAGCAAGTGTCCATAAATGTTTGGTTTAAAAAGTTTATAATACTACATTTGAATGATGACTATTTTACTTATATTTTATTCCATCCCTAATGGTTTTTTTTTTAAAGAAGATGGTGAAAAAAAAAAAAATATTCCAACACTTGTTTGGCAGGGCCTGCAGGGTTTCCTCTGGTAACATTTCTCTGTGGCGGCCCGCCGCGCCAGAAATCGTACCGCCACGCCAAGCCGATATGATTTTATTAATAAAAATATATGAAGCGATGACTTTCCACAAGCGTGCACACGAACAACACACATGGCCGTCATCTATGCGGAGTTTAGAAGCGCCCTGCTCACACGAGTTTTCCAGTCAGTCAGCAAACAGTGTCTCGCTAAGCGTGACTGTCCAACAGAAACATGAGTTTATTAAAGTACTTTAAACGCGGAAAAAAATCACAAGAGGTATGTAAGCACTGGCGTTTATCATGGTTTTAACCCGCTAGAAATGAGAGCCATAATGGAAGAGTTGCTTAGCTAAGAAATGTGGTTAGAATTCAAATGCAGCCGGCTTCATATGAAGGGAAAGGCAGGGGACTGATGAACTGCTGAGGATATATTTCACCAGCTACTACAATATTAAGTTATGACACTGGCAATTTCTCTCTTTTCTCGCACGAGCAGGCGTGCTGTTTTCATTCTCCAGTGGCAGTGACAAAGCAATGGCTAAAAATGCTAGCTCTAAACTGAGGTCCTTCAGTGGCTGCCTAGAGAGGTGCCTGATGAGAAAGCCTGAGTGCACAACTATAACGGCCGTTGCTAAATGACCGGCCATTTATGTCTGCACTAAGTGGCCAGGAGCCACATAGTGAATGAAAAACCCACATGCAGGAGTGGTTTTGTGCGTTGTATTGAACAAAACCCCAAAACGTGTTGATGGGAATGAATGAAATGTGTATGTGTGTGAAACACCTGAGCTGCCTAGTGCCCGAGCTGTCAGGGAGCGAAGGACCCAAAGGGCTCCCTGACGCGCCTGATGGAAAATAAATAAATATGTGCATTTTTTAAATATTTTTTTAACCAAATTGCCAAATTAGGAGATATTTACTTGCATTACTAGCATATTTGTAATTTGTGTGTATTTTCTACTATTGAATTAAAAAAAGAATCGAATTGTAGACTCTTCCCGGTCAGATATTGTTATACTAGGTGACCGGCTCCCAGCCGTGTAGTTACTTCACAACTATAACTGCCTAAACAGATCATTCTGTACATGAGCACATTGTGGTGAATTATGTCTTTAGAGTCCGCTACAGTTCCCCATTATATACCTGGCAGGTTAAGATGACCGAAATTCACACAGTCAATGATTTTAATCTGTCAGCACCCTTCAGACAAACTAAACATGTCAACATCTGATTTCAAAATAAGGGAGGTTTTTCCTGCTGTCTGGGTGGTGAGGAGATTTCTAACAAAAACAAAACAACTATAAATATATAGAAATATTATAACAGAAATAACAGCATCCTTGGTCATTTAAGTTAATTTATTTCATTAAATACAATTTTATTAATATTTTTTCTTTGTAATCAGAGTTAAATTATTGTTCTGTTCTGACTGCAAAATTATGGTCAAAAATGTATATTGTTATAAGGAAAAAAGTAAAAAAAAATTACCACAGTCTGTTTCAAAATTATCTAAAAAACCCCCCAGTAATTTATTTTAAAAAACAGACAAAAATTAGTCATAAAATAATCCACAAATTTATAATAAAGGTTCAAATGTACAAGAAAAGTCAATTTTACAAGAGGAAATTACAAATTTGAGGAACATGGTTTCAACTTTAGATTTACAGAGAAAAGTAGAAAACTATAAGAAAATCGTTATAAATTCTGGAGAAAAACCTCAAACCTTCAAGACTGAAGTTATTACCCAAGGTTTTAAGTGGGTGCTCTTTGTACCCTTAACTCAATTAGAAATTTTGGGTTGCCTACTTTTAATTATTAATTTCAAAGCACTGTTTTTACATGAGTAGAATTTCTGGTTACTATATCCACCTGATCATATAATTTAAGTATGCTTGAGTACATTGCTGTTATGAATGTTTCTTTCCCTTTCCTACTCTCTCAATGGAAAAGAAAGAAACACTAGAATAAAAATACAAAAAATACACATATTTTTGTCATTTATGTAAACCATGACAAAAAATTCCTGCAGGACAAACATGACACTTGATATCTTCTAACCTGTTTGTATACCACCATAGACAGAGAGAGAACCTGAATTAGACAGAGCTCAGAGAGGGAAAGATGAGACAGAAGAGAGGAGCCAAGGAGAGAGAAGTGTTCAGGCAGAGGAAGGAGAGAAGGATAACACCACTAAAAAGTCGAAACACAGGATGTGTGAGTGGGACCCCAACTAGCTCAATATTCAAGCCTCGGTTGTACAATACTTCAAATGGTAAGTTCCATATGCAACGTTACGGTGTAAAATTTTAAAAAGAAATAAACAGTATAAAATTAACATATTCCGGTATGTTAACTACCCCCCCCCCCGGGAAAAATATGTTGCCACCGCGCCAAGGTCTTTAAGCCAGAGGAAACACTGCAGGGTTACATTTGTGATCAGTACATTTGAGTAAAGTTGCATTTTTTTAAACCTAAATTTGGGACTTGAAGTTATAATCTCAAATGTTTGCGTTTTTCCGTAAATTACTACAAGTTTTCTTAAATTTGCTGGTTTTACATGTTTAAAAGCAAAATTTGGTATTCTGCAATCTGCACCTACATGTACACAGATTTTAATTCCATAAAATTTCTCATATTTACATACATACTTACCCATAAAGCCTCCTTTAGCGATACTGACATATTCCTTGTTTTTCTGTAACAAAAAGGGATTAATTATTTTTTTTTAATTTATTTTTTATTTTAGCAAAAATAGTAACAATTCTTCTGATAGCTAATTACTCTGTAACAGTAAAATTACACAAATTTACCACTTCCAGCTTCTATCTTGCTTATCAGTTCAGTAAATTAATGATGTTAGCTACAGATGATTGGGAATCATCTTAGTGTGCTCACAAGACAAACACTGCAACACACACACACGCACACACAAATATAGGTTATGCAAACTGCACAAAATGCAAAATGCTTAAATTGCCATATTATATATTTTTTGCGCATGTACACAGTTCACAGAGGTATTCATGAACTATCTCTAATATGATCTGGTGTCCCCTCTGTGGAGCTCCACCTTATCGTGGTGGAGGGGTTTTTGTGTCCTAATGATCCCAGGAGCTATGTTGTTGGAGGCAACTTGCCCCTGGTAGAGTCTCCCAAGACAAATTGGTCCTGGGTGAAGGGCCAGACCAAGAGCGGTCCAGTGGATCTCTGAAAAAAAGCTACATCAAGGACCAGGTGTGCCCAAAGGAGCCACATGAGTCTGCCCTCCAGTGGGCTCAACACCTACAGGAAGGATCATGGGTATCATGGTGCTATGTGAACCAGGTGGCAGTCTGGGCCTCTCTACTTGGACTGACCTGGACCCCGGATAAGCGGTAGAAGATGGATGGATGGATGGATGATCTGATATCAACAACTGGCCCCATTTTGAGGTAAACAGCTAACTAGCTTTGGTAGCAAACACAACCGGAGCTAACTAATGTAAAATTGACTGAATGCGATAAAGTTAGAGCCCAAATAATCCATTATCATGAATGAATGAATGAATAATCCATTATCCGTAACAGAAGGTTGGGGTTAGTGGTTTGAGTGATCGACATGATATGACCAGTCCCTGGGGTGTAACGAAAACAGAAACAATCCTGAGTGAGTTAGCAGCCATTAGCAGCTAACTGTTGTGTGACTGACCGGTTAGTTGCATTCTTGTCGCAGCCAGAGTATAATAAACTCTAGTAAAATAAGCAAAAATAAAATCAAAGAATGAGATATATGGCCAGGTGTTTGTAGATGATCTGGCTGAGAACACAAATGTCTAGTGGAGATGTAGTATATTCTATGTAGAAAACAACTATAAAAAATGGACTTGACTCTGAGCTGAGCTAAAGGCTAGCTGGGCTGATCTGTTGGTCTCTACCAACTGGTGCGAGGATTTACTCAGTTATAAAAATGGCTCCATTTTGGCTATTACATGAGAGGAAACTTGGGAAGTACCAAGCCCTCATTTACGAGTGTCAGCAGAGGGGATGGCGGGCGTGGAACTTGCCAGTGGAAGTGGGTTGCCGAGGATTTCCTGGGCAGTCACTCTGGAGTGGACTGTCCAGACTTGGAATTAAAGGTTGTAATAGAAGAAGGCTAGTGGCTAATATCACCAAGCGAGCCGAGGCAGCATTGAGATGGCTGTGGCTGAAGCGCTGCGAGCGTTGGAACAACCCATCGGGCACAAAGGAAACACCTTAGAGTAGTGGTGGTGGAACCCATGGGGCCGAGGGGGCTGCCTTAGGACGCTGGGGCTAGCTGTCAAGCCCTTTGGAGGTGTTGTGGGCTAATTGACGAAACACTGATGAAGGAGGGTACCCACCTGATGACCCTAAGAAAGCACCATGGGCCCATGCCACAAGGCTCAGTTATTCTACTTGCAAAGCATAAGTGCTGGCCATCATCCTCAAGAACATGGTTGGGTGGTTACCCAGCCATTGAGGTGAGAGCGATGGATTCATCGTATTATAGACTTTTCCATCTGGCAACCCAGTGACTACTAGGAAAGACTAGTTGGCAACCATGGAAGAATGGTGACAGCAAGGAGAGACTGCTGGCATCTGGGAAAGACCAGAACCAGGGGTGTGGCGGCTTGGCAGGCCAAAACACATCCTCTGTGAGGAGGAACCCCAAGCACTCGCTATGGACAAGTATGTGATAAGATACCCCCAAGGTCGGGCGAGAGCGGGGGAGGATGATCGACCAACAGGACAGACTATGGCATTGACTTTGGGAAGTGTAAACCTTACATTGGCACAGGCTGATACTACAACTGCGGTTTGCATATGCGGGAAAGTCTGTAAGAATATGAAAGGCCTTAAGATCCATCAGGCAAAGATGGGTTGCCTACACTCTAGCAGTGTGCAACGTGCAGGGCAACCTGGTGAGACGGAGGAGAGGCTGGGACCGGTAGCCAACCACAGTACCCAGAATCTCCAGGCACATAGTAGAGAGAGCGTGGGCAACACCACCCCTGATGTATCGCCAGGGGAACTGCATGGGCAGAGCGGGAACATCGAGCAGCAATTTCAAGATAGCCACAAAGTAGTGAAGCAGGTAGTTAACTGGCCAGCAGCTCAAGCAAAGAAGGAGTGGGAGAGATTTGACTGTGAAGTGGATGAGGTGTTGGAGCATGTTCTGGCAGGGGAGCTGAATCGGAAAATGAAGGCAATGGCGAGGATAATCTGTAGCTTTGGTGCTGAGCGTTT
The DNA here is from genome assembly GCA_020510985.1 of Pholidichthys leucotaenia. Taxonomy (NCBI): domain Eukaryota; kingdom Metazoa; phylum Chordata; class Actinopteri; order Cichliformes; family Pholidichthyidae; genus Pholidichthys; species Pholidichthys leucotaenia. The sequence goes on from CM035839.1 coordinate 41,414,602, forward strand.
CGGAGTGAAGCAAACAAGTCCCTTTCATTTAAGACCTGCACAACAGGGGGAAAATCGTAGGATCAAGGAGATTAAACAACTTCGTGGTGATCTCCGGAGGCTCAGGAAAAGATTCATGCAAGCTGAAAAGGAGGAGAAACAAGCTTTGAAGGAGATCTCGGTCACTCTGAGGGAGCGCATTAAAACCTTACGTCGAGCGGAGTGCCACAGAAGAGACCGAAGACGCCGGGCTAAGCAAAGGGAGCAGTTTACCAAAAATCCATTTTCCTACCTGTCTAAGCTCCTGGGAGACAAGCGATCTGGTCGACTCCAGGCATCAAGACAAGAGGTAGAGGAGTACCTCTCCAGCATGCATAGCGATCCAGAAAGGGGTGTAGAACTGGAGATTAAGGAGGCCTTGATGACCCTTAATGCGCCAACATCCATGTTTATTGAGCAAGAACCTCCATGGAAGGAGGTCAGTGACTTCCTGAAAAGGGCAAGGGCTTGCTCAGCACCAGGACCTAATGGGATCCCATACAAGGTGTACAAACAGTGTGAGAGATTGAGAAGGAGGCTTTGGAAGATGTTGAAGGTGGTGTGGAGGGCAAATCATCTTCCAGACGAGTGGCTCATTGCAGAAGGGTGTTTTATCCCCAAAGAGGAAAGCTCATCTGATATTAAACAGTTCTGCACCATTTCCCTTCTGAATGTAGAAGGGAAGATATTCTTTGGAATTTTGGCAAGGAGGCTCACAAACTTTTTGGTGAGCAACGAGTATTTTGACACTTCCGTTCAGAAGGGGGGAGTACCAGGAGTTCCAGGGTGTGTGGAGCACACAAGTGTCATCTCAAAAATAATCCAGGATGCAAAGCACAATCATGGAGATCTTGCAGTTCTGTGGCTTGATATATCCAATGCATATGGAACCATCCCCCACAAACTGGTGGAGCTCACATTACAAACGTACCATGTCCCAGGTAAAGTTCAGCATCTCTTACAAGAGTACTTTAATCGCTTTAAGATGCGGTTTACCTGTGGGGGCTTTACCACCAGCTGGCAGCGGTTGGAGAAAGGTATTGTCACTGGATGCACAATTTCAGCCATTCTGTTTGCAGCTGCAATGAACCTCTTGGTCAAGTCAGTGGAGAAGCCGAGAAGAGGTGCAGTTTTGGCAAGTGGTATTCAGCATTCTCCAGTTAAAGCATTCATGGATGATCTAACAATAACTGCAAGATCATTTCCAGAGGGGCGGTGGATTTTGGAAGATCTTTGCAAGATTATTACAGGAGCTAGGATGGAATTTAAGCCATCAAAGTCACAGAGTCTCGTGCTAAGGAAAGGATGCATCCAGGACCGGTCCCGTTTTAGGATTGGAGAAGAACTTATCCCCACTGTTAGCCAGAGACCCATTAAGAGCTTGGGTAAATGGTATAGAGCAGAACTGAATGATAGAGAAAGTGTGAAGGAGATGCTTGGACAAGTTGAGGGGTGGCTGCGAATCTTGGACAGGAGTGGGCTCCCTGGAAGATTTAAACTCTGGGGCTACCAGCATGGAGTACTTCCAAGACTCCTTTGGCCACTGCTTATGTATGAGGTGCCATTAACAACAGTCGAAGCCCTGGAAAGGCGGATTAACACCTTTCTCCGAAGATGGCTGTCAGTACCCAAAAGTTTTTCTTCAATTGGCCTGTATAGCTCAGGAAGTAAACTGCAGCTCCCAATTACATCGGTCATTGAAGAATTTAAGGTGGCCAAAGCCCGGCAGGTGATAATGCTACGTGACAGCAGGGATCAACTTGTGCGTCAAGCAGATATTACCATCCGCACAGGATGAAAATGGGTAGCAAGTAAGGCAGTGGCAGATGCAGAGGAAAGGTTACGCCACAAGGACATTGTGGGGACAGTCAATCAAGGTCGGCTAGGCCTAGGAGTCATAACCAGGGCAAGGTGGAGGGAGGCAGATATCAATGGCCGCCGTAGTCTAGTCCAAGAAGAGCTTCGCATGATGGAGGAGGAGGGTAGACAAGCCAGGGCTGCATCCATGAATAGTCAGGGGAGGTGGACGTGTTGGACAGGTGTTCAAGGAAGGTCATTGGGGTGGAGGGATATGTGGGGCATGGAGGACCAGCAAATAAAGTTCCTCTTATGCGCCACATACGATGTCCTGCCAACACCGGTAAATCTCCACCGTTGGGGGCTGGCTGAGAATCCAGGTTGTATGCTGTGTGGAAAGCTGGCAAGTCTTGAACATGTGTTGTCATCATGTCAAGCTAGTCTGGTGGACGGCAAGTTCAGATGGAGGCATGATCAGATATTGTCTGAGCTTGCTGCAGGTCTGGAGGTGGAGAGGAGGAAGACCCATAACGCCATCAAGATAACAGGGCCCCACCTGATTAGGTTTGTTAGGGCAGGGGAATCAGCTAGTAGGGCACAAACAAGTGTAGGAATCCTGGCATCTGCTGCTGATTGGGATATGAGAGTTGACCTCAGGAGGCAACTTAAGTTTCCAGAGGAGATTACATCATCAACCCTCAGACCAGATATAGTTTTATGGTCTAGAGCATCGAAACAGGTGGTTCTTTTTGAGTTGACTGTGCCATGGGAGGAGAGGATGGAGGAGGCCCATGAGAGGAAACTTGGGAAGTACCAAGCCCTCATTTACGAGTGTCAGCAGAGGGGATGGCGGGCGTGGAACTTGCCAGTGGAAGTGGGTTGCCGAGGATTTCCTGGGCAGTCACTCTGGAGTGGACTGTCCAGACTTGGAATTAAAGGTTGTAATAGAAGAAGGCTAGTGGCTAATATCACCAAGCGAGCCGAGGCAGCATCGAGATGGCTGTGGCTGAAGCGCTGCGAGCGTTGGAACAACCCATCGGGCACAAAGGAAACACCTTAGAGTAGTGGTGGTGGAACCCATGGGGCCGACGGGGCTGCCTTAGGACGCTGGGGCTAGCTGTCAAGCCCTTTGGAGGTGTTGTGGGCTAATTGACGAAACACTGATGAAGGAGGGTACCCACCTGATGACCCTAAGAAAGCACCATGGGCCCATGCCACAAGGCTCAGTTATTCTACTTGCAAAGCATAAGTGCTGGCCATCATCCTCAAGAACATGGTTAGGTGGTTACCCAGCCATTGAGGTGAGAGCGATGGATTCATCGTATTATAGACTTATGAAAACCCAGAATGGCATGAGATATATAATCGACTGTGAATTAATGACCCAACTGGTCTAGTACAGTGACTACAATTTACAACAGAGAGCCATAAAATCCCTGGTCATGCTGAGCTAGCTATGTGAACAGTCAACTTAGCCAGGTTATGCCAACCAAACAAAAACAAAATAGGTTAGAATGATGTGAGATATATTATTGATTGATTAATCAATAAGCTGGGAACACGTGGGGTGACTAGAATTTACAGAGAAGAGCTCTAAAAACCACCATCGGGAAGCAGATCTAACATGCTAGCTAGGCTTACTTCACTGTAGCTCATCATCATCATCATCATAGCAGTCTGTCGGGGGGCGACAATGACTGTTTCATTTAGGTCTGATCAGATTCCTCAACGCAGCTCTGTCCTTCACCCTCCGCTGCCAGGAGCTCCTGACCTTGTTAACCCGGGCGACATCCGAGCTGGTATGAGTTGCTTTCTGACTGACCATTTCATGAAACTGCTTGCAAAGTATTTGAGTACCGCTAGGTTTTGCTGGCCTAGCGACACATTATTGGCAGACAAAGGTATTATCAGTGGCAAGGACAGGCCAAGACAAACTGACTCCAGTATCTGTTGCAGTGACTGACCAGATGATAGGTTTGTTTATCCTTGCTCTTTGTGTAGTGCATGTCACAATGCACTGACTGGCAAAAGTCCACCACAGACCTTGCGACAGATGTGCTTATCTGCCAGGATGTCCAGTCTCACCCCATGTAACTGGGAGTGGTCCACCACAGACCTGTGACAGATATTGTTTTTAGTTCTGCCAGGATGCCCAGTTTCACCCTCCACGCCTTCAGAAGGGCGGGGTTGCTGGTTGAGTCGCCAACACCCCGACCCATGAGACAGGTAGTACCGGTTTTCATGGTTATCTGGTAGCAAACAAACCAATGCCTGTTCTCAAGTAATTAAACAAAAACAAGCTCTACCAGAAAAACTAATCTCAAATTAAAAAACAAACAAAAAAAAAAAAAACAGGCTTGCAATTTATTTAAATAACCAAGGGCACAAGTTTTCATGAAATACACTATGTCATTATCATGTAGATTTCTGCTCACTTGTGACTCTTTGAGCTTCTTGTCATAGTCTGCCTCCAGCTTCACAAGAGGACCGAAGATGTTCTGGTACTGGTATGCGTCCTCATAGCGAAGGAGCACATGTTGAGGTTCCTCATCAACACCAGGCTTCTCCAAGTCTTCTAAGGTCGCAGTAGGATTTTCCTTCCAGAGCTCCTCCAGCGCGGGAAATAATGGAATTTTCCCATTGCGGGACTAATAAAGGCTTATGTTATCTTATCTTATAATTATTTGATCCCCTGGTGAATTTGTAAGTTTACCCCCTTACAAATAAATGAACAGTCCATAATTTTTATGGTAGGTTTATTTTAACAGAGACAGAAGATCAACAACAACAAAAAAAAAAAATCCAGATAAAACATTAAATAAAGGTTACAAATTGATTTGCATTTGATTGTGTGAAAAAATTTGATCCTCAAGCAAAACGCGTCTTAGTACTTGGAGCAACCATTGTTGGCAAGCACAGAGGTCAGACGTTTCTTGCAGTTGGTCACTAGGTTTGCGCACATCTCAGGAAGGATTTTGGTCCACTCGTCTTTACAAATACTCTCTAAATCCTCAAGATTTCAAGGCTGTCGCTTGGTAACTCAGAGTTTCAGCTCCTTCCACAGATTTTCTATGGGATTAAGGTCCAGAGACTGGCTAGGCCACTTCAGGATCTTAATGTGCCTCTTCTTGAGCCACTCCTTTGTTGCCTTGGCCGTATGTTTTGGGTCACTGTCATGCTGGAAGACCCATCCACAACTCATCATCAGTATTCTGGCTGAGGCCAGGAGGTTCTCATCCAAGATTCTACAGTGCATGGCCCCGTTCATTGGCCCCTCAATGTGGTGAAGTCTTCCTGTACCCTTAGCAGAGAAACAGCCCCAAAGCAGAATGTTTCCACCTCCATGTTTGACAGTGGGGATGGTGTTCTTGGGGTCATATTCAGCATTTCTCTGCTTCCAAACACTGCGAGTCGAGTTGATGCCAAAGAGCTCAATTTTGGTCTCATCTGACCATACCACATTCTCTCAAGCCTTCTCTGAATCGTTCAGGTGTTCACTGGCAAACTTCAGACGAGCCTATACATGTGCCTTCTTGACCTGCTCAAGAAGCAGCTCAAGAGCACTGCTCAAGAGTACTGCAGGATCTCAACCCATTATAGCAAAATGTATTACCAATGGTTTTCTTGGTGACTGTGGTTCCCGCTCCCTTGAGATCATTAACAAGCTCCTCCCATGTAATTCTGGGCTGATCCTGCACCTTTCTCAGAATGGTAAAATGGTGTGTTACTTATATAGCACATTTTACTCATCTCTGGATGACCAAAGTGCTTTACAGATCCTACTATCCACCCATTAACACACTGATGGTGGCGGAGCTGCCATACACAGGCACTGGCCTGACCCGCCAGGAGCAACTGGGGGTTCACTGTCTTGCTCAAGGACACTTTGGCATGTAGACTGTAGAGAGAGTGTGAATCAAGCCACTGACCTTCCGATTAGTAGTTGGCCACACTACGCCTGCACCAAAGCCACCCCACACAGAATCATCCTTACCCCACGAGGTGCGATCTTGCATGGAGCTCCAGAGCAAGGGTGATTCACCGTCATCTTGTAGTTCTTCCATTTTCAAATTATCACACCAACAGTGGTCCCTTTCTCACCAAGCTTTTTGCTGATGGTCTTGCAGCCCATTTCAGCCCTTGTGCTGATCTACAATCTTGTCTCTGACGTTCTTTGACAGCTCTTTGGTCTTGACCATGGTGGTAGAGAGGTTTGAATGGAAGAGACCGATTCTGTGAAAGATGTCTTTTATACACATAATGAGTTGACATTGGGAGTACTTTCCTAAAGGGACAGGACTAATCTGTGCGTTTCATGGGCACATAACCGGTCTGTATGGGTCAGAATTCTTGCTAGTTGGTGGGGGGGGGGGGGGTCAAATACTTCACTCAATCAAATGCAAATCAATTTATAACCCTTATTTAATGTTTTTTTATGGATTTTTTTGTTGATATTCTGTCTCTCTCTGTTAAAATAAACCTACTATAAAAATTATGGACTGTTCATTTATTTTTAAGGGGGTAAACTTACAAATTCACCAGGGGATCAAATAATTATTTCCCCCACCGTATGTGAGCTCCAAGGGTCAGTGAGGAACTTCCACTTCTCCTCCGAGGAGAAGGCATGCTAGACTAGACAGGGCGTGGGTCTGTATCGGCTCTGTTAACTTATGAAGTGAAGTCCACAGAAGAGAACAACAAAAACAAAAGAAGCATTTCAGGCAGCGTTGTAGTCCTACTTTTTGTGGGAGAGGAGAACGCCTGTGCAGGTGGACTTTGGGCTGTTTGACTTTGCAGACCATATAATGTCCCAAAAATTAAACATAATCCACTAAAGGGGAACCCCCCCAAAAGTATAATAGAGGCTCTTTAAGGATGAGGACTGTTTCTAAATACTATAATGGTGTTTTACTGAAGGCCTTTTCCAAAAGGCAAAAATTTAAAGACAGCCAGACAGGATTCGTAAATATCATGTTCTTACCATACAGTTTTGTGTTTGTAAACTGAATGTCTGACTGAAATTAAGAAATTTCTGTGGTCTAACTCAGCTCCCCTACCTGCAGAAAATGTGCCAACACCATGTTCATGTACATGTCTTCTTCTTCTCTCCCGCTGCCCATGAAGCACAGGTGTTCTCCGCTGGCAATGGAGCCTGACTCTAAAGACTGCTTCTGAGCCTCCAACAGGGATTTCACCGAGAGGGCAAACTCTGATGGGTTCTGGAGCATCTGTGGGAGGAAACAAAGAGTATTTAATCACAATCATATCATACACTATGCATACTTTTTATTATATTATTTGTAACCTCTCTCACCAAGTCAGAGTCCAGGTGGAAGGCAGTGGACAGGTGCCCGGCGTTGTACTGCTCCGCAGGCCGACAGTCAACCACAAAGAAACGTACACCCTCCTGGAGGCAGAAATCACTTTATTGCCTCTATTACAAGAGACTCACATTCACTGTGTGCTGTTCCAGCAACATATCTGCAGTCTTCGAATCTAGACTGGTTTTGCAGGATTCATGATAAAACTTCAGGTGGAGGTGCATGCCTAAGAAAAGTTTGCAAGGTCTATAGCAGGTATTCTTATTGTATGTCCTTCTTTTTTTTTACATTTAAATATAATCCATGTGCCTGCTGTGTTTCATCATTTCCTAAAGACTTGAATGCTGTCTACACATTGTAACAGTAATACTATGACCAGACCGGCAATGACAGAGTAGCTCATTCCGGCCTGACAAAATCACCCCGGGAGTGCTCAGATCTTCTGACCACTGACCTGACCATTGGATAAAGAACAATAGCTTAACTGCGAGATTGTTCCTGACCTGCTGTAGCTGGTTGGCCTGCAGGATTTCAGGGACAGAAACAGGGAGGCAGAGCGCCTGACTCAGGTCGGTGTCCTCCTCTTTAAGAGCCACCAGGCTGCTGCCAAACAGATTCTGGTTCATCTATCAGGATGGAGAAATTAAATGTAGAATGAGTCCTTTCTCCATCATTTCAATTAGTTTCAGATCACACTATTTCTTTTTATTTATAGCACTATTTTGTTTTTGCACACAGCGACTCACCTTTCTTAGCGACAGAGGGGTTTTGGTTTGGTAATACTGGGCTAATGAAAACAGATCTTCGATGTCTTCGGATTCCAGGAGTGAAGGAGACGTTTCTAACATTTCTGTGAGAAACAAAGTCTGGTTCAAGTCCAGAATTTAAAGCAACTATTTGAAAGCAATTTTGGAAACTGGTTTTAGTGACACTGTTTAAGTGATTTTTCAGGGTTGTCGGTCTGAATCTGTACAGCACCTTTAAACAAACCCCAAAATAAGAAGTCAAAATGAATAAAAAAAACCCCTCACTGATAATGTCCTCTTTGTTGTCTCCTTCTTGTGTGAGGATGGTCTCTCTGTGAGTGAATCAAAGAAAAGCCAAGTTTAGAACAGGTCATGAGTCAGATCATGTGTTTGTACAGCTGTGACGAAAGGTGAAGCATACTTGGCATTGACGAGGATGATGAGCATGAGGAAGAAGATGAGGAAGGGGTCAGTCTGCTGGAAGTAGGAGTCCCACAAGGCCTGAGTCACTTCAGGAAGACAGTGGCTGGAAAACAGACTTCCCATCTACAGGAAACAAACGTGGATTTAAGGAAAACACATTTCAAAGGTTATGTAATTTTAACCTTAATTAAGTTCATGCAGAATAAATGTAGGCTGCCAGTGATCAGTAAAACATGTCGACTTTATGAGTTACAGCATGTAGGGGAAATGTTATCAGAAAAAAAAACAAAGATACCCAGTTGATGGCATATGAGTCAGGTGTGATTTTTTTGGTGTCCAAAAAGGAGCAGAGCTCGGGCTCATGATACTGCAGCAGTAGTCTGTAGAGGTGGAAGGGTCGACCGTTGGGCACGCAGTCCCTGAAACAGACACATGTTCAGGTACAGAGTTCAATCCTCTGCATGACTGGGATGGAGAAGGGATACTAACGTACCTGGGGATATATTTGTTCATGATGGCGTAGAAGCAGTTGTAGAGGTCGCTGCGGGGAAGACGGAGCCCCAGCAGGGGTTTCAGCAGGTGTGGCCAGCTGAGCTCCGGGGTGAAGGTAATGTTCCGGGACTTGCAGTAGAAAGTGATGACTGATTCGACATCAGACACCATTTCACTCCTCTCATCTTCAGACACTCCCAGCTGGTCTAAACAAAGGACGGGCAAACAAAGGATAGGTGCTTCCATTTTGGGGTGGAACTCATGTGACTGAGTCCAACAATCACTGCATAGCCAACAACTTGAACTGTGTCAATCTATAGTCAGAGGCACATGCATTTACTCACCAATCAGCTGCTGACTGCGGTTGTGAATGAGCGTCTGTTCCGGTAAATCGAGGACACCGTCCCACGGAGACAGGCTGTCTCCTTTTCCAGAGACATTCAGAGCAATCTGACAACACAAAAAAGGGGATTCACGGCTGAACAAGGAGCTACAGAGTGCCAAAGTGAAAACCAGATACAAACACACGACAAAGGCTGACGGACAGACAGACATTAAATTCTACACTCTAACTCCCCTGAGGGATATTAAATATGTGCAGATTTAATTTCAAATAGTTAGTTAAATGCTTATTTGAAAGGGACATTACATACTAATGAACATTAATACAAGTGTAAGTATGCCAGATTTAGCAATACTGCTAATTTTTTACATCTGTAATCCCCCGGCGGGTCACAAAAACACACAAACAATCATACAAGAGAAGAACATCTGCAATAAACTGTACAAAGTGGAAATGCTAAAGTGCAAGAGTTAAGGTGCTACAAAACAAAACATTCAAATGTCACACGAGTGAAGTACTGTGTATGCGTACACATACACGTACACACACACACACACACACACACACACACCTCACAGCAACAACAAACAAGAGGCAGGGCATATATGTGATGCACGGGCACATATACAGTGTATATATATATATATATATATATATATATATATACGCGCATGCCGCAGAGCAACCACTAGTTATGGGTACAGTTTTGGTTGTCTAAAAGCCAATTTTTACAATGAGTCTTAAAAGTGTTTAGTGTGGTACGTTCTCCGATTGCAGGTGGTATATTATTCCAGATCTTGGTGCCCTTCACTGATAGCACAGACTGAGCAAATGTGGTGCCTCTGTGGGGGACCTCACAGTCTCCTCTAGTGATTGCTCTGGTGGTTGTGCCGGTGACGGTCCTCAGTTTAACATATTCTCCCAGAGTGGATGGTGCATAGCCATTTAATATTTTATAAATTGAACAGGCAAATCTAAGAGTTTTGTAAATTTCAAAAGATAGAAAATTGTATTTCAACAATGATATGTGGGGTCTTTCTTATCAAACATTTTTTTATGGCTTTTTTGTATAAGGATTCAATGGGTTTGATTATGGTTATACCAGTGAGTGACCAGTTGGTAAAACAGTAATCGATGTGTGAGAAGATCATTGCACGCAGAAATATGAAAAATACAGTGTCAGGTGATAGTATTTATGGATTACTAGTCAAAAGAAGTAAATTCCAAGGCTGTTAGTCAGATTAGAATCAATACAATCAATAACTCTTAGGCTAAGCTCACATTACAAGCCATAGTGTTCCATTCTGACTTTTTGGTCAGACCACATTTTCATGTCATGACAATTCATAATTATAAGTGACTTTTAACTTTAAAATTCACCATCTGCCCTGTGAAACACTCACATGTCCGTAAAGCAGGGGTTGCGTGAACTGAAAACTGTCCTTCATTGACAGATTGTTTTTAGCAGTGACAGAAAAAACTGAAAGCTGTCTGTCATTTTGACAGATTGCACTGAGGGTGATATAATTAAAATCAATTAAAATGACAGATAATAATACATTATGACAGAATTTTTACAACCTTGTCTGTCAAAATGAATGAAAGATAACAAAAAAGTCTAGCACAACCTGTGCCTTAGAAATAGGGTGAGGAGCTCAGTCATCTGGGAGAGCCATTACTCTTCCACATCAAAAGGAGCCAGTTGTGATGGTTTGGGCATCTGACTAGGATGCCTCCTGGACACCTCCTATTTGAGGTGTTTCAGGCATATCCCACTGGGAGGAGACCCAGGGACAGACCCAGGATACGCTGGAGAGACTATGTCTCCCAGCTGGCCTGGGAGGCTCTCTGAAGAGCTGGAGGAGTTGGCTGGGGAGAAAAGATCTGGGCTTCTCTACTTGGCAATTCCAAGTAGAGACCCGCAATCTGGACCCCCGGAAAAGTGGTAGAAGATGAATGGATGGATGGATGGCCCTCCTAAACAACACCTATGAGCACATCATCATCAACAACAGAATATTTTTTTTGCAACTTTCTGTTTTCACTCTTTTTCTCTGAGAAGGTAATAATAATAATAATAGAGTGGATCTATATAGTGCTTTACAGGACACCTAAAGTGTTTTATAGTGGATCAATTATTCATTCTCTCCACAGATAGACACTGATGGTAGTAGGCTACCTCTGTCGCCACAGCTGCCCTAGGGCAGACTGACAGAAACATGGCTGCCAATCTGTGCCAACAACCTCTACAACCACCACCAAACATTTATTCACATTCACACACCAGTGTCACGGACAATGTGCAAACTTATCACATCACAGTTAACGAACAACTAAAATACTATGTCAACAAGTGATTCAAAGTACATTCGTTATGATGACTATGATTAATTATGCCCCAATTTTCACATGCACAGCAACAAAAACAGTGACAGTTATTAACCTTAAAGTAAAAACATTTTATCACCAATGACTTAAGTGATGTTACTACGCAACACAGAAACTATAGTGAAGCAAATTAAAAAGAAAATGAATAACAGAAACGTACAGGGGCTAATGAGCAGTCAACATCCTTGAAATATGACACTGGTTCATGGTTTTAGACTGAGCAGAAACATCCTGTGTGCTTTAGATGGTGGTTGTTCAGGTATTGTCACATCTGTAAACCTCCAACAGCAAAGCCTAAAGCGAAAGCGTTCAAAGAGCAAATAGCACTGATAACACTTTGTTTATGAGTGGTATTTGCTGATAAGTCTGGACACCAGTCTCCACACCAAATCCTGATTAAATCTGGGTCCACAACATATTCTACATACGGTTCCAATATACACCAGATTTTTTTTCAAGTTCTAACCATAATTCTAAGACATACTAATGAAAATGTCTTGATTCCAATTTGCATTGAAATCTGATGTGTTTTTCTGTGGCCAAAACTTTGCCTTTACACCAAATTTAACTGTAATCGGGTCAGTAGTTTTGCCTGTAAACAGAAAAACAGCAACTAAAACATCACCTCCTTGCCAGAATTAATAACAGAAACATTCCCAGTTTCTATTCACACACATATCACACTTTGTACATTACTAATAAGTGTATTTGTTATGCATTTAATTCTAACAGCCTCATTATAAATGAGTTACTTCTCACCTTCCACGTCTTGGCCTTCTGTTCTACCGAATGCTCCTGGACAATGCCCCGCTCCATCTCCATGTCTGAGCCGCCAGAGTCCAGAGCCTCAGCCAGATCCTGGTCCCTGAGGGGACAGAGACAGAGCAGTATTACAACATTAAAATTGATCACTGAGTAAATGAAAGGTTGCCATTTAACTATGAGGGTGTGAAATGTCTTTAATACAACTGGCTGGACTGTTTGACATCTGACTGTTACAGATTTCTATCAGCCAACTCTATTTAATCTGGTGAGTTGATGATGTGGTTGAATATGAGGCTCTCAGCTCAAAATTAACATTATTCAATACTTAATTGAGAGCCGTTGTGTGTCACCAAAGGGGAGAATTCTCCCTCAGTAAGAGACCACTGCCACTAAGACAAATATTTGACCATAACAGGTTAAGCAACAGAAAAAACAACTAAAGTCATATCTATCAGTGGAAAACATGTTCATTTTACAGTGGTACCTCTACTTACGAACGTCTCTACATACGAAATTTTCAGGTTACGAGATGCCTCAACGGGAAAATATTGCCTCTAGTTACGAACAAAATTTCAGGATACGAAAGGCAAAAAAAGTACGCGCTCCTCGCAGCTCCCGTATTTTACCGAACGTAAACATACCTGTAGCTGCTCTGCCATTGGCTATCGCCTAGCATCTTCCTGGTATCCCATTGGCCACGAATGGGTGCGTTTGGTTGATCTCGCTTTATCTTATTATTATTTACTATTCTTACTACTTTATTTTATCCTTCTTACCTCTTGTAAGACTGTTGACTGAACTACACAATTTAGAGAAAAAAAATTGTTAACTGCCATGTTTATCACCATCTACGTTATAACTCTACTTTCACCTTGTTCTTAATAAAGTTTTGGGAAAAAAAACAACAACATCAACGATCAGCACGGTATTAAAACAAAAGGAAGCCCTTACAAGCCGATAAAAGCAAACGTCCTTGGATCGTTTCATCACAAAACGTCAGGCAAAAACCACTGATGAGACAGAACATGAACCAAAGAAGGCAAAAGGTGACGCTGACGCCGACGCCGACGATCGCAGTTAAAAGGTAAATGAACATAATTTTTATTATTCTTTCTCTTTTATTATTCTTTCTCTCATTTTAAACTCTCATTTTATGTTTATTGTGCAGTAATCTAATTGTAACATGTATTTGTTACATGTTTTGATGCGTTTTTACGATTTATAAAAAATTTATGCCCGAATTTTGGGGGCTTGGAACGGATTACGGCATTTACATGTAAAATGCGCCTCTACTTACGAATTTTTCACGTTACGAGAATTCTTCCGGAACGAATTAAATTCGTAAGTAGAGGTACCACTGTATTTAAAATAGTTGGATTAGCTAAACCCATCAAATATTCATGAAAATGTTCTAAACAATATGTTGTGGTCCCATCGTGGATACGGCACATTTGTTTCATGGTAGATGGCCTTCACTTATATAGCGCTTTTTCTCATCTCTTGATGACCAAAGTGCTTTACAGATCCTGCTATCCACCCATTCACACGCTGATGGCAGCAGAGCTGCCATACACCGGCGCTGGCTTGACCCACCAGGAGCAACTGGGGGTTCAGTGTCTTGCTCAAGGACACTAGACATGCAGACTGCAGACAGAGTGGGAATCGAACCCTTGACCCTCTGATCAGTAGTCGGCCACACTACACCTGGACTACAACCGCCTCCACAAAAACAAAACAACAAATTTTTATTGTGAAAATAGATGTACAATCAGGCTGTCTATCAAACTTTCACTTTTCTAATAATCAAAGATAATACCAGTATATTGTAAGACTGGTATTCTTGACTTTTTATATACTATTTAAGGTAACTTTTAAGGCATCACCAACAGCTACTAAGCAAATAAAATGAACTGTGATAGCTTTTTTTGTTACAGTTAACCATCACTACACAGTCTATGTAAGTTCATTTTAAAACATCCAGGTGTCAGATAAACTTTCAAAAGGATTTTTTTTATTAAAAACATTGGACTAAAAACTAATTAAAATACAAGAGGTTTCAGTGTTCATCTGAACACCATCATCAGTTGTCAGACTGTAACAGGAAGTGTCTCTGGCCAATAAATAACGTGCAAGGAGGTCACACGACTTGTGAGAAATGTAGTAAAAAAAAAAAATGAATGTAGTTCATGGCATGTGACCAAGGAGGAGAAAAGAAAGAGAAAACAAACCAGTTTTCAATAAAAAAAAAATTCCTTTTGAAAGTTCATCAATACACAGATGACAAGAGCCTGAAAGTTTAGCCTGTAATAACATTTAAAGTGGAATAGATAGATAGATAGATAGATGGATAGATACTTTTTCGAACAAAAAAGTACAACAAAAACAAAACAAATGCAATAAAGTAACAGTATACAGTGTTCGAAAGGGAGAAGGGAGAAGTGAACACTTATTAATTCCATCTCCTCTTTTCCATAAATACACTCATGTGAATTATATACAAGTTACCAAATTTAAGACCCCAAGTAAACAATTAACTGTATTTTGTACATATCAACATTAACACCCATCCATCCTAGCATACATTGATGTCCATACATCAAAACCAGCCTCAAACAACACAGATATACACGGTGCTGTCCTACCCACCATTCCATAGTGTCCCAGAGTGTCCCAGAGTGAGCATAGTGAATCGTACATATATGTTAGAAGGGTAGTATTTATATCATTTCAGCAAATAATGTTTGTACCTCTTTTTGAATTGATTTCTGTTTGTACATAGTTTCAGTTCCGGCTCCAGACTGTTCCACAAATCCACCCCACAGACAGATAAGCACATACTTTTCTTGGTTGTTCGTATCTTGGGTTTTGTAAAGTTTAAGTCTCCTCTCAAATTATGATCATTGTCTCTTTTTTTAAAATATTTTTTGTATATTAGTCGGGAGTTGATTATTAATTGCCCTGTACATGACTTGTGCTGTCTTAAATTTAACTAAATCGATGAACTTTATGACATGTGACTTTAAAAACAACAAATTGGTATGGTCTCTATATCCTACATTATTTATTATCCTTATAGCTCTTTTTTGTAATGTGCATATTGCCTGTAGGCTGGTCTTGTAGGTCTTCTACAAGACCAACTTGTCTTGTAGAAGACAAGTAGGCCAGACTTCTACACAGTAGTTAAGATAAGGTAAAAACAGTGAATTACAGTTACAATTACAGTAAGTAATTGTACAGTAAGAATTGTACAGTAAGACCAATGATTTATAGTCCAAGATGTGTCTCGTCTTCCCCAGTATGCCTATACATTCTGCTAACTTGGCCCGAATGTGACTGATGTGAGGTTTCCAGCAGATTTTATTGTCTAGCGTCACCCCCAGAAACTTATTTTCCTGTACTGTTTCTATTCTGGTATCATCTATCGTTACCATTATTTCATGATTTATTTTATAATTTCCAAACAACATAATCTTTGGGGGTTTTTTAGATTTAGAGATAATTTATTTTTGTTGAACCACTGCGTTAACTTTTTCATTTCAGTTGTGACCACCTCTAAAACCTGCTGCAAATTCTCACCAGTGCAAAGGATATTTAAAACTTTAAACTTTATAAACTTTTTTTTATCTATACAACTAGTAATTTCTTCTATAAGTTCGATCAGTGCCAAAGTTGTAGATTTATCTGCTCTAAAACCATACTGGCTGTCTGTAAGGAGGTTGTGTTTTTCAATGAAATCATCCAGTCTCCTAGTGAAGATTTTTTTCAAGTATTTTGGAGAATTGTGAGAGTAAAGAGACTGGCCTGTAATTTGTGAAACAATGACTGTCTCCTGTTTTGTATAGAGGTATTACTTTTGCTATTTTCATTTTGTTTGGAAATGTACCAGTTTGAAATGACAGGTTACAGATGTGGGTGAGTGGCTTAACAATTCCTTCAATTACTTTTTTCACTATTGTCATGTCAATTTCATTCCAGTCCGTTGATTTTTTGTTCTTAAATTTACTCACAGTCTCGATAATTTCTTTTTCAGTAACTGCACCCAAAAAGATTGTGTTTGGATTTCCATCTTCTATTTCATTTACAGAACCACTGTTGTTTGTTTCTGTTGTCACTATTGATTTTGCTAATTCAGGACCAACGTTTACAAAAAACTTATTGAAACCAATGACCACATCCTCCATATTATTTATCAAATTGCCATTTTCAAAAAAATATTCTGGATAATTAGCATTCTTAGGTCGATTACTAATAATCCCATTGAGTACTTGCCATATTCTTCTTAAGTTATTTTTATTATCCTCTAATATTCTGTTGTAATATTCTTTCTTACAGGTCCTCATTATATTAGTAAGCTTATTTTTATATCTTTTATATTTGATCTCAGCCTCTACTGTTCTGCACTTAATGAATTGTTTATATAATGTATTCTTCTTTTTACATGCATTTATTAACCCCTTGGTGACCCAAGAAATATTTTTCTTTTGTTGTCTGTCACTGTATTGTTTTATAGGACAGTTTTTATTGTACAATGATTGAAATATTTGTAAAAATTTATCATATGCTTTATTTATATCATTTTCATCATAAACTATCTTCCAATCTTGTATTAATAATTCCTTTGTCAGTAAATACATAGATTCTTTGGTTCTTATTCTTTTATATTTAATATTTTTGGTATACTTTTTCTTCCTATAATCACATTGACAGACAACAAAAATCGGCAGGTGGTCACTGATATCATTCAATAAAAGCCCACTCCTGATATTATTTTCCATAATGTTTGGGAATATGTTATCTATTAGTGTGGCACTGTGTGACGTGATTCTGCTAGGTCTGGTAATTGTTGGATGTAAGCCCATACTGTACATTGTGTTGATAAATTCTTCTGTCAAACTATGTTGTTTTGAATTCATCAGATCTACAGTATATTGAAATCCCCACAGATGAACATAACTTTATGAGTTAGTTTTGCATACATTTTTTCCATCCAGTCCTTAAATAAGTCAATGTTTGATCCAGGTGTTCTATATACACAGCTCACTACTATATTCTTCACATTGCCCAGACAGATTTCTATTGTAATACATTCAAATAAATCATCCACAGTTACTGACAGATTTTCAACAACCTTGTATTTCAAGCTCTTGTCAACATAAATTGCAACTCCTCCTCCTTTTTTCACTTTTCTATTTATATAATTTAATTCATAGCCATCCATGGTAAAATCCATTCCTTTCTCTTCACTGAGCCACGTCTCTGATATTGGCACAATATTGAATGGCTCTTTAAACTGATGTAAATAATCTTTAATGTTATTAAAGTTGGCATAGAGACTTCTGCTGTTGAAGTGGATCAGAAATATTGAAATCAGATGTGGTGGCCACACATGTGACCTACTTTGTGACTTATTTAAGGCCTCACATTTGAGATAAGAACAAAGACAGAATTTCCTTGGAGATAACAGGAAGCTGGAAGGTGTTAGCTTTGGTATGCAGGGCCTGAGACTGTGGGGGTGATATTAAGGGATTATAGAGGAGATGCATTGTTACTGGTGATTATAATGCAATGTGACTTGTGATGCAAAGTGACGTGATTATAATGCAATGTGACTTGTGATGCAAAGTGACTTGTGAGCTGCGAGAGCCCCGGGTATTTAAGGGACGAGAGTTTCCTGTGATATCCTCTTTCTTCGTTGAGATGATGGTGAATGTGAATAAAGCTGCTTTGAGAGAGATCAGTCTCATCCTTTTCACATTCCCACAATGTGACCATTGTGTTAAACTGTTCATCCATGTAGTAACTACAGTCATTATTGATGGAGCTAAATAAATTATCAGGGTCTATGTTATATTCTACGTCCTATTTTCAGAAATACAGCGGGGAAACTAAGTAATGAACACATCAACATTTTTTCTCATATTTGTGATGAAGCCATTGACCTGAGATTTTCGCAAGATATCAGTAACAACCCAAGTAATCCATACATACAAAGAAATCAAGGCAACTGTGTTCACAAAACAATTTCTACTGAATAAAGTGGAATGACACAGGGAATAAGTATTGAGCACGCTTGGTGAAATTCATTTAATATTTAGTAGAAAAGCCTTTGTTGGTAATAACAGCTTACAGATGCCTCCTGTATGGAGAAACTAGGCACAGACATTGCTCAGGAGTGATTTTAGCCCATTCTTCCACACAAACTGTCTTCAAATCTTGAAGGTTCCATGGGTGTCTTCTATGAACTCTGATCTTCAGTTCGTTCCATAGATTTTCAAATGGATTCAGGTCAGATGACTGACCGGGCCATTCTAGCAGCTTTATTTTCCTTCACTGGAGCCAGTTGAGAGTTTCCTTGGCTGCGTGTTTGGGATCATTGTCTTGCTGAAATGTCCACCATTGTTTCATCTTCAGCATCTTGGCAGATTACAACAGGTTCACAGTGAAGTTATGGTCTGAGGAGGCAATGGACGCTCTAAAGGGCTGTTTTGAAACCACCGCCTGGGTCCAGCTCTGCAATTCACATGGTGAGGACATCGATGGCCTCACTCACACCATCACAGACTACATCAGCTTCTGTGTAGACAACACCGTTCCCACCAAGACCATACGGTGTTGCTCAAACAACAAACCCTGGATCAACCCTGAGATTAAAACACTTCTGAGAGAGAAGAAGAGGATCTTCAGGTCAGGGAACAGGGAGATGCTGAAGTCCGTACAGAGGGAGCTGAGGAGAAAGATCAGAGAAGGCAAGGACAGCTTCAGGAAGAAGATGGAGAACAAGCTGCAACAGAGCGACATCAGCGGGGTCTGGAGAAACCTTAAAACCATCTCTGGGCTCCAGAATACCTCCCCCCAGGCCACGGGGGGCAGGGAGTGGGCGAACAATCTGAATCTGTTTTTCAATAGGTTTGACCAACCGCCCTCCCCCCTGACTGCACAACAACCACTGCTGCCTCTAAAGACATCAAGTCCTGCTGCCCACTCCCCACTCCACCAACACCCACCCCACTCCCAACACACAGCCCCCCAACCTGACCCTCACCAAGACCCAGGTGAAGACGGAGCTGAGGAAGATCAAGGCGAGGAAGGCCTCGGGACCGGACGGCATCAGCGCAAAGCTCCTCAAGTCCTGTGCAGACCAGCTGTGTGGGATTGTGGAGTACATCTTCAATCTGAGCCTGAAGCTGGGGAGGGTACCACAGCTGTGGAAGACATCTTGTGTGGTACCTGTATCAAAGACTTCCCACCCCAAAGATCTGAACAGCTACAGACCAGTGGCCCTGACGTCCCACATGATGAAGACCCTGGAGAGACTGCTCCTTGCTCACCTCCGCCCCCTGGTGGGACCAGCGATGGATCCACTCCAGTTCGCCTACCAGCATGGCATCGGGGTGGAGGATGCGGTGATCTTCCTCCTTCACTGTTCTCTGTCCCACCTGGAGAAGCCCGGGAATGCGGTGAGGATCATGTTCTTTGATTTCTCCAGTGCTTTCAACACCATCCAACCGATGATCCTGAAGGACAAGCTGCAGTGTGCAGGGGTGGACCAGCACCTGTCATCATGGATCCTGGACTACCTCACAAACCGGCCTCAGTTTGTGAGAACCTGGGACTGTGTGTCCGACATGATCATCGGTAGCACGGGGGCCCCCCAGGGAACGGTTTTGGCTCCCTTCCTGTTCACCCTTTATACTGCGGACTTCTCACACAACACAACACACTACCATCTACAGAAGTTCTCTGACGACTCTGCGATCGTTGGCCTCATCTCCAACGGAGATGAAGCTGAGTACAGAGGGCTTATCCAGGACTTTGTGGACTGGTGCCATCGGAACTGCCTCCAGATCAATCACTTTGTGTGTTTATATATTTACATATTTATTCCATCTAGCTACAATGCTCCGCACTGTGTGTGTTTATATATCTACATATTTATTCCATCTAGCTACAATGCTCCACACTGTGTGTGTTTATATATTTATGTATTTATTCCATCTAGCAACAATGCTCCACACTGTGTGTGTTTATATATTTACTCCATCTAGCTACAATGCTCCGCACTGTTTGTTTATATATCTACATATTTATTCCATCTAGCTACAATACTCCACACTGTGTGTTTATATACTCATATATTTATTCCATCCAGCTACAATGCTCCGCACTGTGTTTATATATTTATATATCTATTCCATCTAATGCTCCGCACTGTGTCTATATATATATACACAGTATATTTATATTTATATGTACATATGTATACTCACTGCTCTTGTTTTTCACTTGCCTTCTGATTGTTGCTCTGAGTGTTGCTATCCCTGTGCTGTTGCAATCCTGGAATTTCCCCATTGTGGGACTAATAAAGGCTTATCTTCTTATCAAGGATGTGTCTGTACAATTGTCCATTCATCTTTCCTTTAATTATATGAAGTCTGCCTGTACCATATACTGAAAAACACTGCTACACCATGATGGGATGTGCAGTGCCATCTCTCCTCCAAACATGCTGTGTGTTGTGGCATCCAAAAGTTCAATTTCGGTCTCATCTGACCAGACTATATTCTCCCAGTATTTTACTGGCTTGCCCAAATGTTGTGCAGCAAACTTTAAACAAGCTTCAACATTCTTTTTCTTCAGTAATGGAGGCTTGTGAGGTGAGCGGTCATAGAGCCCACGTCAGTTAGGTGCATTACTTATTGTTTTCTTTGAAACAGAAGTACCTGCTAACTCTCCACCAGTGGTCTTTGGCTCTTGGATAACTCTTCTGATAATTATTTTGATCCCTCTGTCAGAAATCTTGAGAGGAGCTCCTGGTCGTGGCCAGTTTATGGTAAAATGATGTTCTTTCCACTTCCAAATGATGGCTCCAACAGTGCTCACTGGAACCTTCAGCAGTTTAGAAATGCACCTGTAACCAATGCCATCATGTTTTGCAACAATAAGGTTGCAAAGGTCTAGAGAGAGCGCTTTGCTTCTACCCATCATGAATTCTTTGTGGTGTGACAATCTGATATTCACAGACCTGTTTAAAGGCTATCAGTCAGGACTTAACCAGCTGAAATTAATTTGCACTAATGGGGGATGGGATGGCTTCCTAATTCTGATGGATTTCAGCTGGTTTCTTGGCTTTCTATGCTTTTTTGCACCTCTTCTTCTTCATGTGTTCAATACTTATTCCCTGTGTCATTCCGTCCAACCAGCCATCTTCTACCACTTAATCCTTTTCGGGTTGCGGGGTGCTGGAGCCTATCCCAGCATCTTTGGGCGAGAGGCAGGGTACACCCTGGACAGATTGCCAATCCTGTGTCATTCCACTTGATTAAATATAACTTGTTTTGTGAACACAGTTGCCATGATTTCTTTATATGTATGGATTACTTGGGTTGCTACTGATATCTGTTGAAAATCTCAGGTCAATGGCTCCATCAGAAATATGTTTAATGAGAAAAATGTTGATGTGTTCAATACTTATTTTCCCTGCTGTATACAGTATGTATGGGACAGCAAAAAAAAAAAAAAAAATGCACTGCAAGTCAAATAGATTTAAAACATAGTTAAAGAAATAAACTCACCAGACAATATTACACCTCTAAAGAGCATTTTATAAGTTAAAGACTATTTTAATAAACAAAAGACAAGTAAGCATTCTGGATGAAGGTGATCCCTATTGATCTGCACTGATCCATGTTATTGTCTTGCTGTGGTGGACACACATACGGGACCTGTTTTGTGACTCACATTTTAGGTCACAACAAAGGCAGAGCAGCTTCCTTAGTGATTACAGGAAGCTGCAAGAATCTTAGCTTTGGTATGCAAGGCTTGAGACTGTGGGTATGCAAAGCTTGAGACTGTGGGGGGTTTAATTAAAGGATTAAAGAAGGGATGCATTGTAGACAGTGGAAGTGATATCATGGAGAGAAAATGCATTGTGACTTTCTTTATAATGCAAGGTGGTCTGTAATACATGTGACCTGTGAAGTGTAAGAGTCCTGATATTTAAGGACGAGAGTTTACTGTGTGGATCTCTCTTTTTTTCTGTTTTGAGATGATGGTGATGTGAATAAAGCTGACTTGAGAGAGAACTCTGCCTCGTCATTCTCACATCACTACATTGCCAGTATTTTTGCATTTTGAGGCATGTTCAAAATATATGTATGAAGTGTCATTCAGAGTCAAAACCCACAAGTCAAGGCAACAACAGCTGTTGTTCAAAAGCATGACCTTTACACTCAAATCAATTCCACAGAGGACAGTTTTTGTTCCTCTTTATA
This sequence comes from Pholidichthys leucotaenia, assembly GCA_020510985.1. Lineage (NCBI taxonomy): Eukaryota > Metazoa > Chordata > Actinopteri > Cichliformes > Pholidichthyidae > Pholidichthys > Pholidichthys leucotaenia. The sequence continues at coordinate 41,437,166 of CM035839.1, forward strand.
AAGAGCTTATAAGCTTGCCTCCCATTCTTTATTAAGATTTTCCACAATTATACCTGTTCATCATGTTTCTTAATTCTTTAAATCATAACTGACCAATCTCCATTTTTAAAAAAATACATTTAATATCTTCTTTCCTTCAAAGATGTTGTCTAGGATTATTTTTTTCTTTTGATTGTTCCAATCTGTATATTATAAATTTAAAACTAATCTACAAATTACGACAAAACAGAAGGCAATTTTGAGTCTGAGGCAATTAACAACTTTTCAGACTTTAAAAAATCCTTTGTGATTCTGCGTGTAGATGAACACAGTTCGAAGAAAACACGATGACAGTAGTTTAAGAGCCAGGTTTTGTTGAAAGGGAAGACATCCGACAAACACTGGCTATCAGGATATAGCTTCCTGCCTCAGCTACGACATCAATCACCTCTGCGCAATAAACAATTCGATGAAAATATAAATGTTGCCAGGCAGCTTCCTTAAGAGCACTTTAATTACATTAACCCGTTTTAGTTGTCAGTTTATCAAATATAACTAAACTGTCATTTAGCCGCTAGCTGACAGGCTTTAACGTTTCCAAACTGCTCACATCGACCCTAAATTAGCGAAGAAAACTTCCATTTGGCTACTTTACACCAAAGTCTTTGAGATTAATTTGCCACGACAGTTTGAAAAAGGGGATTATAGCTCTGAAAAGCTCAGTCCGACAAAACAAAAATCGTCTCACCAGCTGCCCTGAAGCGCTTCCTCCACAGCATCCGCCATTGTTGTTGACACGTCAGACGTCGTCAGTACGTCTAATGCATCTTCTGATGATGTCACCACGTGTTCACAAATGAAAATTTTCAAAGACCAACTTGTATTTTTTGCACAGCTACATTTTACACTGTATTTGAACTTTAATAAAATAAAGTGTTTAAGTGTTTTAAGTGTGCTCCAAATGTAATCTCGTGCTGAAGTAACTGTCAACAGACGTGGGCTGGAAAGAGGTCTGGTGCCTTCTGTCTAGATAGCCAATAACACACAAGTGACTTTCAAAATGATTCATAGATAAAAGCTTTATATGCATGACATAATTTGGATCTCAGGAGAGACTAACTGGGGAACCCTCTATTACACTGTGGAAATGGATGCATTCTGAGGGCTGTGTGGACACGATCTGTGTGTGATTAATGAGGGGACACATAGGGGCAAAATCCACGGTCTCTGGCTGCCTTGTTTTATTCTTTTTTTTTGTGAGCTGTTGGTTTTAACAGGAAAACTATGTAGTGAAGGCATTTACAGTGCTGGGAAAATGTATTTGGCCTCTTCCTGATTGCATACATTTTTGCATGTTTGTCACGCTTAAATTTATTTCAGATCAAACACATTTTAATACTAGACAAAGATAACCTGAGAAGTTTATGAAGGAGTTGATACAGGCTAAGGGTCCAAGTACAGCAAAAGTATTGAGGGAAACCGGTAGAAAGGTTTGTGGTATACAGTGGTGTGAAAAAGTGTTTGCCCCCTTCCTGGTTCCTCATTTTTTTTTGTATGTTTGTCACACTTAAATGTTTCAGATCATCAAACAAATTTAAATATAAGACAAAGATAACACAAGTAAACACAAGATGCAGTTTTTAAATGAAGGAGTTTATCATTAAGGGAAAAAAAAAATTCCAAACCGACATGGCCCTGTGTGAAAAAGTGATTGCTCCCTAAACCTCATAACTGGTTGGGCCGCCCTTAGCAGCAGCAACTGCAATCAAGCGTTTGCAATAACTGGCAAGGATTCCTTTACAGCTCTGTGGAGGAATTTTGGCTCACTCATCTTTGCAGAATTGCTGTAATTCAGCACCATTGGAGGGTTTTTGAGCATGAACCGTCTTTTTAAGGTCAGGCCACAGCATCTCAATTGGATTCAGGTCAGGACTTTGATTAGGCCACTCCAAAGTCTTCATTTTGTTTTTCTGAAGTCATTCAGAGGTGGACTTGCTGGTGTGTTTTGGATCATTGTCCTGCTGCAGAACCCAAGTGCACTTCAGCTTGAGGTCACAAAGAGATGGCAGGAAATTCTCCTTCAGGATTTTTTTGTAGACAGAATTCATGGTTCCATTTACCACAGCAAGTCGTCTAGGTCCTGAAGCAGCAAAACAGCCCCAGACCATCACACGACCACCATCACCATATTTTACTGTTGGTATGATGTTCCTTTTCTGAAATGCTGTGTCACTTTTACTCCGGATGTAATGGGATACAAACCTTCCAAAAATTTCAGCTTTTGTCTCATCAGTCCACAGAGTATTTTCCCAAAAGTCTTGGGGATCATCAAAAGTGGCAAAAGTAAGATGAGCATTTACTGTATGTTGTTTTTGCTCAGCAGTGGTTTTTGTCTTGGAACTCTGCCATGCAGGCCATTTTTGCCCAGTCTCCTTCTTATGGTGGAGTCATAAGTGAGGCCTGCAGTTCTTTGGATGTTGTTGTGGGGTCTTTTGTGACCTCTTGGATGAGATGTTGCTGCACTCTTGGGGTAATTTTGGTTGGCCGGCTACTCCAGGAGTAGCGAAGGTTCACTACTGAGTATGGCTGTGTTGTGAGACATGTATATGTTGGACACTGCATATGTGATTTAACCACGATGAAGGAGAGCCAGCCCCCTGCGGTGCGGAGCCACAGAGCCTGGACCCCCTGCGGAGGACAGGGGACAGAAGACTTCCTGACCACTGAGGCTCGAGAAGAGAGAAGGGGGAGTTATGTAAATAAAAGGCTAATGAATGTGAATAAAGAGATTTTGAGAGAGATGTGTGATTTCCCCCGCGAGGGAAATGGTTTGATGTCAGAATGTTTAAATGAGAGAACTTTGGTGTGTTCACTCTCTTTGTTCGCTGCTCAAGAATGAGAGCAGACAGTGGAAAGATTACTTGAATAAACTGGAATGAAAGACAATTCGGTTTCGTTATTCAAGTCTCCCCACATTGGTGACTGACGACGTTGAGAATGAACGAAGAAATTCTCAGGGTCCCGGACTCACAGCGCTCAGAGCTGGCGAGCGCAGTGGCCGTTAAGCTGCCTGATTTCTGGCAGGATAACCCACGGTCGTGGTTTCTGCAAGCAGAGTCGCAGTTCGCGCTCGCAGGAGTAACGGTGGATGACACTAAGTTCCACCATGTCATCGCTAAACTGGACAACAGCACAGCTCGGTGCGTGCAAAGCTTGGTGGAGCAGCCACCCGCAACCGACAGGTACGGCAAGCTGAAATCCACCCTCATCAAGTTTTTCACCCCCTCGGCTGAAGTGAGGGCAAGGAGGATCCTGTCTTTGCTAGACCAAGGTGGACACAGGCCGAGCGCCCTGATGGAGGAGATGATACAGCTGAGAGGGTTGGACAACGATGATTTCATTTTTCAGTTCATCTTCCTCTCCAACCTCCCGGCGCATGCGAGAAGCACGCTGGCCGGCAAAAAGTGTCACACCCTGGAGGAGTTCCGGGAGCTGGCCCAGGAGGCAGATGGGATCCTGGACGCCTGCGGCGGGCAAGCAACCACAGCAGCGACCCGAGACAGCGGGGAGCCAGAGGCGGCAGAACCAGACTGGCCGACGACGGCGGCAACACGGCCGCGACGAGGGGGAGCCAATAGCCCGGCGGCAGAGGCGCGGGCACGACACAGCGGAGGAGAAGATCTCTGCTTTTACCATCGGAGGTTCGCAGAGAAGGCACGCAGGTGTGTGCCGCCCTGCATCTTCAGGAGTTCGGGAAACGGCAAGACCGGGAGTCGCTAGCAGCTTCGACCCTCGGAGAACGCAACAAGCTGCTCTACATCACGGATGCGCGCTCCGGACGAGAGTTCCTCATCGACACCGGAGCACAAGTGAGCTTCATCACCCCAACATACGCGGACCGGGTGGCTGGACCCCACGGTAGCGGAGCTACAGCGGCAAATGGCTCGAACATCAACACCTACGGGAGAAGGACCTTGCCTTTATGCTTACATGGCCGCACATATGAATGGACTTTTGTGATAGCGGCGGTGAGTTTCAACATGTTGGGCGCGGATTTTTTGTGTTCACACAATCTGTTAGTTGATCTTGCTAATAGACGGCTGGTAAATGCACTCTCTTTTTACTCTCTCCCCTGTTCAGCTCGAGTGTCCCCGCCACCAGTACAGACCCACGTCGCTACAGCAGGTGGTAAGTTTCACACACTCCTCACCCAATTTCCAGCGCTCACTGTGCCCACTTTTTCAGCGACGGTCGCGAAGCACGGGGTGAAACACTTTATCCCCACTTCTGGTCCTCCCGTGTTTGCAAAAGCTCGGCGCTTAGATGCAGTTAAGCTCGCCATTGCGCGCGAGGAGTTCGCCAGTCTGGAGAGGCTGGGCATCGTTCGTAGGTCGAAGAGCCCGTGGGCTTCGCCGCTGCACATGGTACCGAAAGCCGATGGCTCCTGGAGACCGTGCGGGGATTACCGCAGGCTAAACAACGCTACGGCGCACGATCGTTATCCCATCCCGCACATTCAGGATTTTTCGGTGCACCTGGCGGGGGCGCGCATTTTTTCAAAGATTGATCTAGTTCGCGGCTATCACCAAGTCCCGGTCCAACCGGAGGACATTCCTAAAACAGCGGTAATAACCCCGTTTGGACTTTTCGAATTTTTACGCATGCCGTTTGGTCTCAAAGGGGCGGCGCAAACATTTCAGCGGATGATGGATGCCGTGTTACGCGATCTCCCTTTCGTGTTTGTGTACCTCGACGACATTTTGGTCGCGAGTACTTCAGAGGACGAACACTTAACGCACCTCACAGCAGTTTTTAGGAGGCTGGGAGAGCACGGCTTAATAGTTAACCCAGCCAAGTGCCAGTTCGGCGTCGAGCGGATCGATTTTTTGGGTCACCGCGTCTCCCCGGAGGGAGCGGTTCCGTTACCAGAGAAAGTACGCGCGGTAGCGGATTTTCCCCGTCCACAAACGGTCAAATCACTACAGGAATTCTTGGGGATGGTGAATTTTTATAACCGATTCCTGCCCCACGCAGCTCAAATCATGCAACCGTTATATGCCGCGCTCAAAAAACAAAAACCGACCCAGGCGGTCGAATGGTCCCCGGAGCGGGAGCGCGCGTTCACAGAGGTTAAAAAAGCCTTGGCTGACGCTGCGCTCCTGGCCCACCCAGACCCTGCAGCACGTATCGCGCTGACGACAGACGCTTCAGATTTAGCCATAGGGGCCGTTATTGAGCAACAGGTAGCCGGAGTTTGGCAGCCTTTGGCTTTCTTTAGCAAATCTTTAAGCGCGGCTGAACGAAAATACAGCGCGTTTGACAGAGAACTGTTGGCGCTGCATTTGGCTATTCGTTATTTCCAGTTCTGGCTGGAAGGACGGTGCTTCACCGCTTATGTGGACCACAAGCCGCTCACATACGCCATGGCCAAAATTTCAGACCCGTGGTCCGGCAGGCAGCAGAGGCAGCTGGCTGCAATCTCGGAATTTACCACTGACATTAGGCACGTCGCGGGCAAATTCAATGTAGTAGCGGATTGTCTCTCACGCGCGTTCACGACCCCAACACGCGCAGAGGCAGAACGGGCCACCGTGACCGCGCCGCAGGAGAGCGGCACGGTGGCGCGCGCAGCCCCGGTGCACGTGGGTATAGATTACGCAGCCATGGCAGCGGACCAGGGGGCGGACGCAGACGTGCGCGCGCTCCAGTCTGGACCAACAGGGTTGAGGCTGGAGAGCAAGTGTTTACAAACCGGTATGCCCCCCCTGATCTGCGACATGTCGACGGGGCGCCCGCGTCCGGTGGTTCCGGCCACGTGGCGCCGCCGTGTTTTTGACTCGGTCCACTCACTGGCGCACCCGGGGGTGCGCGCGTCGGTGAAACTAGTGGCGGAAAAGTTTGTTTGGCCGTGCCTGCGCAAGCACGTGAAGGAATGGGCAAAAACCTGCATTTCCTGTCAACGGGCCAAAATTCACAGGCACACAAGAGCCCCGTTAGAACCGTTCCGCATTCCGGCCAGAAGGTTCGACCATGTGCACGTCGACCTTGTGGGCCCCCTACCGGCATCACAGGGGTTCACGTATCTTTTGACAATGGTGGACCGCACCACACGTTGGCCGGAAGTGGTCCCACTTGCGACGACCACGGCCGCGGAGGTGGCTCACGTTTTTTTAACGGCTTGGGTGGCGCGCTTCGGGGTTCCGTCGGACATTACGTCCGATAGAGGACCGCAATTCATCTCTGAGCTGTGGTCAGCAATGGCCAACGGCTTAGAAGCCAAAATTCACCGCACTACGGCTTACCACCCTCAGGCCAATGGCTTATGCGAGCGTTTTCATAGGTCTTTGAAGGCAGCACTCAGAGCGTCGCTCACGGATGCAGATTGGGTGAATAAACTTCCATGGGTTTTATTAGGGTTGCGTTCTGCGCCTAAAGAGGACTTAGACGCCTCCCCAGCGGAGCTGGTATTCGCACAAACTCTGAGGCTGCCGGGCGAGTTTTTACCAGAGCACCCAGAGCCCCCACCTCTCTCGGCTCTGGGACCGTTAGTCGGCACGGGGGCAGACACGCTCCCGGGTCCGGTTCATCACGCTTTTCCACGAGTTTTCGTCCCCAAGGCTTTGAAAAATGCCGATTTCGTTTTTGTCAGGCGCGAAGCCCTAAAAGCAATGCTCAAACCACCTTACGAAGGGCCATTTCGAGTGCTGGAGGCAGGTGATAAGCAATTTGTGCTAGATTTTGGAGACAGAAAAGAGACAGTCAGTATTGACAGACTAAAACCTGCTTTTGTCATGAAGGACGTGTCTGTACCGGTCGCAGTGGCGCCTCGACGAGGCAGGCCCCCGCAGGGGGCAATTAATCACTCTCTCCCTCAGTCAACAGACCCGAAGCAGAAACGCACCGCAGGCAAGGCGGGGCCAACGCACAGCAGATTCGGCAGACGGCTGAAGCCCAAGCGGCGCACAGACTGAATGTTGGTGTTGATTATTCAGTAGTGAGTAAGGTGCTATTTAATTTTAGGAATTAGTCTGTTCTTCGTCGTTTGGGGGGGGTTATATGGCTGTGTTGTGAGACATGTATATGTTGGACACTGCATATGTGATTTAACCACGATGAAGGAGAGCCAGCCCCCTGCGGTGCGGAGCCACAGAGCCTGGACCCCCTGCGGAGGACAGTGGACAGAAGACTTCCTGACCACTGAGGCTCGAGAAGAGAGAAGGGGGAGTTATGTAAATAAAAGGCTAATGAATGTGAATAAAGAGATTTTGAGAGAGATGTGTGATTTCCCCCGCGAGGGAAATGGTTTGATGTCAGAATGTTTAAATGAGAGAACTTTGGTGTGTTCACCCTCTTTGTTCGCTGCTCAAGAATGAGAGCAGACAGTGGAATGATTACTTGAATAAACTGGAATGAAAGACAATTCGGTTTCGTTATTCAAGTCTCCCCACACTGAGCCATGTTTTCACCATTTGTGGATAATGGCTCTCACTGTGGTTCGCTGGAATCCCAAAGCTTTAGAAATGGCTTTATAATCTTTTCCAGACCAATAGATCTCAGTTACTTTGTGTAACCAAGTGGATGGGCAATCAAGCCCCAACTGGTGACATCCAACTGGGGGGTTCAAACTCACGACCTCCAGCTTCAGAGTCCAGCACTCCACCTGTGTCACCAAGAGGGTCGACCCACTTGGCAAGCCAAGCAGGCATGCTTTTATTGACATTGCTACATATTTCCCTCTAATTTTTTTTGACATTGTCCCGATGCCAGAGGTGCATTTAAGCTTTTGGGATCCATGGCTGCCTTCTGACACATGAGGGGATATGGAGAATGGAACTAATACACCACCAGTAAACCCTGCCAACAACACCAAGTGTAACTGAGTGGACGGGCAATCAGAATCAGAATGAGATTTATTGCCATTGTTCATGTAGTACACAAACTAGGAATTTATCTCGGTGCAATGCTGCAACATTAAACATGGATCAAGCCCCAACTGGCGACGTCCAACTGGAGAACTCACGATCTCCAGCTTCAGAGTCCAGCACTCCACTTGTGTCACCAAGAGGGTCGACCCACTTGGCAAGCCAAGTAGGAATGCTTTTATTGACACTGCTACATTTGTTTCTCATTTGTTCCTGAATTTTTTTGGGGGGGATCACAGCATGATGTTTAGCTTTTGAGAATCTTTTGGTCTACTTCACTTTGTCAGGCAGGTCCTATATAAGTGATTTCTTGATTGAGAACAGGTGTGGCAGTAGTCAGGCCTGGGTGTGGCAAGATAAATTGAACTCAGCTTTCCAAAGATGTGATAAACCACAGTTTTATGTTTTAACAAGGGGGGCAATCACTTTTTCCCCACACAGGGCCATGTACACACGTGGACAAAATTGCTGGTACCTCTCTGTTAATGAAAGAAAAACCCACAATGGTCACAGAAATAACTTGAATCTGAAAAAAGTGGTAATAAATAAAAATTTTTATGAAAATTAACCAATGAAGATAAGACAATGCTTTTGAATTGTGGTTCAACAGAATTATTTTAAAAAACAAACTCATGAAACAGGCCTGGACAAAAATGATGGTACCTTAACTTAATATTTTGTTGCACAACCTTTTGAGGCAATCACTGCAATCAAACGATTTCTGTAACTGTCAATGAGACTTCTGCACCTCTCAGCAGGTATTTTGGCCCACTCCTCATGAGCAAACTGCTCCAGTTGTCTCAGGTTTGAAGGGTGCCTTCTCCAGACGGCATGTTTCAGCTCCTTCCACAGATATTCAATAGGATTTAGATCAGGGCTTATAGAAGGCCACTTTAGAATAGTCCAATGTTTCGCTCTTAGCCATTCTTGGGTGTTTTTAGCTGTGTGTTTTGGGTCATTATCCTGTTGCAAGACCCATGACCTGTGACTGAGACCAAGCTGTCTGACACTTGATAGTCTTGAGATTTCATTGTACCCTGTGTGGGCTATATTAATCATATATTCCATAACCTACATATGTTGAAGCATGTGAGAATGTTTGGTGATTACATATGTAAGGCGACTTCACACCTCAGAAAGGACAAAGACTCTCAACCGCCAGTGAAGAACAAAGACGTTCCCAGACACTGCGGTGGAGACCGGAGGAGCTGCCCTCACCCCCCAGGGCCATGAGGAGGAGTACGGAGACAATGGGGGGATTAAGATAATGAGGGATGTCAGCCTTTGATATGCATGTCTTTTGTTATGTGCAAGTATAAGTTCACAGAGCCGGAGGTATTCGGTCTCTTTTCTTGCTTCTGCATTTAGATGAGACTTGTTAGAGGAGCTGATAATAAACTTTGGTTTATATATCACACCGCCTCGTTCTTCCAAGCTCTTCTACACCCTGCACAGATTCAAGATACCCTGGGCCAGATGCAGCAAAGCAGCCCCAGAACATAACAGAACCTCCTCCATGTTTCACAGTAGGGACAGTGTTCTTTTCTTGGTATGCTTCATTTTTGCATCTGTGAACATAGAGCTGATGTGCCTTGCCAAAAAGTTCCAGTTTTGTCTCGTCTGTCCATAGGACATTCTCCCAGAAGCTTTGTGGTTTGTCAACATGCAGTTTGGCAAATTCCAGTCTGGCTTTTTTTTTTTTTAATGATTTTTCAACAGTGGTGTCCTCCTTGGTCGTCTCCCATGAAGTCCACTTTGGCTCAAACAACAACGGATGGTACGATCTGACACTGATGTACCTTGACCTTGGAGTTGACCATGAATGTGTTTAGAGGTTGTTCTGGGCCCTTTTGTTACCATTTGTATTATCCGTCTCCTCCTGCGGCCACGTCCAGGGAGGTTGGCTACAGTCCCGTGGATCTTAAATTTCTGAATAATATGTGCAACTGAAGTCACAGGAACATCAAGCTGCTTGGAGACGGTCTTATAGCCTTTACCTTTAACATGCTTGTCTATAATTTTCTTTCTAATCTCCTAAGACAACTCTCTCCTTTGCTTCCTCTGGTCCATGTTAGTGTGGTACACACCATGTCACCAAACAGCACAGTGACTACTTGTCACCCTTTAAATAGGCCAACTGACTGATCACAAGTTTGTAGACACCTGTGATGTTAATTAGAGGACATCTTGGTTGAACATGTCCCTATGGTCACATTATTTTCAAGCTTTTCTAGGGGTACCATCATTTTTATCCAGGCCCGTTTCATGAGTTTGTTTTTTTAAAGTAATTCTGTTGAACCACAATTCAAAAGCATTGTCTGATTTTCATTGGTTAATTTTCATAGAATTTTTATTTACCACTTTTGTCAGATTCAAGTTATTTCTGTGACCATTGTGGGTTTTCTTTCATTAACAGAGGGGTACCAACAATTTTGTCCATGGCTGTAGGTTTGGATTTTTTTTTACCCTTAATAATAAAACACCTTCATTTAAAAACTGCATTTTGTGTTTACTTGTGTTATCTTTGTCTAATATTTAAATCTGCTTGATGATCTGAAACATTTAAGTGTGACATACAAAAATAAAAGAGAAATCAGGAAGGGGCAAACACTTTTTCACACCACTGTATAAGGAAGACAAGGAGACTTGGTGGTGAAATGAGGTACAGGAAAGTATTCAAAGAGGTTGGCAAAGAAAAACGGAGTCAGGGAGATGAAAGTAGACCTGAGTATCTTGAATCTCAGCAGCTGGCAAAGAGAGAGGTGGAAAAGGCAAAGGAAAAAGCATATAGTGAGTTATATGAGAGGCTGGACATGAAGGAAGGTGAAAAGGAGTTTTATCGACTGGCTAGACAGAGATTGAGCTGGAAAGAATGTACAACAGCTTAGGATGATTAAGGACAGAAATGGTAATTACCAACAAGTGACGAGTGAGTTGAGAAGGTGGAAGGAGTACTTTGAGGAGCTGATAAATGAAGAAAATGAGAGAGGATGGATGAAGGAAAGATAGTGAACAAGGAAGTTCTGAGGATTAGCAAGGCGGAAGGGCAGTTATGGAGAGGATGAAGAATGGAAAGATGGTTGGTCCAGATGACATACCTGTGGAGGTATGGAGATGTTTAGCAGAGATGGCAGTGGACTTTTTAACCAGATTGTTTAACACAATCTTGGGAGAGTGAGAGGATGCCCAAAGAGTGGAGTAGTGTTGTGGTACCAATTTTCAAGAACAAGGGTGATGCTCAGAGCTGTGGTAACTACAGAGGCATAAAATTCATCAGTCACACTATGAAGATATGGGAAAAAGCTGTTGAAGCCAGGTCAAGTAGAGCGGTCACAATTGGTGAGCAGTCGTATGGTTTCATGCCAAGAAAGAGTACTATGGATGCAATGTTTGCTGTAAGAGTGATGATGGAGAAGTACAGAGAATGCCAGGAGTTGCGCTGTGTCTTTCTAGAAAAAGCATATCAGGTGTCAAGACAGGAAGTGTGATGCTGTATGAGAAAGTCAGGAGTGGCAGAGAAGTATGTGAGGGTGGTGCAGGACATGTATGAGGACAGTGAGATGGTGGTGAGGTGTGCTGTAGGACTGACAGATGGATTCAAGGTGAAGGTGGGGTTATAACGGGGATCGGCTCTGAGCCCCTTGTTTGCCATCGTGACAGAGATGAGTTCAGGCAGGAGTCTCCATGGACCATGAAGTTTGGTGACAACATTGTGATCTGTGAGAGTAGGGAGCAGGTGGAAGAAAACCTGAGGAGATGGAGGTATGCAAGTCAGTAGAAGCAAGACAGAATACATGCACATGAATGAGGGAGAGACAGGTGTAACAGTGAAGATGCAAGGAGTAGAGGTTGTGAAGGTAGATAAGTTTAAATACCTGGGGTCAAGGAGAAGAAGAAGCCAACTTGATTGTCTTTCAATCTATACAGCCAATCATGTACAGAAGAACGAAATTACGTTTCTCCCATCTACAATGTTAATCGCATCTAGAATCAGGAGGGATCGTTGCCATGCAAGGCGCTGCCACAAACAACTTTTCCTTCCCCCATTCTATTATGCTGCGCATCAAGCTAGAAGGCAGAAAGTACCATTTTTATATGGTCTCCGGTATGACCTGGCCGGGGCTTGAACCCACGACCTCCCGGCTGTGGGACGGATGCCCTATCGACTAGGTTGATCCAAAGCAATGGAAAATGCACAAAAGAGGTGAAGACGAGAGTACAGACAGGCTGGAGACGAGTGTCAGGATCTGTGACAGGGGCACTGACAAAAAGGAGGTGGCACTGGAGGTGACAGAGTTGAAGATGCTGAGATTCTCATAGAGTGACTAGGAAGGACAGGATTAAAAATGAGTATATCAGAGGGACAGCTCAGGTTGAGTGGTTTGGAGACAAAGTAAGAGAAGTAAGGCTGAGATGGTTTGGGCATGTGCAGAGGAGGGATAGTGGATTTATTGGACAAAGGATGTTGAAGACTGAGTTGCCAGGCAAGAGGAAAAGGGGAAGACCACAGAGAAGATTCATGGATGCAGTGAAGGCGGACATGGAGAAGGTTGGTGTTGTAGAAGATGCAAGGGATAGGGTGAGATAGAGGCAGATGATCTGCTGTGGCAACCCCTCAAGGGAGCAGTCGAAAGAAGATGAAGACAAAGATAAACTGAGTAAATACAAAATACATTTTAAATGATTTCATTAACCCCTTGAACTCTGTGAATTCCGCGGGTGGTCACGTCTCTGCATCTTAGTGCGTCTCAGTGCACACTGAAAAAAAAAAAAGCTGTATTTCCGGTCTTCCAGTACAGACACAGCCTTGTTACAACCTGAGAAAAAAGCTGTGTAATATATTCATTCTTTGTGGTATTTTTACAAAATTTTGAGCTGAGCTTGATAACACTTGGTTCTACATTTCTGTTGCGTTTTCCAGCCAGTATCTGACAGCTGTAGGTTATTTGCAAGCATTTGTATCTAAAAAAACACCCAGGCGAACTTTCTTGTTACTCAGTGGCAGGAGCACTTGGAGAGATTATGACTGTTTTGCCAAAAAATTCAGAGTGTTTTCTTTTAAATGAGACTAACCCCATGAAGATGCTGCAAAGGGTTGAAGAACAGCTTTTGATTTACTTTGGGCATGTTATTTTTAGGCGTTTTTAGGGAAGTTGAAAAGACTTCAACAGGTTAAGGGAAAAGCTATCCAAACCTACCTGGCCTGCTGTGAAATAGTAACTGCCCTCGTTACATTATGAACAGCGATTACATTTTTTGGAAAGCTGGAGTTCAGTGTCACTAGCCACACCCAGGCCTGATTACTGCCAGACCTGTTGAATCAATTAAAAAAAAACAAACAAAACTGTTTGACAAAATGGCTCCGTCTAAAAGTTCTCAAAACATTTTCAACGAGACAAAAGTTGGACTTTTTGGAAGGCATGCTGCATCCTGTTACATGTGGCATAAAACTGACTGTATTTTCTAAAAAGATCATAATACAAACAGTCAAACATGGTGGTGGCAGTGTGATGGTCTGGGACTGCTTTGGGACCTGGAAGACTTGATCCTAATTGATGGAACCATGTATTCTGCTCTCTACCAGAAAATCCTGAAATGTCCGGCCCTCAGGTCATGACCTCAAGCTTGAGCCCTCCAATGTGGCTGAATTAAAACAATTCTGCAAAGAACAGTGGGCCAGAATTCCTTAACAGTGATGTAAGAGACTCACTGGCAGTTACTGCAAACACTTGATTGTAGCTGTTGCCAGGCAAGGGAGGCAAAACCAGTTATTAGTTGTTTTTTTTTTTTTTTCCCCCCATATAGGGCCAGGTAGGTTTGGATAGCTTTTTACCCTTAATAAATGAAATCATTTAAAAACTGCATTTACTCTGGTTATCTTTGTTCAATATTAAAATTTGTTTGATGATCTGAAACATTTAAGTGTGACAAATATAAGAAATCAAGAAGGGGGAAATACTTTTTCACAGCACTCTAAATAAACCTGCTTAGACTGAACTGTAAACTTTTTAATAAACTTGTGCAACTTTTAGACTGCGTTCAATCTGTAACGTGCCTTCATGAGATTCTTCAGTTAAAGAAAAACATACTGCTCAAAAAAATTAAAGGAACACTTTGAAAACGCATCAGATTTTAATGGGAAAAAATAAGCTGGATACCTACACTGATATGGACTGGATAATGTGTTAAGAATGAAAAGATGCCACATCTTTTGATGGAAAAGAAATTGTGGCAGGCTAGTCCAACTTACTCAGATTAAAAAGTGTTCCTTTAATTTTTTTGAGCAGTATATATTTGGATGCAAGTTTATATCCATCAGTCGTAAAGATGTTAATACAGTTCAAACAAAAGAACAAGCTGATAGAGGTCAGCCATCAGTGTTTGCTTCACTAAGCCAAAGTAACTACTAACTAGAATAAAATTCATTCAAAGAATTATAACTTTTATTAGGATTCATTCTCTCATTTTGGTCACCATACATATTTTTTTTATTAAAGAATGTCACTGTATTTTTTTCCTTTAATCATACAGCCAAAATTAAAGTCACATCTATTTTGTTTAGAAGGTACAGATTTTTTTGTTGTTGTTCTCGCCTCCTGCAGCCTGGAACGCACGATCTGATTCTTCGGCACCACCACACGTTCAACAACAGGGACATTTCATTCTAGTTTTTGAAAAATTATCAATGATTTTTTTCCCCCCAGATGTATAAACTCAGGCGTGGTATGTGTATGCTACTTTAAAGCTAAATCATGCATTTCACCAGGAGATTTTCAGGGCTTCAATGACCAGATGGGATGAGGACAAAAATTAATGAAAAACAAATGGGAAAAAATTTCATAAAATAGAAAATAAATCACGTTTCTCAGTTAACACAAGCTAGAAGAAAATATAACACTAAGTACCCAACCATTCTTCTGAAAATGGAGGAAACTCAAAAATAACATTACAAAAAAAGGACATTGGCTAAGTCTAGTCAGATGTGGTTTGCCCAAAGCCTCGTTAAGTTGGGGTTTCCCTAGTGTTCAATACAGCACGAGCATTGCATTTACATTTATTTATAAAGTGAACATGCTGCACAAAGTATAAAAAGAAAACAAGCAATCCCACCTTAACAAAAAAAGAAAAAAATCTTGACTAACCCTCCTCAAACCCTGCATCAATTCCAGCATTCCAAATACAGACATTACACATTAGACTATAGTTTTAATCTTGCATTCAGAACTGAAAATGCTTGACAAAAACACTCCAGATCGGCATAAAACCATCATCGCAGGTGAACAGTCTGCTGGAACTACATAAAGCTCTCACAGTATTTCTGTAGAATTTTTTTTGACGTCTCACAGAAGCCTTAGAAGGTTTGTTATGGTTTCGACAAACTCTCAATGCTACGACAATTTCTGATTCCGAAAAGTTACCACCGCTTGCGCACAAGACGAAAAACCTTTCCCTTTATTCTGAGCAATCAAAAAAAAAGATCTGATGATAATTTTGTGGTTGAATTGTCGGCGATTGTTGTGTTGGTAAAAATCCTCCCAGGATACCGACAGACCAGGATCGCTGGTCGACTCACGTTTGTGTAAAGATAATCCCCCATTTCCAAGACAACGAACCCCCTTAACATGGCATAAACACAGCATATATATTTATATATTCATGATTTTCCTCATCCATAACTCTTATTTCTTCTTCTACTTCCTTTAACCAAGTCAAAGTTAAACCAGGACCCAGCTGGGTTCAGCAGTGAAGACTGACATTGGCGGCTGGTTGGTTGGCGGTGGGAGTTTTACAGTGTCGGAGGCTTCAGGCCATACTTCCTGGCTACTTCAGTCTGGGCGTACGCCGCATCACATAATGAGTACAAATGGGCCATCTCCATCTCGGACTTGGCCAGGTTAATTGCCTTGTTGAACATTTCTATCGCCTTGTCCAGATTGCCCCTGTTGGAAGAAAAAAAACCAAAACAAACAATACTCCAGTTATGTCCAAAACTTCCGAAGGTTTCAGTTTGTGTGGATAAATAAACCAGGGGTCTGCAACCTGTGACTACTTGTGGCTTTCACAAGTACACACAAAACCAAAAAGTCATAACAAATAATCCTTATGAGGGGGAAAATGCTTTGAAATTTACAGGGAAAAAAGGTTGGAAATTTACAACAAAAATGGTCACATGTTTACAAGACAAAGTCGTTGATTTATGAGACAAAGCCACAAATTAAGGGACAAAAATTTGCAAATTTACAAAGGAAAAAAGCTGCATATTTACAGATAAGTTGTAAATTTACAGTGGAGTACAAAATTGAGAACAATGTATTAATACTTTATTATTCTAACATATGTTATTTTTGTTTGAGCCTTCTTGTTTGCCATGGTGATGGACAGGTTGACAGATGAGGTCAGGCAGGGGTCTCCATGGACCATGATGTTTGCAGACAGCATTGTGATCTGCAGTGAAAGTAGGGAGCAGGTGGAAGAGAACCTGGAGAGGTGGAGGTATGCTCTGGAGAGAAGAGGAATGAAAGTCAGTAGAAGCAAGAGAATACATGACTGTGAATGAGAGGGAGGCAGGTGTAACGGTCAAGATGCAAGGAGTAGAGGTAGTGAAAGTAGATGAGTTTAAATACCTGGGGTCAACCATCCAAAGCAACGGAAAATGCACAAGAGAGGAAGAAGAGTGCAGACAGGGTAGAGACGAGTGTCAGGGGTGATTTATGACAGAAGCGTAGCAGCAAAAGAGTGAAAGGGAAGATTTACAAGATGGTAGTGAGACCTGTAATGATGTATGGTTTGGAGACAATGGCATGGACAGAAAGACAGGAAATGTAGCTGGAGGTGGCAGAGTTGAAGATGCTGAGATTTTCACTGGGGATGACTAGAAGGGACAAAATTAGAAATGAGTATATGAGATGGACAGCCCAGGTTGAGCAGTTTGGAGACAAAGCAAGAGAGGTAAGGCTGAGATAGTTTGGGCATGTGCAGAGGAGGGATAGTGGATTTATTGGACAAAGGAAGTTGAAGATGGAGCTGCCAGGCAGGAGGAAAAGAGGAAGACCTCAGAGAAGATTCATGGATGTAGTGAAGGAGGGCATGGAAAGGGTTGGAGTTACAGAGGAAGATACAAGGTATAGGGTGAGATGGAGGCAGATGATCCGCTGTGGCGACCCCTAAAGGGAGCAGCCAAAAGAAGAAGTTATTCTTCATTGCTCAGAAGTTTACAGAATATCAGCTATGGCTATACCACTGCTGCACTAGCATGTTTTTTTTTAAATAACCAAGGCACTTCAACACAAACACTTATTTTGTTTAAAACAACAAAAACTGAGCAAAATTAGAGAACAGTAACCACTGTGTCAGAAGAGAAGATTTAAACAATTTTTTTATGGCTATAGGATTCATAAAGTAATAGGAAGTGTAGAGGCCCTTGCTTTGAATGACTTCAGCACATCTGCGCCCACAGGACATCACTAGTTTCTCACACTGCTCTGGTTTGGTTTGGTCCATTCTTCTTGGAGTCTCTTTCACAGTTCAGTAACTGTACTGGGTTTCTTAGCCATTACTCTGTCGCCAAGGATTTTTCAGAGATTCTCTATGCGGTTTAGATCTGGACTCTGGGTTGGCCATTCCACTGTTTCAACACTGTTACAGAGTCAAGGAACTGTTTAACCCATTTTGCAGTGTGACAGGGGACATAGTCTTGCAGGAAAATTGTGGGGTGATTGGGAGACAATTGCAGTGAAGGAATTGCATGTTGCTGAAGGAGGATAAACATTTGCATTCACCCTGCCATGCAGCCGAACAAGAGGCCCAACTCCTGCTGCAGAAAACATCCCCCAAACTATGACACTTCCTCCTCCAAATTTAACTGACTTCTTTACACACTTTGGGTTCAGTCTTTCCCCAGTTTAACGCCAAACATATCGTTTCCCATCAGACCCAAATAAATTGAACTTACTCTTATCAATGAAGTGCACTCTGGACCAGTTCTCCTCTGTCCACACAACATGCTGTCCAGCAAAGACAAGTCTAGCCTTTTTATTCTTTCTGCTAATGAGAGGTTCGGTCACTGCAGAGTCCAAACAGAAGTCCAAACTGTCTTAAATGGCAAGACACTTGTAATTTCCCAGTTTGGGATCAATAAAGTACATCTATCTATCTATCTATCTACACTTGCGTGCCGAGACAGATCCTTGCCTTGGCGAGCAATTCCAGCTGCAGTGTTGAACAGATTCCCCACTGAGTCTTCACATAATCCTGTCCTCCAAACCAGAGCAGTGTGAGAAACTAGTGACGTCCTGTGGGCGCAGATGTGCTGAAGTCATTCAAAGCAAGCACCTCTACACTTCCTATTAATTTTTCAATCCTAGCCCTAAAAAAAACATTGTTTAAATCTTCTCTTTTGACCCAGTGGTCACTGTTCTCTAATTTTGCTCACTGTTTTTTTAAATAAATGTGTTCAAGTGCCTTGGTTACTTAAAAACATGCTAGTACAGCAGCAGTATAGCCACAGCTGATATTCTGTCAAATTCTGAACAATGAAGAATAACATACTTCAGAATAAATCAAGTATTAATACACTGTTCTCCAATTTTGATCTCCACTGTACAAGACAAGTTGCCAGACTTGAAAAGGGAAAAAAGTTGAAAATTTAAGAAGAAAAAGTCACATCTATGAATAAGCTGCAAATTTATGAGGCAAAACATCACAAGTTTGAGGAAAAAAATGTTGCAAATTTCCAAGTAAAACAAAATCACAAATTTAGAAGGAAAAGGGATGCAAAATTGTGAAAGAAAATGACAAATTTTTGAGACAATAAGGTCACAAATTTAAGAGATTTTTTTCCAAATTTAAGAAAAAAGTTTCCCATCTACAAATAAGAGGACTACAAGACTAAATACCACAAAGTTAGGAGGCTAAACATCACAAATTTACAAAACTGCAAGTTCACGGGACAAAAAAATTAAGAAAAACGCTGCAAAAAGAAAAATTTTTGAGGGAATTAGGTTTGCAAATTTACAAAACAGGAAGCAAATTTATGAGGGAAAAACATGCAAATTTATCAAAAAATTTTACAAGAAAAAAGACTGCAAATTTACAAAATCAATTTTCAGTAAATTTATGAGAATAAAGGTTTAAAAGGGTCAAGAAAACAGAAAAAGGGCTACACATTTACAAGCAAAAGGCTAAAAAACCAAAAGCAATAAAAATTTCATTTACGTGAAAAAAGTAAAACATTCATGAAAAAAATGAAACTACTTCTCATCTTGACAGGCCAGTTTATACTCACAACTCTGCTGGCTCACATTTATGTTTGATTTGTTGGCCAAAAATGACTGGCAACAGCTTTCTTTAGAGGAAAAAAGTTGTGGACCCCTGAATTAAACATTTCAGCCCTACCTCTGAACTTCAATGGTTCCCATAGTTTCGTAGGCAAAGTCACATTTGTTGTCGATCTCGATGGCCTTACTGATGAGCTCCAGGCCCAGGTCCAGGTCCTGTTTCCACTGAAGCTGCAACAACCTGAAAAAACAACGGAATGACTACCAACATGGTTCCATCTCTACGGAAATCGGGTGAATTACTGATTAGTCACATTTATTTTATGTTCACACATAAAATGGGAAAACCTCATACCCCTTGTGGACATATGTGGTAGCGTTGTCTGGTTCCAGTTCGGTACATTTATCGTACATCTCATCAGCTTTTCCAAACTGCTGCTGATCGGTTAAAGCCTGAAACAACAACAAAAAAACAATAAGTTTATAGGAAAATCAATCCCATCAAATTTTAAGGCCGGTCTGAAAGCGGCTTATGAGAAAGTCAGCTTAATCACAAAAAATGTGAATTTAGAAAAAAGTAGTAAATATATTGGGTAACGCCACCAAGGCGTTACCCAATATATTTGGGTAGCGCCACCAAGGGAAAATTTTTCCATTTTGAGAGAAACAAAGCACATTTTCTTAGAAAAGCCTCAAATTTATGAGAAAATGGTGAGAGTAAAGCCATTACTACTCGCTGTTTGGGATGGATTCTGACCAAAGCTTCTCACAGTCATTTCATTAAAACCTATGGGAACTGCATCAACATGAACAAAGTGCATTACATGTATTCAAGTACAATTTTTGGCTACTCTACCCACCTCTAGTTGTATATGTTACGATTTTCAAAGTCAGCTTGCACTTTGTGATATTTTGCTTTAATCTATGCATCAAATCCTACTGCACTAACAGCACCTATACCAGAGAACACCAACTGGTGGACTCTGGTCCAGATCTGGACTCCAAGAGCCCTCTGTCCGGATGCCAAAGCCTTTTGATACAATTAAGAGAAGGATACCGTTTTGCTGGAACGAAAAAAAGTGGAACTGAAATGCTGTATTGCAGCCGCCCAGACAGTTTATGGCGTGAAACCTCGAGCGCTCTACCATGGACTCCGCTCTCTGCAAGGATCCTGGGTCCGACTACTCCAGTGGGTCACTGCGGGTGTCACACACACAAGGCCAGGACATCCACTCAGACAGACCCGCCTCGTTCCCAGTCTGTGCCCACGAAATGAAGCGCTGTTGTGAAATTGAGTGTATTTACCGTGGTGTTTCTGTCTCCAATTTTGCTGAGGGTAGTCTGTGTTGGAACGCAAGGGTCAAGCCGCTTTCCCCAGGACCGCAATCCAGTTGGGCTCACGTGACGCCAGTTATGGAAGGCCTTTTCTTAGCCTCCAATATCACGTAAAAACTCTGTGTGTTACTTAACATGAAGAGTTCCACCCCGCCTCTCCCTGTAATCATTGTGTTACAGCTCCGTCCATGCTGCAACACAGCGTTACTGTTGGGGGGGGGGGGGGGGTATCCCAGGAGTTGTGTAGTGTGGATTTTTTTTTTTTTTTTTTTTGGAGGCTTACAGTTTCAAAGTTTTTTTTTTTTTTAATAATGAAAATACAGTATAGAGACGGATTTTTATGAAATTTTGTTTTTTTTAGATATGAATCTTTTTTTAAACAATGTAATTTAGTTTGTGTTCTCCTGTAAAATTTTTACATTTTTAGGATTGTAGTTGTAGATTTTAGAATTTTATCGTTATATGGAGTCAACAAACACATTTAGTGTTGTCCCACATTATAAAAATGTTACATTACTTAATTTGTTGAAGTTGAGCAAAGAATTCATTTGAGCTTTTTGTAAAAAAAAATTGCTACAGAACTAAAGGCACCTAAAACAGGAGCTTAATAAAATGCTGTTTGAAAGGAAGTGAAATGATGCTGGCCTGCCCGGAGACAGCTGCAGAATGTCCATGAAAGGTGGCAGTTCTTAAAAGCACATTTTGAGATAAATTTGATCTTGTGACTGCCACATTTCTTTTCCATTTGTTTTATTAAAAAATGTTGGAAGTAAATTTCATCCATCCATCCATCTTCTACCGCTTTCCGGAGGTCCAGGTCGCGGAGGCAGCAGTTCAAGCAGAGAAGCCCAGACTTCCCTCTCTCCCCGGCCACCTGCTCCAGCTCTTCAGAGAGGATACCAAGGCGTTCCCAGACCAGCTGGGAGACATAGTCTCTCCAGCGAGTCCTGGATCTGCCCCGGGGTCTCCTCCCAGTGGGGCGTGCCCAAAACACCTCAAGTGGGAGGCGTCCCAGAGGCATCCTGATAAGATACCCACACTACCTCAACTGGCTCCTTTCAATGTGGAGGAGCAGCGATTCTACTCTGAGCCTCTCCTGGATGACTGAGCTCCTCACCTCACTCTCTGAGGGTGAGTCCAGCAATCCTACAGCGAAAGCTCATTTCAGCTGCTTGTATCCGCGATCTCGTTCTTTCGGTCATTACCCAGAGCTCGTGACCATAGGTGAGAGCAGGAACGTAGATGGTACGTGGAAGTAAATTCATGGGTTCCAAATAGTTTGCTTTAAAAGTACCAAGTTGCCATATAGTGGGAGGGAAAAATCCTAAATAATTAAAAAAAAAAAAAAAAAAAAAAACACGCATCAAGAATCGTTTTAGAGTCAAATCAGAGCCCCTGAATCATAATCGAATCATGAGGTGCCTAAAGATTCCCACACATAGTTCGGACCTCAGCTGGGGAGCAGGACCGACTTATCGGACCTCTTGCAGTTTTAGTTGGTGAACCCTGATCTATATCATCATACCTGAGCATAAAGAGCGTAGCCTTCAACGCATTTTGGAAACCTTTGGATAACATCCTCAAAGCCGTCCATGGCCGTCTGAACTTGTGCCGGGTTGTTTCCAGTGTACGCTTGTCTGTACTGAAGGACACAACAACAATACTCAACAGCTGATTTATGTCAAAAAAAAAAATACCAATTTAAAAAAAAAAATAAGTATGTGGCAGTAAAAACTGGTGATCAGTCAGTTACTCACTAGAGCGAAGCATTTCTGTGCCTGAGCCAGAGCCGAGTCGGGCCTGAGGTGGATGCACTCATTGAAGTCCACCACAGCATCATCCACCTGGTCCAGTAGAATCTTCAGCTGAGAAAAAAAACCAAAAAAAACCCCCCACCTCTTTAGTACTTGGTATGAAGGGGTGTTCAGGACGATTGAACTTTTCAGATATTTGTTCACTCTGTAGGCGTTTCAGTTTCTCCTGTAATATTTAGGTATTTTTTCCTTTCTTTGTTGTTACTTAAGTAAAAAAATATTAGCCATGAGCCTCTCATTTTCAGCTGTACCGTTTTCGGGCTTTAGTCCATTACATTGTTGCTAATTAGCCACTTTTAGTGAAATCATCTAGCTATAATGACTTTTATAATCCTTTGAGGACTGGACCCAAATATCTGATTATCCAGATTTTCATTCGTTACACTGATATTCACATTTTAAATTTGAAATTCAGCCAACCATGTTAATCAAGGAGTGGTTCAGTCCAGAGTATAATAATCCAGAAGAAAATAAGTTAAATCGACGTCTATGAATTAAATATATGGTCAAGGGTTGGCAGATGATCCTGTTATGTAAATAAACAGACGTTTGGTGTGGATGGATAGACTACACAGAGAACAGACAAAAAATGGCTAATGGACTCTTCTCAGTTTGGACCTGGCAGGCTGTGCATGGATGCCGACAAAAACACTGCACAACAACGTTAAATTATTAGCAATTTTTTGGGGCCACTTAACAAGTGAAAGCAGATAATTTCCCACAGAAACCTGAATGTACCAGGGCACCCTGGTTGAAAAACACTGCTTTAGACGACACTAGGGCAGACATATATTACTCACAGTTCATTACCATCCTTATTTATTCTATAGTGGCCCTCTGTGAAGCCTCTCAGTTTCCTCAGTGCATGGAGGAAGTCTTTCACTTTAGGGCACCCACCATTGTAAAAGAATGTAGAACCCTAAAACCAATAAAACCATTTGGATAGCAGCTTGGCCTGGTTCTTACTTGACCCCTGTGGTGATACACGTCAGGGTTGCGTGGGTCGATCTCCGCTGCCTTGTTAAAATCTTGCGTTGATAGCAGAGGCTGCTGCTGCTGCATGTACATGCTCCCTCGTTTAATCAAAGCGTTGGCTTGCAGCTGCAAAATACATGAAAAAAAGACAGGACAAAGAAAGAATCTGTCAGGTCATTTATTTTTGGAACCCAAAGATCATCATCTGAAGTTAAAATAGACATGCACCAATGACATGATTGATTTAGTAATTTATTGATTATTTTGATGGAAATGTTTCTAATTTAATGCTTAAATAAAGTGAAGAAACCAAGACTGTTTGCGTGAAGGGCTACAGTCAGTCGTTCATGCCTATAAAGCAAAGTATGCAAACACTAGGGAGGAGGACTCAAGCTACAACTTCACTCATTTTTTAGGGCGAGAATTAAAATCATCTTCACCTTTTTTCCTTGAAAATTATTTGCAACACTAATATGAATGCTGATTGAATTTTTATTCTCGTGTAATACTTCATCTTTTCCCCGTTCATCCAACAATGATCCAACTTTATTTTTTAAGGTTTTTATTGGGAAAGGAGAAATCTTTTTTAAAGGGTTTGAACCCTTCCCCATTCTAAACACAGTGGCTCCCAAACACAATCTTGCAGAGGGCCCCAAAAAGCAGAAACAGCCCTGAATTTAGGGGCTGTGCGGTATGACGATACAGTATATATTGCATGAAGATATAAAAATGTCTATTGTTTCACAGAATATCGTTTATATCATGATTTAAAATGCACATGCTCCCATTTCTTCAGTAAAGCTCATCACGCACTACTTGTCAGCGCCCTGCCTCTCCCCCGCAATGCACGCAGCCGAACAGGTGTGTAGTGAGTGGCTCGGCTTCAGTCCAGTGGCTGCCAACTCCAAACTCACAGTTTGGTCAAATAGTTGCTACTCCTGTTTGCCAGGGATGTGGGACTGTTTTCCATAGTGCTGTGTCAGAGAGGATAGTCAGCTAACCTTGTTTTAATAGGAGGTAAGTAACGTTACCGCCATGTCTAATTATAAAACTGCAAATGCTAAACGATGCCAAGTTGCTAAGTTGTGCTAATTGGAAACATTATAGTGTATCAGGTCATTGTTTCTTTGGTTTAACTTACTGTTGAGTTTCTTAGTTTTGTCTGAAAAAAATTATTAAAGCTGCAAAAGTGCATGATAGTGGCACATACACGCAAAATAAATAAATTAAAACGGGTCAGAGGAGCAAGTTGGCTCTTGATGTAATTTATTTAATTTCTAATAATTTTAATTAGTCAAGTAGTGATAATGAATAAAGTTAGTCATGACATGTATTTTATTACATTACCTTTTGTGTCTTTGATTTTCAGATCATGACCAATCTGAAATATTTTTACAAAGAACCAAACAGGTTAAATTAGGCCAGAATGGCAGGCTGCAGGTCTACACTTAAATCTTCACTGATTTAAATTAATAGTTAATTAAAATCTGTAGATGGCAGCGATGGGTAATTTTCTCATTTTCAGACTTTTTTTTTTAATGTAATGCGTTTTTTGTTTTTTTGCTATTCTCCTCTGGCTCAGGAAATATTTAACTTATTGATGTTTACTTTTTATCCATATGATATGATTTAGAACAGGGGTGTCCAACCATGTGCCATGGAGAGCCAAGACCCTGCAGGTTTTCTCTTCTACCCAGTCTCTTCAGCAGGTGTTTTCACTTATCAGCAATCAGTGGGAAGAAGTTCACTGAAATCTGCTGTTGAAGACACTGGTTGGAGGTAAAACCTGCAGGGTCTTGGCTCTCCATGGCACATGGTTGGACACCCCTGATTTAGAAGAAAAACCTAAACTTTATGAGAATCAAGTCTCAAATACACATTAAACTATTTTAGAACTGCAAAATTATGAGGGGGGAAAAGGTGTAAAAAAAAAAAAAAAAAAAAAAAGTAAAAAAAAAAAAAAGAGGTGGTCCTTTCTATGTGATTATCTAAACCACAGGTGTCAAAACTCATTCCATGGAGGGCCAAGACCCTGCAGGTTTTACCTCCACCCAGTGTCTTCAACAGGTGATTTCTCCGAATTTCTTCCTACTGATTGCTGATCAGTGAAAACACCTGCTGAAGAGACTGGGTGGAAGTAAAACCTGCAGGGTCTTGGCCCTCCATGGAATGAGTTTGACACCCCTGATCTAAACTGTAGAATGTACAGAAAGTGTGTGTGTGTGTGTGTGTGTGTGTGTGTGTGTGTGTACAGTTAGGTCCAGAAATATTTGGACAGTGACACAATCTTCATGATTTGGGCTCTGCATGCCACCACATTGGATTTGAAATGAAACAACTACAACGGAATTGAAGTACAGACTTTAAGGTTTAATTCAAGGGGTTGAACAAAAATATATGATGAAACATGTAGGAATTGTAGCTATTTTTATACAAACGCTCCTCATTTCAGGGGCTCAAAAGTATTTGGACAAATAAACATAACCCTAAGTAAAATGTTACTTTTCAATATTTTGTTGAGAATCCTTTGCAGGCAATGGCTGCCTGAAGTCTGGAACCCATGGACATCACCAAACGCTGGGTTTCCTCCTTTGTGATGCTTTGCCAGGCCTTTACTGCAGCTGTCTTCAGTTGTTGCTTGATTGTGGGTCTTTCTGCCTAAGTTTTGTCTTGAGCAAGTGAAATGCATGCTCGATTGGGTTGAGATCTGGTGATTGACTCAGCCATTGCAGAATATTCCACTTCTTTGCTTTAAAAAACTCCTGGGTTGCTTTTGCAGTATGTTTTGGATCACTGTCCATCTGTACTGTGAAGCGCCGTCCAATCAACTTTGCTGCATTTGGCTGAATCTGAGCAGAAAGTATATCCCTATACACTTCAGAATTCATCCGGCTGCTTCTGTCTTTTGTCACATCATCAATAAACACAAGTAACCCAGCGCCATTGGAAGCCATGCATGCCCATGCCATCACACTGCCTCCACCATGTTTTACAGAAGATGTGCTGTGCTTTGGATCATGAGCTGTTCCAAGTCTTCTCCAAACTTTCTTCTTCCCATCATTCTAGTACAAGTTGATCTTAGTCTCATCTGTCCAAAGAATGCTGTTCCAGAACTGGGCTGGCTTCTTCAGGTGTTTATTGGCAAAGTCAATTCTGGCCTTTCTATTTTGAGGCTGATTAATGGTTTGCACCTTGTGGTGAATCCTTTGTATTTACTCTCATGAAGTCTTCTCTTTATGGTAGACTCAGATATTGATACACCTACTTCCTGGAGAGTGTTCTTCACTTGAGTGGATGTTGTGAAGGGGTTGTTCTTCACCATGGAAAGGATTCTGCAATCATCCACCACTGTTGTCTTCCGTGGACGTCCAGGCCTTTTGAGTTCCCAAGCTCATCAGTGCACTCTTTTTTTCTCAGAATGTACCTAACTGTTGATTTGGCTACTCCTAACATTTCTGCTATCTCTCTGATGGATTTCTTCTTTTTTTTTTCAGCCTCAGGATGGTCTGTTTCACCTCCATTGAGAGCTCCTTTGACCGCATGTTGTGTGTTCACAGCAACAGCTTCCAAATGCAAACGTCACACCTGGAATCAACTCCAGACCTTTTAACTGCTTAATTGATGACAGGTTAACGAGGGAAGAGCCCATGCAGCCTTATTTTTTTTTTCCAGCCTTCTGAGTCAATTGTCCAATTACTTTTGGTCCCTTGAAAAAGAGGCAGCTACGTATTAAAGAGCTGTAATTCCTAAACCCTTGCTCCAATTTGGATGTGAATACTCTCAAATTACAGCTGACAGTCTGCACTTTAAGCCCATATTGATTATATAACTGTATCCTGAATATGTTTTCGTAAACAGCTAAAATAACAAAACTTGTGTCACTGTCCAAATATTTCTGGGTCTAACTGTATATACACAGTACATCCGGAAAGTATTCGTAGCACTTCACCTTTTCCACATTTTGTAATGTTACAACCTTATTCCAAAATGGATTATCAAAATTGTGCACATAATATCCCATAATGACAAGATGAAAAAGTTTTGAGATTTTTGCAAATTTATTAAAAATAAAAAACTAAGAAATCACATGTACATAAGTATTCACAGCCTTTGCCATCAAGCTCAAAATTGAGCTCAGGTGCATCCTGTTTCCACTGGTCACCTTTGAGATGTTTCTACATCTTAACTGGAGTCCACCTGTGGTGAATTCAGTTGATTGGACATGATTTGGAAAGGCACACACCTGTCTATATAAGCTCCCATAGTTGACAGTGCATGTCAGAGCACAAACCAAGCATGAAGTCAAAGGAACTGTCTGTAGACCTCGGAGACAGGATTGTCTCGAGGCAAAAATCTGGGGAAGGGTACAGAAAAATTTGTGCTGCTTTGAATGTCCAAATGAGCACAGTGGCCTCCATCATTCATAAATGGAAGAAGTCTGGAACCACCAGGACTCTTCCTAGCGCTGGCTGGCCGTCTAAACTGAGCGATCAGGGGAGAAGAGCCTTAGTCAGGGAGGTGACCAAGAACCCGATGATCACTCTGTCAGAGCTCCAATGTTGCTCTGTGGAGAGAGGAGAACCTTCCAGAAGGACAACCATCTCTGCAGCAATCCACCAATCAGGCCTGTATGGTAGAGTGGCCAGATGAAAGCCACTCTTTAGTAAAAGGCACATGGCAGCCTGCCTGGTGTTTGTCAAAAGGCACCTGAAGGACTCTCAGACCATGAGAAAAGAAATTCTCTGGTCTGATGAGACAAAGATTGAACTCTTTGGCGTGAATGCCAGGCATCATGTTTGGAGGAAACCAGGCACCGCTCATAACCATGCCAATGGTGGTGGCAGCATCATGCTGTGGGGATGTTTTTTAGCAGCAGGAACTGGGAGGCTAGTCAGGATAGAGGGAATGATGAATGCAGCAATGTAGAGACATCCTGGATGAAAACCTGCTCCAGAGCGCTCTTGACCTCAGACTGGGGCGACGGTTCATCTTTCAGCACAACGACAACCCTAAGCACACAGCCAAGATATGAAAGGAGTGGCTTCAGGACAACTCTGTGAACATCCTTGAGTGGCCCAGCCAAAGCCCAGACTTGAATCCAATTCAACATCTCTGGAGAGATCTGAAAATGGTTGTGCACCGATGCTTCCCATCCAACCTGATGGAGCTTGACAGGTGCTGCAAAGAGGAATGGGCGAAACTGCCCAAAGATACAGTGGGGTAAAAAAGTATTTAGTCAGCCACCAATAGTGCAAGTTCTCCCACTTAAAAGATGAGAGAGGTCTCCAATTTTCATCATAGGTATACCTCAACTATGAGAGACAAAATGAGAAAAAAAAAATCCAGAAAATCACATTGTCTGATTTTTAAAGAATTTATTTGCAAATTATGGTGGAAAATAAGTATTTGGTCAATAACAAAAGTTCATCTCAACACTTATATATACCCTTTGTTGGCAATGACAGAGGTCAAATGTTTCAGCTGTGTGCTGGTCTATATTCACTTTTTGTGGTATTGTTACAAAATTTTGACCTGAGCTTGAAAACACTTGGTTCTACATTTCTGTTGTTTTCCAGCAAGTTTCACACAGCTGTATGTTATATGCAAGCATTTCTATCTTAAAAAAAAAAAAACACCCAGTCGAACTTTATTTTCTTCAAATTCAGTATGTTTAGATGATTGTTACTCAGTGGCAGGAGCACTTAAAGAGATTATGACTGTTTTGCCAAAAAATTCAGAGTGTTTTCTTTTAAATGAGACTTTAATGAGACCAACCCCATGAAGATGCTGCAAAGGGCTGAAGAACAGCTTTTGATTTACTTTGGGCATGTTATTTTTAGGCGTTTTTAGGGAAGTTGAACAGAGTTCAACAGGTTAAGGTCATGCCACAGCATCCCAATCGGAGTCAGGTCAGGACTTTGACTAGGCCACTCCAAAGTCTTCATTTTGTTTTTCTTAAGCCATTCAGAGATGGACTTGCTGGGGTGTTTTGGATCATTGTCCTACTGCAGAACCCAAATGCGCTTCAGCTTGAGGTCACGAACAGATGGTCGGACATTCTCCTTCAGGATTTTTTGGTAGACAGAAGAATTCATGGTTCCATTTACCACAGTAAGTCTTCCAGGTCCTGAAGCAGCATAACAGCCCCAGACCATCACACTACCACCACCATATTTTACTGTTGGTATGATGTTCCTTTTCTGAAATGCTGTATTACTTTTACCCTGGATGTAATGGAACACACACCTTCCAAAAAATTCAACTTTTGTCTCATCAGTCCACAGAGTATTTTCCCAAAAGTTTTGGGGATCATCAAGATGTTTTCTAGCAAAACTGAGATGAGCCTTTATGTTCTTTTTGCTCAGCAGTGGTTTTTGTCTTGGAACCCTGGCATGCAGGCCATTTTTGCCAAGTCTCTTTCTTATGGTGGAGTCATGAACACTGATCTTAACGGAGGCAAGTGAGGCCTGCAGCTCTTTGGATGTTGTTATGGGGACTTCTGTGACCTCTTGGATGAGTTGTTGCTGTGCTCTTGGGGTAATTTTGGTCGGCCGGCCACTCCTGGGAAGGTTCACCACTGTTCCATGTTTTTGCCATTTGTGGATAATGGCTCTCACTGTGGTTTGCTGGAGTCTCAAAGCTTTAGAAATGGCTTTATAACCTTTTCCAGACTGATAGATCTCATTACTTTGTTTCTCATTTGTTCCTGAATTTCTTCGGATCACACAAAGATGTCTAGCTTTTGAGGATCTTTTGGTCTACTTCACTTTGTCAGGCAGGTCCTATTTAAGTTATTTCTTGATTGAGAACAAGTGTGACAGTAATCAGGCCTGGGTGTGGTTAGAGAAATTGAACTCAGCTTTCCAAAGATGTGATAAACCACAGTTAATTTATGTTTTAACGGGGGGGGGGGGAGACACTTTTTCACACAGGGCCATGTAGGTTTGGATATTTTCTTTACCCTTAATAATAATGCCTTCATTTAAAAACTGCATTTTGTGTTTACTTGTGTTATCTTTGTCTCATATTTAAATTTGATGATCTGAAACATTTAAGTGTGACAAACATACAAAAAGATGAGAAATCAGGAAGTGGGAAAACACTTTTTCACACCACTGTACACTGGTCTTGGCACAGGAAGAGAGACACTCAATTTTCCAAAATAAAATGTGGCAGAATTTTAAACACTTTTTTTACATCACTGTATATACTGTATATGTATATATAAAAAAGATACGCCGTTATTAGTCCCACAATTGGGAAATTACAGGATTGCAGCAGCACAGGGATAGCAGCACTCAGAGCAATAGTAAATAAGATACTAAGGTAAGAATTGGCTAGCCAAAGCAGTAAATAAATATACATATGTACACAGTTACAGTATATACACAGTGTAGGAGCATTGGAGCTAGATGGTCTCAACAGCATTAGGCTGCATGTCCACCAAATGCGTTTTTTCCGCTCTGGGCAACTATTTTCTATTCATTCTCTATGTAGTCCAGCGTTTACAGCGCTGAGCGCCCTTGGCGCTGAAATGCTTTGAGTGGTGGCCGTTTTTTTGTTGTGGCGCTCAGTGTTGAAAAAAGTTTAACTTTTCAGACTGCAGCTGATCTCGTTAATGTCAGATCTTTCTAAGCAGCCAATCAGAATTAAGGAAGGGCAGGACATGGGATGACATGTCTCTACTCAGACTCCTGTTTTCTGTGTAACCATATTTTGCATCCAGAGCTGCTACCAATGCTAGAATACGTTTCCTGTCCACTGTTATTTAGAGACTGCTATTAAAAAAATAAGTAGAAAGTCTGGCCATAGGAAAAGTGGAAGTGCTCAGCTGAGAGTGACAAGCTGTTGTTGGGATACAGGGCACAGACCTTTTTTTTCCCCCCCAGAGCACAGTGCACAAATGCTGAAAAAACAAAACAAAACAAAAAAAAATGCTCAGGGTGGTCGGGCGACAAAAAACGCGATTGGTGGACATGCAGCCTTACAGTTAGTTAAATTACCCAGCAAAATAAATAAATAAATAAATATGGGCCCAGACACTATATTTCACATTTGAATAAACAGTGTTGTTGCCACCCTCGATAATAGTTGGAAATGTCTTAGTTGTGAATTGGAGGGGACGATCTCTATTGTGCCAAGTTGTGACGTTTAATATGGCCTCTGTGAACAGTACTGGCTGATTATAAAGTCTGACAGCCGTAAGTAGGAAGGACTTGCAGAACCGCTCCCTCAAGCACTTAGGATGGCACAGCCTACCGCTAAATGAGCTCTTCAGTGCATTCAGCGTGTCTTGCATGGGGTGGGACTCGGACTTCAGCAGAGATTACTGCAACCATCCTCCTCTCTCCTATCTCCTCGACTGGGTCAAGGCGTCGCCCCAGGACAGAGCTAGCTTTTATGATCAGCCTGTTCAGTCTCTTCCTGTTGGCTGCTGTGATGCCGCTGCCCCAGCAGACCACTTCAAATGTGGTGGCTGATGCCACCACTGAATGGTAGAAGGTCTTCAGGAGTGCCCCCCGCACTCCAAAAAACCTGAGTCTCCTCAGGAGGAACAGCCTGCGCTGCCCCCTTCTTGTAGAGCGTGTTGGTGTTGTGTGACCGGTCCAGTTTATTGTTCAGGTGAACACCCAGGTACTTGTAAGATGTCACCATCTCAATGTCTGTTCCCTGGATGTTTACCGGTGTTGTGGAGGGTTATCCACGCCTGCAGCAGTCCACCACCAGTTCCTTGGTCTTCCTCACATTGATCTGGAGGCAGTTCCGCAGGCACCAGTCCATAAAGTTCTGTATAAGTCCTCTGTACTCTGCGTCATCCCCATCAGAGATGAGGCAGACGATCGCAGAGTCAGAGAACATTATATATAGTGGATATAAAAAGTCTACACACCCCTGTTCAAATGTCAGGTTTTTGTGATGTAAAAAAATGAGCCCAAGATGAATCACTTCAAAACTTTTTCCACCATTAATGTGACCTATAACCTGTACAAACCAATTGAAAAACAAACAAATCTTTTAAGGGGAAAAATAAA
This sequence comes from Pholidichthys leucotaenia, assembly GCA_020510985.1. NCBI lineage: Eukaryota > Metazoa > Chordata > Actinopteri > Cichliformes > Pholidichthyidae > Pholidichthys > Pholidichthys leucotaenia. Next base: position 41,469,499 of record CM035839.1, read on the forward strand.
AAATTACAATAACCAGTTTGCATAAATATGCACACCCTTAAGCCTGCTTCATGCTGCATTTCCCCTCTAGTCTGCTTTGGTCCACGTACGCTTTGGACGAGCCCGGCACGCACGTGGCGCTGTACATGCTTCACTTTTTTCCATCTACCCAGGCCAAGCGGTTGACGCATGCGTACAACCATCATTTGTAGTTTCACTCCCACCTGATAGGTAGTGCCAAGGCGCTGACGCGCCAGGATTTTCACCAACGAAGAAACAGCGGACTTCTTCACAAAGTTTCTCTTCAAATATAGAGTCCATTTCTGCTGCTTGACTTCCCGGTTTTCACTCCTTTTCCACGAAGATGCTGCTGCCGCTGTGAAAGAAAGTATGTATGTACAATCCATGTATGTTTTTATTCTCGTTTTTCCGCATCCTCGTCTTCTTCGTCTACTGATGTATGCTGTGTCAATATCGCCACCTCGTGAATGGGACGTTCAGTCTTGCATATGCGCTTTTCAATGCGTTCAGGTCGTGGGCAGGCAGCGTGGTCACAAAATTTGGGCTGCACGCGGTCGTCCGTGGTTGAGCACTCCGGACATTAGCGGAGTGGAGACGATGACATAAATTTTGTCACACGAGGTTTCCAGTTACACATACGCAAACAGCAGAGGTAGCATGAAGCAGACTTTAAACTAATAGTGTGTTGCAGCACTTTTGGCTTTTTATTACAGAACTCAGTCTTTTTGGGTAGGAGTCGGTCAGCGTGGCACATCTTGATGTGGGCAATATCTGCCCACTCTTCTTTGCAAAAATGCTTCAAATCTGTCAGATTTGGATAATTCCCTCTACCTTGACTAAGGCCCCAGTTCCAGCTGAAGAAAAACGGCCCCAAAGCATGATGCTGCCACCCCCATGCATCACTGTAGGTATGGTGTTCTTTTGGTGATGAGCAGTGTTGTGTTTGCGCCAAATATACCTTTTGAAATTATGGCCAAAAAGTTCAATCTTGGTTTCATCGGACCATAACACATTTTCCCACATGGGTTTGGGAGATTTCAAATGTGTTTTGCAAAATGTAGCTGGGTTTGGATGTTTTTCTTCATAAAATAACGCTTCCGTCTTGCCACCTGAGACGGGAGATTGTTGTCACATGTACTAAACAACCAGTATTTGCCAGAAATTCCTGCAGCTCCTTCAATGCTGCTGGTGGCCTCTTGGCAGCCTCCCTGACCAGTTTTCTTCTCATCTTTTCATCAATTTTGGAGGCATGTCCAGTTCTCGTAAATGTCACTGTTGTGCCATATTTTCTGCACTTGACGATGACTGTCTTCACTGTGCTCCAAGTATATCTAATGCCCTGGAAATTCTTTTGTACCCTTCTCCTGACTGATATCTTTGAACAATGAGATCCCTCTGATGCTTTGGAAGCTCTCTGTGGACCATGGCTTGTGCTGTAAGATGTGACTACAAAAATGTCAGGAAGCCTACTAGAACAGCTGAACTTTATTTGGGGTTAATCAGAGGCACTTTAAATGGTGGCGGGTGTGTGCTGACTCCCATTTAACATGAGTCTGAAATTGACTAGTTAATTCTGAACACAGCCACATATCCCCAGTTATAACAGTGTGTGCATATTTATGCCAACAGGTTATTGCAAGTTTTTTTTTTTTTATTTCTCCCCTGAAAAGATTTCAGTTTGTGTTTCAACTGGCTGGTGCAGGTTCACATTAATGGTGGAAAAAGTTTTGTAATGATTTGTCTTGGTCTCATTTTTTTTACATCAAAAAAACCTGGCATTTGAACAGGGATGTGGACTTTTTATATCCACTGTATAATCTTGGCACCAATTAAGGCTGTGAATCTGACCATGTACTCCAATACTTACATGTTAGGGAAGAAAAAAAGCATTGTAATCGGCTTGAATCGGAGCCCCCTTTATCATAATCGCCTTGAATCATGAGATGCCTAAAGATTCCCACCCCTACCTTCCATCCTCTTCTCTCACACCAACCCCCTCCAAGTCCTCCTTCACGACAACCATGAATCCTCTCTGTGGTCCTCCTCTTTTCCTCCTGCCTGGCAGCTCCGTCTTAGTCCCTGCATTTAAAGTCCCTACTCTCACCTCAACACACTTGTCTTTCCTTTTCTCTCTCTCTGCCTCCAAACACACCTTCCCCCTCTCTTCCTCATCTATCTTCAACCAACAGTGGCCCATTTTCCACTGGTGCCCTGTCGGTTAACAGCACAGGTGGTGGTTGTAAACCTGGCCTCAACCAATCCAGTATCGAAGTCTCATTCAACATGAGCCACATGTTTGATTTGGCAAAGATTTTACACCGGATGTCCTTCCTGATGCACCCCCCCCCCCCCCCCAATTTGGGCGGTGCAGTGGCGCAGTGGTTAGCACTGCGGCAGCAAAGCAACTCACCCTTGGCCATGGGATCCCTGGTTCGATCCCAGCCCCTGACCAACAGTGATCTGTGTGGAGTTTGCATGTTCTACCCGTGTCTGCGTGGGTTTACTCCGGGAGTTCTCCGGTTTCCTCCCACAGGCCAAAAACATGCAGGTTAGGTTAATTGGAGACTCTAAAAGTGGCCCTAGGTGTGAATGTGTGTGTGAATGGTAAAGGGATAGCGCCGTACCGTGGCTGCTTCATCCATCCAGGTGGATGCCCTCAATTTCTCCTCTGGGGATCAATAAAGTATACAAAATCAAAAAATCAAAATCAAATTTACCTGGTCTTGGGACTGGCAATAGGAGTACACTGGCTTGTGCACCCTCCCATGGCTGAATTAAGATTATCAACCATCACTGTGGTTAAAATGCTGAGGTGACTTTCATTAAGAGGAGGCTGATGAAATAAAGAGTCTGTACCTTCACATTAGCATCGTGCATGTTGATAACTTGATCCAAATCAGGTTGAGCTGCATTAGCACTACCAATCAGAAGGTAGAAGGTGGCGCGCAACAGCAGGGCCTTGGCGGTGTAGCGACCTCCTGACTCGATCTCCTTTGTGCATTCGCTGATGATTTTGTCATAGTTCTCCTCCTCCAAATACTGCTTTGCCTTCAGGTAGCCAGAACTGAGGAAGAGAGTAAAAATGTTATCAAACACTGGAGATATCAGAAATATACTCACAGGCACAAGTTGAAAGCAAGCAATCTGATCCAACAGTATCCATTACATTATTGTCAGCATTAAAAAAAGAATGTGCGCTTGAGGACTAAAGACTTTCAATGCATCATGTGATTATTATTTCCATCCAGGATAGTATGTTTTCACCGCCATAGCAGCAATACACAAAAAACTATTGACCTGATTTGCATAAAATTTAGTGGAACGGTGAAGGATGGGGTATAGATGCAGGATTTTTTCCATCTTCTTAAATGCCATATCTCACAATGCTAAACACTTATATTATCTGAGAATTATGCATGGATCTATGAAAAATTTCAGACATATATGGGAGGTAGGCATATATGAGAATGTGGAACATATGGGAAGACACAAGTGACGGACCTGTTTTGTTACCTGATTTAAGAAAAAAAGTTTAGTGTGAGTTTTTAGAACACCTGCATGTTGCAGTTTCTTAATATGAGTTTATTTGTAGTTGTTTCTTTAATTTGCAGGGGATTTGAACTCTCCAGGCCACCATATACGTACATAGGGACCTAAAATATGCATTTTTATTGGTATTTAAGGTGCTACTATTGCCAGGAGGTGGCAGTAACAGACCTATTATGTGATTGCAAGCCAGTGAGAAGATTGTTTCCAACTATCAGACATCAGATGGCTTAAGTGTGTGTTGCACTGCAAGATATGACTGACATATGGGAAAGTCTGGCAAAACTAAGAACTGTTGCTGCCACCACAACATGCTGAAAAATATATTTAAAAAAAGTTGTTTTAGTTCACAGGAAACTCTGCTACATAAAGCTACCAATGACTAGAAATGGTTTATATGTCAATTTAAAGTTGCCATCAATGAGTGCTTTAGCTTAAAAAGAACATATCTCATCTGAACAGGTCAACACTTTCTTCACTGCACACCACAAACACAAATCACTGATATACGTCTATGCACATAAAAATGATCTACAGATTTACAAAAGTTAAAATTTGAAGAATGAAAACAGATGGCCACTGTGCAATGAAAACCATGCATCTTCAAACGGGCATACTTTGGAGATGCATGGTTTTCATCTGACAGTGACGATATGTAGGGGTACAGTCTCGTCATTCCAACAATTGATGGGATCCTGTTGGAATGTGACCTGACCTCCCAGTGACCTCTGCTGCCTCGCCCTCCTTGTCCTTGTCTTCGTCTTTCTTCTCGCCCTTCTGCAGTGGCTGTGAGATGATGTCATCAGTGAAGGAGCTGAAGTATGACTTGATGAAATGAGGAGAAGGCATCATCGGCTCACGGTTCTAAAAAAAATATTGATTCAGGGGAAAGAAAATGTCACGTAATATCTTTATGCATCATTTCCAGTACATATCACACTATTATTCTCAATAAGGAAAGAATTGCAACATGATCGAAGGAAAAAAATCTCTTCTTCCACCATCCCCATGGATGCACAGCTTTTGAAATCATTTATATGCAGGACAGTTGTTTTCATAAAAACCTTGGATGGCCCCTTTCTTTTAGTCTGCTGGAGTGCAAATAGAAACTTCAATGGGTCATGTTCATTTCTACCTCCTCCAAGAGAGGAGGTAATGTTTTTGCCGGCGTTGGTTTGTTTGTCTGTCTGTTATTAACATTACTGCAAAATTTATGCATGGATTTTGATGAAATTTTCAAGAAAGTTGTGTAATGGCAAGGGGAATAGATGATTAGATTTTGGTGGTGATCCAGATCACGATCTGGATCCAGGAATATTTTATATATTAATATTGCACTTTTTATATAATTCCCCTTTAAGACATGTCCACGGAGTTACGTGAATGGCCACACACCTCCACAACCTGGAAGCAGTGCACTCTTACCACCAAACACTGCAAAAAAAGTAAAACGGCTTGGAACGAGAAGGAATGTGCTCTCCAGCCACATTGTATATTGGCAGTCCATCGTTTTCACACAGAGAGAGAGAGAGAGAGAGAGAGAAAGCGAAAGAGAGAGATGTCATCTAAGTTTGTTCTTGAAGGCTCGCAGATAAGCTGCTAGACCGGCTTTGGATCCGCATGGCAGTTTGCATTTGCTACAAGTGAAGTTGCTAACACTAGGGATGGAGTAGCGCTAATCATGACCTGACATATACAGGTACATCTCAAAAAAATGAGAATATCATGAAAAAGTTCAATATTTTTTGTCACTCATTTCAGAAAGTGAAACCCATACATTATATAGATTCATTACACACAGAGTGATATATTTCAAGTATTTATTTATTTTAATTTTGATGATTATGGCTTACAGTCCATGAAAACCCCAAATTCAGTTTCTCAAAAAAATAGAATATTACATAAAATTAATTAAAAAATAGTTTTTAAATAGAAATATTGGCCGACTGAAAAGTATGTCCATGTACACACAATACTTGGTCGGGGCTCCTTTTGGATTAATTACTGTATCAATGTGGCGTGGCACATAGAGGTGATCAGCTTGTGGCACTGCTGAGGTGTTATGAAGGTCCAGGTTGCTTTGATAGTGACCTTCAGCTCGTCTGCATTGTTGGGTCTGGTGTCTCATCTTCCTCTTGACAATACTCCATAGATTCTCTATGGGGTTTAGGTCAGGAGAGTTTGCTGGCCAATCAAACACAGTGATGCCATGGTCATTAAACCAGGTTTTGATACTTTTGGCAGTGTGGGCAGGTGCCAAGTCCTGCTGGAAAATGAAATCAGCTTCTCCATAAAGCTTGTCAGCAGAGAGAAGCATGAAGTGTTCTTAAATTTCCTGGTAGACGACTGCGCTGACTTTGGTCTTGATAAACACAGTGGACAAACACCAGCAGATGACCTCTGTTCAGACAAAAGTAAATTTTGCATTTCATTTGGAAATCAAAGTCCCAGAGTCTGGAGAAAGAGTGAAGAGGCACAGAATCTAAGTTGCTTGAGGTTTAGTGTGAAGTTTCCACAGTCAGTGATGATTTGAGGAACTACGTCATCTGCTGGTGTTGGTCCACTGTGTTTTATCAAGACCAAAGTCAGTGCAGTCGTCTACCAGGAAATTTTAGAGCACTTCATGCTTCCCTCTGCTGACAAGCTTTATGGAGAAGCTGATTTCATTTTCCAGCAGGACTTGGCACCTCCCACTGGCATTTATAGTTGTAGCCTTAAAATAAAAGTCCCTCCCTCTGACTTCCGGTCTGGACACCATGGTTGTAGCAGCTTAACGCTGAAGCTCCCAGATCCCATCCGTGAAAATACCACAAAAATCAGATTTAACGGATTTAAGGAAGAGTGAAAATCAAAAGACAAAGTCATTATGCCTAAAGGAAAACAGAAGAGATCGACATTTACCAGGCCAAGACACGTATCGGCCGGAGAAACTGACCTCGAGGACAATAACCACTCGGAAATAGAGGAGCACAATGAGGTTAGCAACACGGTTAGCTTAAAAATGATACTTCAAGAATTAAGAGAATTTCGCCGAGAGTGTTGGGCCGAATTTCGTGAACTTAAAGACGAAACAAAAAGGACAAACAACAGAGTGGACCAGGCTGAGGACCGAATCATGGAAGCAGAGGAAAGAATAAAAGGGTTGGAAGAAACAGTGCTGGAATTACTCAAACGACAGACAAGACTGGAGGCTAAGCTAACCGACCTGGAAGGAAGACTAAGAATGGACAACATAAGAATTCATGGTCTGAAAGAAGGAGTCGAGGATGGTTTCACCACAATGGCTGCATGTATGGAAACCATACTGAGAGAGAAGTTGGAAATTCCCCAATCCACCGATTTGAAAATAGAAAGGGCGCACCGTTCATTAGCCCCAAGGCCGTCGGCGGAAGCCCCCCCGCGATCGGTGGTGTTGAAGTTTTCCAACTTCAGAACAAAAGAGGAGGTTTTGAGACTGGCTTGGCAGAAAAAAGGATTTATGCACCAAGAAAGAAAAGTTTTTGTGGAGCATGACTATGCCCCGGAGGTCCTTAAAAAGCGTTGGGAATACAATGACGCTAAAAAGGTACTAAGAGAGAAGAAACTACGCTTTCAAACTCCATTTCTGGCGAAGCTGAGGGTTTTTTACGGGGAAGAGACGTGTCTCTACAACTTGGCAGAAGAAGTAACTAGGGATATGGCAAGAAGAGGGCTCCCAGTAACGGTGGTTAAACCCGCAGCAGACCCGACTGAAAGAATCAAGGCTCAAACGTGGTGCACACAGAGACCCTCAAAATCCACGGGCCAGCAGCGGGAAACCCAGCGCCAGGGCTATAAGGAAAAACTGGACGCTTTCAGGAGGGAATAACGATATTTTTAGTCAATCTGCACATCCAACCCTCCTCCTACAAGGTAACAGACATTAAAGGAGATGCAGAATCAGCAAATATGAAGTGGTAAAACATTTCATGGAACAGTCATAATATTAGAAACAAATAAGTCTTTATTAAAAAAAAAATACTGTATTAACGTGATTGTTTGCTGTGATGGTGGTGGGAGGTTGCGCACAATTTCATAGGGTATAGGCATTAAAAAAAAAAATGATTACAAGTTCGGATTGGGATCTGAAAATCACGTTAAAAACATGGGACAACTTACAGGGGTAAGAGAGGGCCCTCAACACGTAAGTTTGAGGAATTTCCCTCAGAGCCAACGCACCATCAAGGCTCTTCTAAGGTCGCTAAAAAGACCTCAGTTCAGGAAGATCTTTTGACAGTTTTTTTGTTTTAAAGTTTTATATATTATGTTCTTAATGTTGTTTGTGTTCTTAATGTTCTTTCAGGTTTTGAATAGCATAAAAGAGGGCCACTATACAGTGGGGCAAAAAAGTATTTAGTCAGCCACCAATTGTGCAAGTTCTCCCACTTAAAAGATGAGAGAGGTCTCCAATTTTCATCATAGGTATACCTCAACTATGAGAGACAAAATGAGAAAAAAAAAATCCAGAAAATCACATTGAAGGATTTTTAATGAATTAATTGGTAAATTCCTCGGAAAAATAAGTATTTGGTCAATAAAAGTTCATCTCAATACTTTGTTATATACCCTTTGTTGGCAATGACAGAGGTCAAACATTTTCTGTAAGTCTTCACAAGGTTTTCACACACTGTTGCTGGTATTTTGGCCCATTCCTCCATGCAGATCTCCTCTAGAGCAGTGATGTTTTGGGGCTGTCGCTGGGCAACACGGACTTTCAACTCCCTCCAAAGATTTTCTATGGGGTTGAGATCTGGAGACTGGCTAGGCCACTCCAGGACCTTGAAATGCTTCTTACGAAGCCACTCCTTCGTTGCCCGGGCGGTGTGTTTGGGATCATTGTCATGCTGAAAGACCCAGCCACGTTTCATCTTCAATGCCCTTGCTGATGGAAGGAGGTTTTCGCTCAAAATCTCATGATACATGGCCCCATTCATTCTTTCCTTTACATGGATCAGTCGTCCTGGTCCATGATGTTTCCACCCCCATGCTTCACAGTAGGTATGGTGTTCTTTCTCCTCCCAACACGACAAGTTGAGTTTTTACAATAAAGTTCTATTTTGGTTTCATCTGACTATATGACATTCTCCCAATCCTCTTCTGGATCATCCAAATGCTCTCTAGCAAACTTCAGACGGGCATGGACATGTACTGGCTTAAGGAGGGGGACACGTCTGGCACTGCAGGATTTGAGTCCCTGGCGGCGTAGTGTGTTACTGATGGTACCCTTTGTTACTTTGGTCCTAGCTCTCTGCAGGTCATTCACTAGGTCCCCCCGTGTGGTTCTGGGATTTTTGCTCACCATTCTCGCGATCATTTTGACCCCACGGGGTGAGATCTTGCGTGGAGCCCCAGATTGAGGGAGATTATCAGTGGTCTTGTATGTCTTCCATTTTCTAATAATTGCTCCCACAGTTGATTTCTTCACACCAAGCTGCTTACCTATTGCAGATTCAGTCTTCCCAGCCTGGTGCAGGTCTACAATTTTGTTTCTGGTGTCCTTTGACAGCTCTTTGGTCTTGGCCATAGTGGAGTTTGGAGTCTGACTGTTTGAGGTTGTGGACAGGTGTCTTTTATACTGATAAAGAGCTCAAACAGGTGCCATTAATACAGGTAATGAGTGGAGGACAGAGGAGCCTCTTAAAGAAGAAGTTACAGGTCTGTGAGAGCCAGAAATCTTGCTTGTTTGTAGGTGACCAAATACTTATTTTACTGAGGAATTTACCAATTAATTCATTAAAAATCCTTCAATGTGATTTTCTGGATTTTTTTTTTTCTCATTTTGTCTCTCACAGTTGAGGTATACTTATGATGAAAATTGGAGACCTCTCTCATCTTTTAAGTGGGAGAACTTGCACAATTGGTGGCTGACTAAATACTTTTTTTTCCCCAACTGTACTGTTATACTAAATAAGACAATACAATGGAGAAAAAGGGTGTAACCAAAATAATCTCATATAATGTAAAAGGGATCCTGAATCCAGTTAAAAGATCCAAGATTCTAGGCAAAATGAAAAAAGACAAAGCAGGAATAATATTTTTACAGGAAACCCACCTAACAGACTTGGAGCACACTAAACTTAATAGACAAGGGTTTAAACTGATCTCTTCATCTTCATATAAGTCAGGGAGGAGGAGGGGGGTAGCGACATTGATCTCAACCAAAATTATATTTGAAAAAAATTCAGAACACAAAGACAAAGAAGGGAGATTTAGCTTAGTATTTGGTCGGCTAGAGGGAGAAGATATCACCCTGCTGAATGTATATGCACCTCCAGGGGCTAACTGGAAATTTTATAAAAATGTATTTGACCTAATGATAACTAAAGCCCAAGGTTTAGTGATATGTGGTGGAGACTTCAATCTAAGACTGAATCCATACTGGGATGCATCACGTAATTCTCCACATCAGAATAACACTCAAAGTAGGAAAACTAGGATGTTACTAAATGAACTGGGAATCTGTGACGTGTGGAGGGAATTCAACCCCAGTGTAAAAGATTATACATTTTACTCGGCACCACATTCATCATACTCAAGGACTGACTATGTTTTTATGTTTAATAGAGACATTGGAACAGTAAAAACATGTAAAATAGGACTGATGGATCTCTCTGACCACAGTCCAATCTATATGGACTTCAATATCCAAAAATACACAAATAACACATTTTCTTGGAGGTTAAATTCAAATGTGCTGAAAGGACCACTGAAAGATGAATTGGAATCAGATATTCTCAGATATTTGGAAGAAAATTATAATGGAGAAGTATCCCCTTTAATACTGTGGGACGCATGTAAAGTTGTAATAAGGGGAAAGATTATTGCAAAACTGGCACTCCAAAAGAAACTGAGACAAGAAAAACTAATCACAGAGTCAGAGCTTAAGAAACTAGAAAAAGAGCACAAAGACTACACTCATTCTAATGACTCGCTCAAAATTAAGGAAATAAAAAAACAAATAAACGAGATCTACACAATCGAAATCCAGAAGAAACTTACATTCCTGAAACAAAAATATTATGAAACAGGTAGCAAATCGGCAAAATTACTAGCCTATAAATTGAGGAAACAACAAACAGAGAGAGCAATCTACAAAATCAGAGACCCAGTATCAAAGGAAATAAAATTTAGAATTCAGGAAATTCTTAAAAGCTTAGAGAATTACTATAAGAACTTGTACTCCCTCAAAAAACACAAAGACGCAGCCGAAGCCTTCCTAAATACATTAAATCTTCCCCAACTTACGGAGTCACAAAATAAAAAAAACTACTGTCAGAAATACAACCTAAAGAATTAGAAAAAGCAATTATGAAACTTAAAGCTAACAAATCCCCAGAAGCAGATGGTTAATCAGCAGAGTGGTACAAAACCTTTAAACAGCAACTATCGCCTCTCCTCATGAAAACATTTAACTATGTCCTCCACACAGGAGAAATCCCCCCCTCCTGGAGAGAAGGGGTCATTGCAGTCATACCTAAACCTGAAAAGGATAAACTTGACTGCTCCAACTACAGACCAATCGGTGTGTTAAATCAGGACTATAAACTTTTTACTGCTATCCTTGCCAAAAGGTTAGAAAATATACTGACAGACTTAATTCATTTAGACCAAACAGGTTTTATAAGACAAAGACAGACACAAGATAACATTAGACGCACTTTACACATAATTCATCATATAAAAAAATATATAATTTAAATGCAGCCATATTGGGATTAGATGCTGAAAAAGCATTTGATTCGGTTGACTGGTCTTTCCTATATAGAATCTTATCTAGTTTCAATTTTCATAACTTCATTAGAACTATCCAGGCATTATATAAAAAACCCAACAGCTAAAATAAGGATTAACGGTAAATTATCATCATCTTTTGAACTGGAAAGAGGATGTTGTCAGGACTGCCCCTTGTCTCCACTGCTCTTTGCAATCTTCATAGAACCTCTGAGCCAATGGATAAGACAGAATCAAAAAATTCAAGGTATTACACTTGGTCAGAAGGAACATAAAATAGCACTCTTTGCTGATGACATTTTAATATACCTGGGGCAGCCGGACACCTCTTTTCCAGAACTAATCTCAGTTTTTTCAGAGTATGGAGAGTTATCGGGGTACAAATTAAACATGCATAAAACCCAAATTTTAACTTTCAACTATGACCCCAATCAATATTTACTAAGCAAATTCAAAACTAACTGGGAGATGGAATCTATGAAATATCTGGGGGTCAATATCCCGAAACAACTCAACAAAATTATAACACTAAACTATGATCCACTGATGGCAAAAATAAAATCTGATCTAGCAAGATGGAATATGATACCATTCTTGGGTACTGCACAAAGAATTGAAGCAGTCAAAATGAATATACTTCCACGTCTTCTATACCTTTTCCAAACAATACCGGTAGAACCTCCCAAAAAAACATGGCAAGAACTGGACAGAAGGATCTCAAGATTCATATGGCAGGGCAAGAGACCAAGAATCAGATATAGAACCCTACAGCTAAACAAAGACAAAGGTGGGCTCGCGCTGCCAAATATCAGGGACTATTTTAAAGCCGTGCAAATTAAAACTTTGGTAGAGATATGTAACCCAGTATACACTGCACAATGGAAGGAGACAGAATGCCAAATAACAAGTGACATTCCCCTACAGGCGATAATAGGGAATAATGCCTTACCTAAACTTTTGAATAACACCAACCCGTGGATAGAGACCCCGCTAAAAATTTGGTTTAAGATAGTCAGAGAGAATCAAACTAAAGAACCCTATCAATTATTGCAATGGATTTCCTATGATCAGGAGTTTACTCCTAATAAAACAGACACTAGATTTAAAAAGTGGAAAGAGAACGGACTGATAAAATATTACGATTTTTTTAAAGGGCAAACTTTAAGAAGTTTTGAAGATTTGAAAAAACAAGGTCTAGTAAATCAAGACCTTTACAGGTTCTTTCAGCTTAGACACCACATAAACAAAATACTTAAAAAGGAGGATTTGGAAAGGGCCCAGTCAGGTGTTCTGAAGGTTTTCTTAATGGCATATAAAAGGATCCCAGGGATCAGATACATCTCTAAAACATACCATGGTCTTCAAGATTTAAAAGGAGACAACACATCACATATAAAAGAGAGATGGGAAAGAGGGGAATTTCACTTTATGACTGGAAATATGGGAAAAGCTAAATAAACAACAATGGAAAAGTATTTCATCCCTGCTGTGGAGAGAATTTGGATGGAAAAATTTGGTAAGATTTTTCAGAACACCTGCACAAAACAACTTTACTCGTAAAGGGTTGAATTGTTGGCACTTGTGTGGTGAAAAGACTGCAAATCATTTTCATGTGTTTTGGTCATGCCCAGTTATCCACCAATATTGGACCAATGTACAGACAATATTGGGGAAAATATTCAAAGTAACAGTCCCCTTTTCTTTTGTAACTTTGTATTTGGGTTTACCACCGGAATCACTGGAAAGACGAGGAGAAAAATACTTATTCACTGTTTTAATATTGGCAAGTAAAAAAGCTCTAAACAAAAAAATGGATGTTGAAAGACTGTCCTACACCTGAAGATTGGATTAACGTGATTCAGGACATTTATTTGATGGAAAAGTTAACATTTGCACTAAGACAGGACATGGATGGGTTCTTGAACTTTTGGCAACCCTAGAACGCATGCATCTTCCATCAGATCTAATCTTGCATAAACACCATTTCAATAATGGCACCTTTCTTTGTTCCAACACTACTCAGATACTCTTATTTTTCTGCTCTTTTGTTGTTTTTTTTAATTTTCTTTCACTTAGAAAAAGGGTGTTGTAATAATTCTTTTCCAATGTTGTCAAAAAAACGGGGAATGTGTGATGAAAATCTAAACAATGCAATGCTGTAATGACATGTATACCCTTTACAAAAACTTTAAAAAAAAAATTAAAGTCCCTCTGTACATGCTTGACTACTACTCATTCAACCCCCCTCCAAACACACACACACACACACACACACCAGGTCATGATTCTGAGTGATTTTCTGCTAGCCTAGCATTAGCAGGTTTATTTATATCTGAGGGAAGAGAGACAAAGGTGAGCTAATCAGAGGACCCACAGTTGCAGCCGCTCTTTGAAGGAGAGGAGGGATGAAATCAGCTGATTGCTACTCCATTACTCACTGTCACAAAGCAAAATTATTTCACATCCACATACATAAGAGGCCAGTGCATGAATCTACAGGGGGTTGTCCAGAAATAACAAACGTGGTACTAGTGAAGCGCTTTGAGTGGTCTTTGAGACTAGAAAAGCACTATACAAGTACAGGTCCTTATCCCTTATGGTTAAAATGATGTCTGAGGGTCTTTTAAAGTTGTGAATGACGGTTTTATTTAATTTTCAGTTAACCACCCAGCCTCACTAGCAGCCAACTTATGCTGTGTGGTGAAAACATGGGACAGTTTTACAGTTCTGTACATTAGGTTTGTGCTGACAGTCTTATGAGCACACCACCAAGGCCAGTTTGGGTCTGACTGAACTGTAAACATGTGGAGCAACTCAGCATTATTATTTTTATTGTGGGCAGTGGTGGCCTAATGGTTAGGGATGTGGACTGGTGAATGGAGGGTCGTGTGTTCAACCCGTGGACCGGCAGGATTAGATCTGGGTGGGACAGATAACAGCAGTGTTTGCCCCACCCTCTTTAACCCCACTGTGGTGCCCTTGAGCAAGGCCCTTAACCCCAGCTGCTCCAGTGGAGCTGTTCAGTGGCCACAGGTCAGTCTGTGGTTGTACTGGGAAGCTTCCTGGTGCGAATGTCTAACTGTGTGAATGTGAACAGGGCGTCCTTGAAAAAGAGAGGCTGCCTCTCAATGGAACTACCCTGTATAAATAAATGTTAAATAAAATGAAATAAAAATTATCCAGGTGTGTTATTCCAACTCATAAATATCATACATTTAGTCCAAAATCAGGCATAAAATAATCGAGTGTGCATCATAACAAAAGGTGCTGATTTTACCCAAAATAAACCATGAAAGAGTTTCAAAATGAGCAGATACCTTGTACTTCTCTTTGGCCTTCTCCTTCCCCAGCTGCTTCAGCACCCTGTCTGCCAGCAGCATACTCTGTTGGTTCTGGAAGGCCTCGAGAATACAAACTGCTGTGACATCTGGAGAACACAGAGATAGTCAGGTTGACCATGAATCATAGGCAAGCATTTCAAATAAGACTTGAACAAAAGAGCAACTTAGAAAGGGGGGAAAGTGTCTCACCTTCTAGACACTCTTTTTTGTTGTCTAGTTTTTCCAGCGCTTTAGCCCTCCTGAACAGAGCTTTTACGTAGCGAGGATTCAGCTCCACAGCCTTCGAGCAGTCCTGCACCACCTCTGTCCATTTCATCTGCATTCAGAGAGAGAAATGCTCATTCATTCAGAAAATGGTACACAATGATCCCCTACTCTTCAAATCTCTACCTTCATGGTGCAAGAAGAAAGGCCATTTTATCAGGAAGCCATTTAAGGGATCTTAAATTCAAAGAAGATCAAAATAATGATACAGTTATCCATTAGAAGGCAGTTTTATTGATGAAAATACTTTATATATATATTCTTAAATTGTGTTCCCACCACAGCAAATAATCCTTTTTTTGCATTCCTAGCAACAGTATGAGACCACTGTAAATTCCAAAAAACCCCAAATAAGGATTTTACAACATTTTGTAGGGGAGAATCGCCTAAAATTCAGGAAACTTCCACTTCCTTTGGTGTACATAAGTGGTCTAAATTAAAGAGTCTACTGATGCTTCACCAGCAGAATTCAGATCACACCCACAACAAACAAATGTTCAATGGAAGAAAAACAAAACGGTGGGAGACACAAATAAGTGGATGGGGGGGGGGGGGGTCAAATGAGAAAAATATGCAAAAACTTTACTAATTTACAAAGAAAATATAGCTCATCTCTAAGCAAGCATAACAGGCAAACTTGTGAGGAAAAAAGGGTAACAAGTTGCAACAGTTATAAAAAATCAAAAGATTTATGGGGGAAAAATACTGTAAATTTACAAGAAATTTTAAGCAAATTCTTATCCTGAAACATGTCAAGGTCATCTGTTGACTAAGATCATCAAACAGCTCTTCATCTTAGTGGGAATGTGAACCAAATAGTTCCTAAAACAGTTCCTCTGTTGACAGCTCTAAAAAAATTCCACTAATTGCAGTGGGAGCATGGCTGTGGAATGACACAATAAAACCTTGATTCACCGTTTTTCTGTTCCTTACTAGATAACAACCCAATTATTATTTAACTGCACATTTTCCCCAAAGGTGGTGGTGCCAACCTGTTGCTCATAGGCCGCCGCTCGGTTCTGGTAAAACGTTGATAAATCAGACTTCTGCTCTGTGGGGCAGAGGGCGATGGCCTCTGTGTAGCAATGAATGGCGTTTTCATACTTCCCAGCCTTGAAGTATTTGTTGCCCTTGTTCTTTGCTGCTTGGGCTCGATCCAAAGGACTCTAAATCAAATAAGAGACAAAAGGAACAATTACTGATACAACAGTCTTCTGGATAAGGAACTAAAGCAGCAAAACACTTTCAATAAAGCTGCTTAAAACAAATATGTCCAAAACAAAATGGATTTCAACTCTTTTCTATGTCAAGGGTAACTATGTTAGAGTAATCTCTGAACACACTGCAAAAAAAAAGGAAACACTCACTATTGTGCAATAATAAAACAAAACATTGATGCCCTAATAATTCTCAACAGCACATAAAAGCCATAAAATAGTAATAATTAACATTGGCATACAAAATAGGAAATAGTAGTGTTGGAGTCAAGGCCTTGTCAAGACCAAGACTATAAGACCAACCGGAGACCAAAACAAATTCAGTGGTCTCGATTCCTTCAAGTCTTAGTCTGGTCTTGACTACAAAACGACCAAATAAATACTTAACATTAATTTCACCTGACAGGTTATTTCATTGATTTAACTATTTGAACCAACTGTAAAAACTTGATAATACTCTCCTGTTTGTTTTGTATATCAGCAAAGTTATATTTTATGCTTTAAAAAAATATTTCTCATCTTTCAAAGGACCAATTAATGCAACAGTTTCATATACATTTCCAGCAGCATTGTTTAATAAAAGTTCACACAAAATACAAAAATTAGGCAGATGAGGGCCAAAATGTCTTAAATATGATACGTAACACCCTTAAATCAGCTAGCTGAAGTATCGTCTTTTGACTGTTCCCTTTAGAGGTCGCCACAGTGGATCATCTGC
Organism: Pholidichthys leucotaenia; assembly: GCA_020510985.1. Taxonomy (NCBI): domain Eukaryota; kingdom Metazoa; phylum Chordata; class Actinopteri; order Cichliformes; family Pholidichthyidae; genus Pholidichthys; species Pholidichthys leucotaenia. The sequence continues at coordinate 41,486,334 of CM035839.1, forward strand.
CTCCGTCTCACCCTATCCCTTGCATCCTCTTCTGCCTAACCAACCCTGTCCATCTTCACTACATCAATGAATCTTCTGTGGTCTTCCTCTTTTCCTCTTGCTTGGCAGCTCCATTTTCAACATCCTTTGTCCAATATACAGTGGGGTGAAAAAGTGTTCGCCCCCTTCCTGATTTCTCATTTTTGTCATTTTTGTCATTTTTTTTCTCATGTTTGTCACACTTAAATGTTTCAGATCATCAAACTAATTTAAATGTTAGACAAAGATTACACAAGTGAACACAAAATGAAGTTTTTAAATGAAAGTGTTTATTATTAAGGGTAAAAAAAAATCCAAACCTGCATGGCCCTGTGTGAAAAAGTGATTGCCCCCTAAACCTAAACTGGTTGGGCCACCCTTAGCAGCAACAACTGCAATCAAGCGTTTGTGGTAACTGGCAATGAGTCTTTTACAGTGCTGTGGAGGAATTTTGGCCCACTCATCTCTGCATTATTATTGTAATTCAGCCACACTGGAGGGTTTTCGAGCATGAACCGTCTTTTTAAGGTCATGCCACAGCATCTCAATTGGATTCAGGTCAGGACTTTGACTAGGCCACTCCAACGTCTTTTTTTTTTTTTTTCTGAAGCCATTCCGAGGTGGACTTGCTGGTGTGTTTTGGATCATTGTCCTGCTGCAGAACCCAAGTGCGCTTCAGCTTGAGGTCACGAACAGATGGCCGGGCATTCTCATTCAGGATTTTTTGGTAGACAGAAGAATTCATGGTTCCATTTACCACAGCATGTCTTCCAGGTCCTGAAGCAGCAAAACAGCCCCAGTCCATCACACTACCACCACCATATTTTACTGTTGGTATGGGGTTTCTTTTCTGAAATGCTGTGTTACTTTTACACCAGATGTAATTGGACACACATCTTCCAAAAATTCAACTTTTGTCTCGTCAGTCCACAGAGTATTTTCCCAAAAGTCTTGGGGATCACCAAGATGTTTTCTGGCAAAACTAAGACAAGCCTTTATGTTCTTTTTGCTCAGCAGTGGTTTTCATCTTGGACCTCTGCAATGCAGGCCCTTTTTGCCAAGTCTCTTTCTTATGGTGGAGTCATGAACACTGACCTTAAATGATGCAAGTGAGGCCTGCAGTTCTTTGGATGTTGTTGTGGGGTCTTTTGTGACCTCTTGGATGAGTCGTCACTGTACTCTTGGGGTAGTTTTGGTCGGCTGGCCACTCCTGGGAAGGTTCACCACTGTTCCATGTTTTCGCCATTTGTGGATAGTGGCTCTCACTGTGGTTCGCTGGAGTCCCAAAGCTTTAGAAGTGGCTTTATAAACTTTTCCAGACTGACAGATCTCAATTACTTTGTTTCTCATTTGTTCCCGAATTTCTTTGGATCGCAGCATGATGTCTAGCTTTTCAGGATCTTTTGGTCTACTTCACTTTGTCAGGCAGGTCCTATTTAAGTGATTTCTTGATTGAGAACAGGGGTGGCAGTAATCAGGCCTGTGTGTGGCTAGAGAAATCTAACTCAGCTTTCCAAAGATGTGATAAACCACAGTTAATTTAGGTTTTAACGGTGGGGTGGGGGTGTCACTTTTTTCACACAGGGCCATGCAGGTTTGGATTGTTTTTTACCCTTAATAATAAACGCCTTCATTTGAAAACTGCATTTTGTGTTTACTTGTGTTATCTTTGTCTAACATTTAAATCTGATTATCTGAAACATTTAAATGTGACAAACATACAAAAAAAATGAGAAATCAGGAAGGGAGCAAACACTTTTTTACACCACTGTACCCGCAATGCCTCCTCTGCACATGTCCAAACGATCTCAGTCTTGTCTCTCTCAAGCTGGATTTATGCACCCGCATCACGTTGACACCATAACCAACGTATGTCGCTGACGCAGTGATCAGCAATTTTTTCTTATGTGTTGGGTGAAATGCGTCGTTCCGTTGCCAAAACAGGTTTCAGCCGATGCGTAGAGTGATTTGTGCTCATTTTTTTTTTTTTTTATTAAATAGCAATCGACAAGAGCAGATTGTGATGGAATTGGAGATAATAAATGTTAAAAAGCAACTTTTTATATGATTGCTGCAACAGAGAAAAAAGAGAAGTCAGAGAAAACTGTGCGTGTGACCACCGTTGCTGCAGTTATGTGATAATCTGTGTAATTACTGGGGTTAGGACGAGTCAACTGTTCTGCATGTGCTCACCATTCTTTTAAATTTGGATCGTTGTTTTACCGATTCACTTTGAAAGTTGCCTCGCCATGAACGAGCAGAGTGGAGCAGAGACGAGAACCAAGAAATGTGAAGGAGACAAAGTGGACCAATCACAGCTCTTGTGGTCTCCGTCACCAACATACACTGTCAAGGACAGATGCACATTGAACAATGCAGGGGATACTGCGTCACCGCCGTCACAACTGCGTTGCGTTGACGTGGGTGCATAAATCCAGCTTCACTTTGTCTCCAAATCACTCAACCTGAGCCGTCCCTCTGATATACTCATTTCTAATCCTGTCCCTGCTAGTCACTCCCAGTGAGAATCTCAGCATCTTCATCTCTGCCTGCTGGCTTTTTGTCAATCACTGTCTCCAAACCATACATCATAGCAGGTCTCACTACCATCTTGTAATCCTTCCCTTTCACTATAGCTGCTATCCTTCTGTCACAAATCACCCCTGATGCTCGTCTCCACTCACCTGCATTCTCTTCTTGTGCATTTTCCATTGCTTTGGATGGTTGACCCCAGGTATCTAAACTCAAGAATTCAACTAGCTGAAGCATAGTTATCCACATAAAATGCTCATCAGGAAGTAATCAGCCTTTGACAGATGCAGAGGCATACTACAAAACTATACATATTGTTATAAAATGCAATCATATCAAACATTCACTAGAATTCAGGTAGAATAGAATAGAGTAGAATAGGCTTTACTGTCATTGTACAGTTGTACAGCACAACAAAATTGTGGGTGCTCCACCAGACTACTGCGCAATAAAGTAAGTGAGAAGACTCTGAAAATAAAACAGTTACAGGACACACAGTTAACCATCTGACTGAAGTAAAAATAAATAGCCCATTGGTATATACCACAGGTACAGTCGTGGCTTCACGGGTGGAACAATGTACATAAGAGTGCGGAGTGCAGAACACATAACAGAGTAAAATGACCCAAGGATTATGGAAAATATGTACAGTAATAATTTCACCTCTCATGCTTGATATATTCTTTTTTCTTAAAAAAAAAAAACTTCATAAATTTGTCCTTAAAACTGCAAAATTCCAAGATATTATATACTGCCCCCCCAATTTCAAAGTAACTGAAATTAGATTTTGTCCAGCAAAATAAAGCCCCTGTGGTGAACATCACATTCATTCTTAAAAAGGCTTCACAGAGAGAAAACTGATTGGATTAGAGCTTATGCTTCATGTCCATTAGTCCGGATTTTTCAGAAAGGAATCTGCATACCGCAACCTCTGAAGCACGGAAAAGGGGTGTTTAGCACAGTTCTCAGCTAGATGGAGTTGAACAATGCAGAAGGAAACACTGGAATAGTCATTATTAACCATGAGCAGAATGTTGTTAATAGTGCTGGTATATTTGTGTGACAAAAGGTGACTTTGTCGTCGTCGCCGCCGGTTTTGGGTTCACCCAATCCTAGAGACCCACACAATGCATGTCAAATTTGACTGCTTGGAACATGAGCCCATGTTCCACTGCTCTCCACGCCTTGTTCCTTTGTATGTTGTTTCTAAAGAACTGCTCATATAGTATCGGGCTGCCTGAAACAGCGGTTATTAATTCCTCCTTCAAGTCTTCACAACAACAGGTAGCATACAGATCTGTTTTTGTCTCCCCCCCTCTTGTCTTCTCCTCCAGCTGGCTGGTTCACTGGATTGGTCGACGGGTCCAGCTGTGGGCCATCTTCAGCTCTCGGCTGCTTCCGGACAATACGGCATCCTTGGTCTCCATATCTTTAAAATAAACTGGCAAAAAGTGTTTCTAACATCATTTCGTCCAAGAAATAGTAGGTTCAGTTAACAAATCCATTGCTATCTGACATCAAAAACCGCTGGTTTAAAAGCTCAGGACAAGAGTGCTGCCTTCGGTTCATGACGTGTGGACAAAATCTTTACCGAGGGAAATCTTTATGCAAATGAGCTGTAGGGAACCCATGGGCGACTTGGCACAACACAGTACGGTTTTCAGCCGCTCCGCACCCAAATGCTTTCTGCTGCGTTTCCAATACACAGTGAATGAGAAGCGGGAAAAACAACGGAACCAGTGGATACATAGCATTACACCATCATGGCTCCATCTGGGACTGAAGATTTGATTCCATTTCACTGAAAAAAAATTTGCCCTGAATAGGGCTGGGAGATGTGACCTCAAATCCACATCACAATAAACAATTTACTTTGATTTTTACAACAATATATAATTTTTTTTTTTTGGGGGGGGGGGGGTACAGAAATATAGCCAATAAATAACTTCATTTATCAGGCGATCACTTCAGTTTTTCATTCAACAGAAAGAAAAGGATTTCATTTTGAAAGTGAAAGCAGCAGTTTAGTTTCATTTTTCAGCTGCAGCATTCAATTCATTTTTTTAAATTTCAGAATGTAAAGATGAAGCAGTTATCGTTAACACTATAGCAGCTCTCGATTACTACAACTGATCTGCTGGTCTAAGTTTTTGTTTCATCAGGACAAATCTGAAGAAAGAGGAGTAAATCAGGAGCTTCTGAGGCACTTTGCACAAAGACTCATTAAATACATTAAATAACAGCTTGTAATATTATTTCATAATGAATTCAACAAAACATTTATTTAGATATAACACACACACACAAAGTGGGGAACATTTTTTTTTGGGGGGGGGGGGTCCAAAACAATCAACATGGATAAAATCCTGACAGTTTTAAAGTTTAAATATTGGTTTCTATTAATTTTTGGTTAATCTCCCAGCCCAAGTATTGAAACAATTTTTATTAATTTTATTACTCTATTAGGGTGGTTCTAAATACCAGCTTTGGGGCTCTGAATCTTTGCGCACTATCCAGTAGGGGTGGAAAAAAAAGATAGACTCAGTGATGGATCGCAATACTTGGCACTGGCGACAAATACATCGATCCATAAATGCATGGATCGATCTTTTATTTTTTTAAAAAATGCACACACGGGACTTCCGGTCTGGACAACATGGTGGTAGCAGCTTAACGCTAAAGCTCCCAGACCCCATCCGTGAAAATACCATGAAAATCAGATTTAACGGATTTATGGAAGAGTGAAAATCAAAAGACAAAGCATTATGCCTAAAGGAAAACAGAAGAGATCGACATTTACCAGGCCAAGACGCGCATTGGCCGGAGAATCTGACCTGGAGGACAACAACCACTCGGAAATAGAGGAGCAGAATGAGGCTAGCAACACGGTTAGCTTAACAACGGTACTTCAAGAATTAAGAGAATTTCGCCGAGTGTGAGGCCGAATTTCATGAAATTAAAGACGAAATAAACAGGACAAACAACACAGTGGACCAGGCTGAGGCCCGAATCACGGAAGCAGAGGAAAGAATAAAAGGGTTGGAAGAAACCACGCTGGAATTACTCAAACGACAGACAAGACTGGAAGCTAAGCTAACTGACCAAGAAGGAAGACTAAGAATGGACAACATAAGAATTCATGGTCTGAAAGAAGGAGTTGAGGACGGTTTCACCACAATGGCTGCATGCGTGGAAACCATACTGAGAGAGAAGTTGGAAATTCCCCAATCCACCGATTTGAAAATAGAAAGGGCGCACCGTTCATTAGCCCCAAGGCCGTCGGCGGAAGCCCCCCCGCGATCGGTGGTGGTGGTGAAGTTTTCCAACTTCAGAACAAAAGAAGAGGTTTTGAGACTGGCTTGGCAGAAAAAAGGACTTATGCACCAAGAAAGAAAAGTTTTTGTGGAGCATGACTACGCCCCGGAGGTCCTTAAAAAGCGTCGGGAATACAATGACGCTAAAAAGGTACTAAGAGAGAAGAAACTGGGCTTTCAAACTCCATTTCCAGTGAAGATGAGGGTGTTTTACGGGGAAGAGACGCATCTCTACAACTCAGCGGAAGAAGCGACCAGGGATATGGCGAGAAGAGGGCTCCCGGTAACGGTGTTTAAACCCGCAGCAGGCCCGATCGAAACAATCAAGGCTCAAACGTGGTGCACACAGAGACCCTCAAAATCCACGGGCCAGCAGCGGGAAACCCAGCGCCAGGGCTATAAGGAAAAACTGGATGCTTTCAGGAGGAAATAATATTTTTAATCAATCTGCACATCCAAACCTCCTCCTTCAAGGTAACAAACATTAAAGGAGATGCAGAATCAGCAAGTATGAAGTGGTAAAACATTTCATGGAACAGTCATAATATTAGAAACAAGTCTTAAACAAAAAAAAATTGTTAAAATAGAAATGTGACAGTGAACCACATGAACTCTCCACACTAACAAATACTGTATTAACGTGATTGTTTGCTGTGATGGTGGTGGGAGGTTGCGCACAATTTCATAGGGTATAGGCATTAAAAAAAAAAAAACAAAACATTACAAGTTCGGATTGGGATCTGAAATTCACGTTAAAAACATGGGACAACTTACAGGGGTAAGAGAGGGCCCTCAACACGTAACAAAGTTTGAGGAATTTCCCTCAGAGCCAACGCACCATCAAGGCTCTTCTAAGGTCGCTAAAAAGACCTCAGTTCAGGAAGATCTTTTGACAGTTTTTTGTTTTTTAAAGTTTTATATACTATGTTCTTAATGTTTTTAATGTTCTTAATGTTCTTTCAGTTTCTGAGTAGCATAAAAGAGGGCCACTACACTGTTATACTAAATAAGACAATCAATGGAGAAACAGGGTGTAACCAAAATAATCTCATATAATGTAAAAGAGATCCTGAATCCAGGTAAAAGCTCCAAGATTCTAGGCAAAATGAAAAAAGACAAAGCAGGAATAATATTTTCACAGGAAACCCACCTAACAGACTTGGAGCACACTAAACTTAATAGACAAGGGTTTAAACTGATCTCTTCATCTTCATATAAGTCAGGGAGGAGGAGGGGGGTAGCGACATTGATCTCAACCAAAATTATGTTTAAAAAAAATTCAGAACACAAAGATAAAGAAGGGAGATTTAGCCTGGTACTTGGTCGGGTAGAGGAAGAAGATATCACCCTGCTGAATGTATATGCACCTCCAGGGGCTAACTGGAAATTTTACTAAAATGTATTTGACCCAATTGATAACTAAAGCCCAAGGTTTAGTGATATGTGGTGGAGACTTCAATCTAAGACTGAATCCATACTGGGATGCATCAGGTAATTCTCCACATCAAAATAACACTCAAAGTAGAAAAACCCGGATGCTACTAAAAGAAATGGGAATCTGTGACGTGTAGAGGGAATTCAACCCCAGTGTAAAAGATTATACATTTTACTCAGCACCACATTCATCATACTCAAGGTGTAACGGCAGCAGCTGTGTTTGTTTGATCCATGTGAGAAACATGGCAATTCTTGTGACTGTTGCAATTTCCCCGCTATATATGTCAACAGTGACATCCTTTCTAGTATTTGACCTCTGGTTGTACAGCAATGCCTCCCAAAGATTTGTTTTGGCAGGTATATATATTCACAGCCTGGCTCTGTGTGCCAGGCAAAAGTTGTTTACTTTGTGTCTGGGGGAACCCCCAACCTGGAAATGACCTTTGACCTCTGGGGAATCCCTTGTGAATTCCCTACCTTTTTTTTTTATTTTATTCCCTCCATATTTTCTTTTAAAAACCTAGGTTTGGAAATTTGTCCTTTGAGATTTAAAAATTATTGAAATAATTTGCCATCAAAAATGCATGAGGTATAAGATTATTCACAACAGGAAGTAGACGATTTGAGACTTCCTGCCCAGCAGAATAGGACAACGGACGGATTTCAGCATGGCTGGCTAAGACAGAAATCCAAAGCCATCCAGTTAATTACCTCAGCCCAGGTAGGGTGAAACTGTCATAATGATGAAATAATCCCTCATATCCAATTATCTACCCGATATTTTGTGGATTGTTTGAGAGATGATGATATTTTTGAAGTTTGTTGAAGTGTGACTGGACCATGTGACTGACAGTGGTAATCCATTGCCTATGTAACATTTCACCTAGTCTCCATGCATGTGCGAAAAACTGTAATAGTTGTGAAAAAGTAATTTTTGAAGCCTCATTTTGTGAATAGGGATGTATTTTGACTTGAAGTAAATGCAGTATTGTTCTGGTCGATCACTGCTGCAACTTCCGGCCTGCATGGCTTTGGTAGTTCATAGAAGTGCAAATCTGGCAGTCCTTATTTACTGGATGCCTAGTTCTAGTCAATTTTATTATGTTTTTGAATTGACATCTTGACTTTAAATTAGCTGAAATACCAATTTACAAGGTATTTATTCTGGGCTATTAATTGCAGACAAATGTGAGAGCCTGCAAGGAATTTCTGCCCTCGGAAGGCTGCGACACGGCAAAGTGGTCAGTGAAATGTTTAACTCTGTTGAAGAGTAATGATGGTTGTTTGAATATGCACATGTTCAAAGAATAGAAACTTTTTGTGTGTGTTTCTAATATGAAAATCTGATGTGCACAAGCCATACAATTTTAAATGTGGATTTGATAATCTGTTGTATTTGTTTACAGTAAATGCTGCATAATTTTTGCTGGTAGCTTTCTTGCAACAACTCAGTAAACCTAAGAAATCTATCAATTTGAGATCATAAATGTTTACATTTGTGTGTATGCAGTATGATTTAACTTCTGTAATACTAGAATTTTGTGTCCACAGCTAAAATAATGTTTCTTGTGTTTGATATGTTTCAGTCTTTACGGTGTTTGATGCAATAAAGTCAAAAGCAAGGACATTAAAGATGTGTCAAACATCAGTTATTGCACACCAAAATGCAGCTCATAATCCGGGGCCGGAACAGTAAAGACACTAGTAAAGACATTACCTCATACTCATCTGTACCAAGTCATCGTGGACGAGCGTGGGTGTGCAAGCAAAGAACGCTGCAGATTCAAGAGGTTGGGTCGTGCCGTGTCATCGAGATCGTGATGGTGACATCCTGTCGGTACCACTCACCAGTGTGCTAAGTGCTAGTATATGACAATTAAGTAAGAGACATTCACTGTTCTGCTACAGCCTGTAAGTGAAGGACATGTATCCAGTGATTGAACCTTGAGGACACATTTTAAGTCAAGTCAAGTCAAGTTTGTGTTTCTCAAGTGCAAAGTCAAGTTTATTAGTCACTGAATACTGTGTTTATTTTGTGCTGATGTTGAGAGAAGTGTTTGCATTATTCTGTTTTCATTGTACATGTACTGCTTGTGCACATCCTGTTGCTAGCGTATTTCAATCAATATTTTTGAACATCAATTTAAATCAGGCTAGTAAGATTAAGTAAGATCAAGGGCTGAGGTAAGGGCTGGTTGAGCTTCAATTCAATGATATAAGTATATTTCAAGATTCCTCAAATTTAATTCAATTTTGAATTAATCAAATCAAGTACAAGTTCAAAGTATTTAGGGAATCATATACCCCAAAGATAAGAATTCCCTAATTCAAGTATAGTTTCCATTCAGTTATTTTGAGTGGAAATTTCGAGGTAAACATAAAAAACACATTGTGTTTCAGGTTTGCATAATATTTTTTATCTCCAGGTTTTCACTCAAGAAATCTGGTTGGTGAATTATTCAAAGAGGTAATATACAGTAAATTACCATTTCATTTTTTGTCCCATTTCCTCACTATTTTCCATAAACACTGTACTGCAACAAAATGGCTGCAGCTACCAAAAATGCAACTGAGCAAGAATTGCGAGAGCAGATCACAGCTGCCAAAGAGCAATTACAAGCCATAAATGCTGACTTGGCAGTTGAAACTTTGTCTGAGGAAGAGCGAGCTCAACTCAACACTGATGCAGAAACAGTACATGATGCGATAGAAACTCTTGAAATGGAGTTGGCTACAATCAGTGAACAAGAAAAGAATAATGGTGACAAGAAGCAACCAGAAGGAGAGAATGTGGTAGCTGGAGTCCAAGAAAAAGAAGATGCAAGTGATCCAGAAGATGGCGCCACTGGCAAGACTAACCAGAACACTGCACAAACAAAACTCAGGCATGTCCCACTTCATGAGCTGAAGCAAAGACGAGAGACATGCATGAAGAGACTGAAAGAAGTCAGGCGGTTAGTGAAAACAAAGCGAGAGGATAAGCCTGTCTCACCAGAGATTTCTGCTGAATACGACAGCCTCAATGACAAAATTGCGACTTTAGATGCTGTCATCAGTAAAAAGGAAGAACAAGAAGCACAGGTAGACAGAGCAAACAAAAAGTTTATGCGAACATACAGTAAAGTAAAGAAGGCTGTGTTCGCTCTTTTTTATGCATACAAAGATGAGGTCTTGGACACAACTGAAGATGACTTGGAAGACCTGATTCGCCTGGACAAAGAAATGACAGCTACATATGAAGCCTGTCGAGATTTGTGCCCGCCAGACAACGAGATGCGGCGCAAAGTCGACAGCGCTAAGCAAATGTGCTCAGACATGGCGAAAGCCTTGAAACAAATTGGAGAGAATCCAATGATGACAGACAAGGAGAGAAAAAGCCTTCTCAAGACTACTTGGGGAATGAATTATTCCAGGTCTCTCTTTGGAAGCAAGTTAGACTATGAGTCTGATATTTCTGCCAAGTCTAAAGTCTCCATTCAGTCAAAGGTATCTGTAAGTGCACAGATTTCAGAATCTTCAACAGGCTCTTCAACAGGATCAAGTAATGCCTCAGAAAAGGCCAGGAAGCTGGCTGAATTGAGCGCTAGGCGAAAGTGTGCAGAACTTCACGCAAAGATAAGGAAATACAAGGTGGCCTTGGAAAGCTGTCATGAACAATTAGAAATAGCAGAAGAAGAGGAAAGAGTCCAAAGGTCAGATGACATCTCTTGTTGCAGTGACAAGCCTAGTAAAGGTTATCTGAATCCAGAGGCACCTGCTTTTTCTCCTGAGGCCAGATCACCAAAAGCTGAAGATTGCGCGAGCCAAGTAGAGTCACAGTTGGCCTTCATCGCCCAAACATTCGCAGATAGCGTCAGCAGATCAAGGCTGCCTGTCCCCACACCTCCTGTGTTTGATGGTGACCCACTCAAGTTCATCAACTTTCGCAAAAGTTTTGTGACACTTGTTGAGAACAAGGGAATTCCACCATCAGACAAGCTGTATTATCTGCAGCAGTACCTTGCAGGAGAAGCCAGAGCGGCAGTAGAAGGTTGTTTTTTCGGAAGTGATGAAGCTGCCTACAACCGTGCATGGACCACGTTGGAAGAGCGGTTCGGACACCCCTTCACCATTCAACTCTCCTTGAGAAACAAGTTGAGAGACTGGCCCAAAGTAACAGGCAAAGATAAGAAAGGTCTTCAGGATTTCAGCGATTTCCTGAGCACCCTCAAAGAAGCTATCCCCTACGTGAAAGGTCTTGAAGTTTTGAACGATTGCGTCCAAATCCAGGAAACAGCAGCCAAGTTACCCGAGTATTGTAACACTAGGTGGACACGGCGTGTTACAGAAGACATAGATGTTGGAAAGGGCTACCCTTCGTTTCAAGAATTTGTCGACTTCGTAGCCAGAGAAGCCAGAGTGGCTAACAACCCTATATGCGTGGTCGCTCAAAACCAAGACAAGTTGCCAACCACGAATAGAGGAAACGAGTCTAGGGCAAAGACAAAACAAGCACCTGGCATTACTCATGCCACCAACACCAGTGCTGAAAAAGAAACCCCTAAAAGTGGAGCCAAAATTTCTCCAGTTTGCACCTACTGCGACAAAGATCACCTCATCTACAAGTGCAATGCTTTCAAAGAGTTGCCTTATGATGACAAAATACAAAGCATTCAAAGCAAGGCCCTTTGCTTCAAATGTCTCAGACGTGGCCACACATCAAAGAAGTGTCTAGTCAAAGTGTCCTGCAACACGTGCAAAGGCAAACACCACACTCTGCTGCACCTAGACAAGAAGAAAGCAGACACAAAGCTTACAGAGTCAGAAGCCGACAAAGATGAAAACACATTTGAATCTATTTCAAACAAAACCAACCAAGATTACATGAAGAGTTATACTTCAATGATCGTACCTATTTGGGTCAAGACAGGCCAAGCTGGCTCGCAAAAAGTATTGGTTTATGCACTGATTGATACCCAGAGAGACAACTCCTATATCACAGAGGATCTGGCAGCCAAGCTGTGCATGCCACATGAAATAACAAGAATGAAGATAACAACTATGACATCTTCATCGGTGGTCTATTGTAAGAAGTTCTCAGACATCAAACTGAGAGGATACGACTCGACTGTCGAAGTTCGAGTCAAGTCGTGCTACACAAGAGACCACATCCCTCACAACAGGGAGCACATTCCTTCAAAGGTAGCGGCAAGTATGATGCCTCATTTGGCTCGAATAGCCCCCTTCATTCCTCCTATTCAAGACTGTGAAGTGGGACTGCTCATTGGATACTCCTGCCCACAAGCACTCAGACCGGTGGAGATAGTCTCCGGAAATCCCGAAGAAGCCTTTGCTGTGAAAACAGACTTGGGATGGACCATCATTGGAGACCCTTGTTATGAACAAGGCAACAATGGCGTATGCCATAGGATTGTCGCCAAAGAATTGATAGTGCCACCACCCTGTGAGATCCTGAAGGTTCTCGACCAAGATTTCAGCGACACCAAAGATGAAGCGAAGGAGCTAATCTGCCAGGCCACTGAAATATGCAAAAAGGGCAAAGTTAGACTCCATAAGTTCCTGTCGAACAGCATAGACGTCCTGGAATCTATACCACCTTCAGAAAGAGCCACTACCGTCTCCGAAACAAACTTGGAACTGGAACCTCTCCCGGTTGAGCGCACACTTGGAACAAGATGGGATGTTCAAAATGACTGCTTCAGGTTCAAGATAACACTACAGGATAAACCCAACACAAGAAGAGGCATCCGCTCTACAGTCATGTCAGTCTATGACCCAAATGGATTTGTTAGCCCTGTGGCGTTGCAAGGGAAAAAGATCCTGCAAGAACTGTGCAAGCAAAAGAAATCCTGGGACAAACCCGTCGAGCCTGTCATAATTGAACGGCGGGAGAACTGGAAAGACCAGCGCAAAAGGTTGTGCTCTTGCTGCCGGTTAAAGATTAGGTGACATTGTGAAAATCTTTATGTTGGCATGACTTTATAGTCTTCCATCATAAAGATTTTGGTGGGAGTGTAACGGCAGCAGCTGTGTTTGTTTGATCCATGTGAGAAACATGGCAATTCTTGTGACTGTTGCAATTTCCCCGCTATATATGTCAACAGTGACATCCTTTCTAGTATTTGACCTCTGGTTGTACAGCAATGCCTCCCAAAGATTTGTTTTGGCAGGTATATATATTCACAGCCTGGCTCTGTGTGCCAGGCAAAAGTTGTTTACTTTGTGTCTGGGGGAACCCCCAACCTGGAAATGACCTTTGACCTCTGGGGAATCCCTTGTGAATTCCCTACCTTTTTTTTTTTATTTTATTCCCTCCATATTTTCTTTAAAAAACCTAGGTTTGGAAATTTGTCCTTTGAGATTTAAAAATTATTGAAATAATTTGCCATCAAAAATGCATGAGGTATAAGATTATTCACAACAGGAAGTAGACGATTTGAGACTTCCTGCCCAGCAGAATAGGACAACGGACGGATTTCAGCATGGCTGGCTAAGACAGAAATCCAAAGCCATCCAGTTAATTACCTCAGCCCAGGTAGGGTGAAACTGTCATAATGATGAAATAATCCCTCATATCCAATTATCTACCCGATATTTTGTGGATTGTTTGAGAGATGATGATATTTTTGAAGTTTGTTGAAGTGTGACTGGACCATGTGACTGACAGTGGTAATCCATTGCCTATGTAACATTTCACCTAGTCTCCATGCATGTGCGAAAAACTGTAATAGTTGTGAAAAAGTAATTTTTGAAGCCTCATTTTGTGAATAGGGATGTATTTTGACTTGAAGTAAATGCAGTATTGTTCTGGTCGATCACTGCTGCAACTTCCGGCCTGCATGGCTTTGGTAGTTCATAGAAGTGCAAATCTGGCAGTCCTTATTTACTGGATGCCTAGTTCTAGTCAATTTTATTATGTTTTTGAATTGACATCTTGACTTTAAATTAGCTGAAATACCAATTTACAAGGTATTTATTCCGGGCTATTAATTGCAGACAAATGTGAGAGCCTGCAAGGAATTTCTGCCCTCGGAAGGCTGCGACACGGCAAAGTGGTCAGTGAAATGTTTAACTCTGTTGAAGTTTAATGATGGTTGTTTGAATATGCACATGTTCAAAGAATAGAAACTTTTTGTGTGTGTTTCTAATATGAAAATCTGATGTGCACAAGCCATACAATTTTAAATGTGGATTTGATAATCTGTTGTATTTGTTTACAGTAAATGCTGCATAATTTTTGCTGGTAGCTTTCTTGCAACAACTCAGTAAACCTAAGAAATCTATCAATTTGAGATCATAAATGTTTACATTTGTGTGTATGCAGTATGATTTAATTTCTGTAATACTAGAATTTTGTGTCCACAGCTAAAATAATGTTTCTTGTGTTTGATATGTTTCAGTCTTTACGGTGTTTGATGCAATAAAGTCAAAAGCAAGGACATTAAAGATGTGTCAAACATCAGTTATTGCACACCAAAATGCAGCTCATAATCCGGGGCCGGAACACAAGGATTGACTATTTTTTTATGTTTAATAGAGACATTAGAACAGTAAAAACATGTAAAATAGGACTGATGGATCTCTCTGACCACAGTCCGATCTATATGGACTTCAATATCCAAAAATACACAAATAATACATTTTCTTGGAGGTTAAATTCAAATGTGCTGAAAGGACCACTGAAAGATGAATTGGAATCAGATATTCTCAGATATTTGGAAGAAAATTATAATGGAGAAGTATCCTCTTTAATACTGCGGGACGCATGCAAAGCTGTAATAAGGGGAAAGATTATCGCAAAACTGGCAACCCAAAAGAAACTGAGACAAGAAAAACTAGAGCACAAAGACAACACTCATTCTAATGACTCGCTCAAAATTAAGGAA
Source organism: Pholidichthys leucotaenia (assembly GCA_020510985.1). NCBI lineage: Eukaryota > Metazoa > Chordata > Actinopteri > Cichliformes > Pholidichthyidae > Pholidichthys > Pholidichthys leucotaenia. The sequence continues at coordinate 41,501,521 of CM035839.1, forward strand.
ATTAAACAACAAACGAGATCTACACAATAGAAATCCAGAAGAAACTTACATTTCTTAAACAAAAATACTATGAAACAGGAAGCAAATCGGCAAAATTACTAGCCTATAAATTGAGGAAACAACAAACGGAGAGAGAGCAATCTACAAAATCAGAGACCCAGTATCAAAGGAAATAAAATTTAGAATTCAGGAAATTCTTAAAAGCTTAGAGAATTACTACAAGAACTTGTACTCCCGCAAAAAACCACAAAAACGCATCCGAAGCCTTCCTAAGAACATTAAATCTTCCCCAACTTACTGAGTCACACAAAAAAAAAAACCTACTGTCAGAAATACAACCTAAAGAATTAGAAAAAGCAATTATGAAACTTAAAGCTAACAAATCCCCAGGAGCAGATGGCTATACAGCAGAGTGGTACAAAACCTTTAAACAGCAACTATCTCCTCTCCTCCTGAAAACATTTAACTATGTCCTCCACACAGGGGAAATTCCCCCCTCCTGGAGAGAAGGGGTCATTGCAGTCATACCTAAACCTGAAAAGGATAAACTAGAATGCTCCAACTACAGACCAATCAGTGTGTTAAATCAGGACTATAAACTTTTTACTGCTATCCTTGCCAAAAGGTTAGAATATATACTGACAGACTTAATACATTTACACCAAACAGGTTTTATAAGACAAAGACAGACACAAGATAACATTTGACGCACTTTACGCATAATTCATCATATAAAAAAATATAATTTAAATGCAGCCATATTGGGATTAGATGCTGAAAAAGCATTTGATTCGGTTGACTGGTCTTTCCTATACAGAATCTTATCCAGTTTCAATTTTCATAACAACTTCATTAGAACTATCCAGGCATTATATAAAAAAACCAACAGCTAAAATAAGGATTAACGGTAAATTATCATCATCTTTTGAACTGGAAAGAGGATGTCATCAGGACTGCCCCTTGTCTCCACTGCTCTTTGCAATCTTCATAGAACCTCTGAGCCAATGGATAAGACAGAATCAAAAAATTCAAGGTATTACACTTGGTCAGAAGGAACATAAAATAGCACTCTTTGCTGATAACATTTTAATATACGTGGGGCAGCCGGACACCTCTTTTCCAGAACTAACCTCAGTTTTTTCAGAGTATGGAGAGTTATCGGGGTACAAATTAAACATGCACAAAACCCAAATTTTAACTTTCAACTAAGCAAATTCAAAACTAACTGGGAGATGAAATCTATGAAATATCGGGGGGTCAATATCCCGAAACAACTCAAGAAAATTACAACACTAAACTATGATCCACTGATGGCAAAAATAAAATCTGATCTAGCAAGATGGAATATGATACCATTCTTGGGTACTGCACAAAGAATTGAAGCAGTCAAAATGAATATACTTCCACGTCTTCTATACCTTTTCCAAACAATACCGGTAGAACCTCCCAAAAAAACATGGCAAGAACTGGACAGAAGGATCTCAAGATTCATATGGCAGGGCAAGAGGCCAAGAATCAGATATAGAACCCTACAGCTAAACAAAGACAAAGGTGGGCTCGCGCTGCCAAATATCAGGGACTATTTTAAAGCCGCGCAAATTAAAACTTTAGTAGAGATATGTAACCCAGTCTACACTGCACAATGGAAGGAGATAGAATGCCAAGTAACAAGTGACATTCCCCTACAGGCGATAATAGGGAATAATGCCTTACCTAAACTTTTGAATAACACTAACCCGTGGATAGAGACCCCGCTAAAAATTTGGTTTAAGATAGTCAGAGAGAATCAAACTAAAGAACCCTATCGATTATTGCAATGGATCTCCTATGATCAGGACTTTACTCCTAATAAAACAGACTCTAGATTTAAAAAGTGGAAAGAGAACGGACTGATAAAATATTACGACTTTTTAAAAGGGCAAATTTTAAGAAGTTTTGAAGATTTGAAAAAACAAGGTCTAGTAAATCAAGACCTTTACAGGTTCTTTCAGCTTAGACACCACATAAACAAAATACTTAAAAAGGAGGATTTGGAAAGGGCCCAGTCAGGTGTTCTGAAGGCTTTCTTAATGGCATATAAAGGGATCCCAGGGATCAGATACATTTCTAAAATATACCATGGTCTTCAAGACTTAAAAGGAGACAACATATCACATATAAAAGAGAGATGGGGAAAAAGAGGGGAATTTCACTTTACGACTGGAAATATGGGAAAAGCTAAATAAACAACAATGGAAAAGTACTTCATCCCTGCTGTGGAGAGAATTTGGATGGAAAAATTTGGTAAGATTTTTCAGAACACCTGCACAAAACAAATTTACTCGTAAAGGGTTGAATTGTTGGCGCTTGTGTGGTGAAAAGACTGCAAATCATTTTCATGTGTTTTGGTCATGCCCAGTTATCCACCAATATTGGACCAATGTACAGACAATATTGGGGAAAATATTCTAAGTAACAGTTCCCTTTTTTTTTGTAACTTTGTATTTGGGTTTACTACCGGAATCACTGGAAAGATGAGGAGAAAAATACTTATTCACTGTTTTAATATTGGCAAGTAAAAAAGCTCTAACAAAAAAAAAAATGGATGTTGAAAGACTGTCCTACACCTGAAGATTGGATTAACGTGATTCAGGACATTTATTTGATGGAAAAGTTAACATTTGCACTGAGACAGGACATGGATGGGTTCTTGAACTTTTGGCAACCCTGGAACGCATATGTGTCTTCCATCAGATCTAATCATTGACAAACACCATTTCAATAATGGCACCTCTCTTTGTTCCAACACTACTCAGATGCTCTCTTTTTTTTTTTGTTCTTTTAATTTCTCTTTTTCTTTCACTTAAAAAAGGGTGTTGTATTAATTTTTTTCCAATGTTGTCAAAAAACAAAAAAAGGGGGAATATGTGATGAAAATGTAAACAATGCAATGCTGTAATGACATGTATACCCTTTACAAAAACTTAAATAAAAAAAAAATGCACACACACGTTCATTCAAGATTCAAGGGCTTTATCATGTGCACAGATAAGAAATGCAGCATTTCCTGAACAATTCCGAACGATGGCATTCCGAACAAATGCCAAGGTAATAGATACACATCAATACTAATAAGGTAATCACACACCTACTACTAATGAATACTAATTAGGTAATAACACATTTAATACTAATGAATACTAATAACACACATTAGAAACACACATTAGGCAATTAGGACACCTTGAACACACCTTGATACTAAGTACTATGTAGCAACATTTAATTATAAGGTACAAAGATTATTTAATTTATACCTAGAGGTGTATGTGGAAATGGAGGTTTACTTTGGGTCCACGCACACACCGGAAAAAAATCATTTTTGGGGCACCAGTCCTAACACTTGGACAATTTATTAATAACTAACCTTTATACCTTCAATCAATCAGACTCAAATATTCATGAATTCTATTGGGTGACTTTAGAAACAAACACAGGAAAAGAAATCAACAGAAACTTCCATATACCGTTTACAGTTTTAATGATCAGACTCAGCTTAAATGACATTACATTCAACGGATTTGTTGGTAAAGTGAAATGACCAAGTATTAAGCATCACATTCAACTTGTAACTGATTATTGAGCAACAGAGTGTAATCACATTTGTGGAACCAAGGAAACCTTAGTATGAATTTGTAACTGATGAAAATGGAGACTGAAATAACTAACAAAAATATGAAGAAAACTGGACGCACATTTTATGAAGAAAATTATAAAAGCTAATTATATGGAAAAGAAATTCTGAATTACTCTAAAAATAAAAACAGAATTTAATGAAAATAAAGTGAGTTCCTATTTGCCAAGTTGTGTTTGCGGAGTTTTTGGGAGTTTGTTATTTGTTCAGGAGTCTGATGGCAGTGGGAAAGAAGGGAGTTTTTTAGTCTGGTTGTCCTGCATTTCACACTTCTGTACCTCCAGCTCCACCTGAGGGTAGAAGTGTGAACATTCTTTGCTGGGGGTGGGTGGGGTCCTGGAGGATGGAGGCAGCTCTCCTTTGGACTCTACGGTGGTAGATGCTCTGCGGAGAGGAGAGTGGCATCCTGATGATCTTCTCCGGTGTCGTCACCACTCTCTGCAGGCGTTTGCGGTCCAGAGCAGTAGTGTTGCCATACCACGCAGTGATGCAGTTGGTCAAAATACTCTCGATGATTCAGCTGTAGAAATTGTTGAGAATCTTGGGAGACATGCCAAACTTCTTCAGCTTCGTCAGAAAGTACAGCCGCTATTGAGCTCTCTTAACCAGCTCTGTGGTGTTAAGTGCCCACGTAAGGTCCTCGCTGATGTGGACGCCTAGGTATTGAAAGCTGCTCACCCTCTCCACCTCAAGCTCCCGGATGAACAGCAGCCAGTGGGGTCTCCTCCTCCCCTTTCTCATGTCCACTATCATCTCCTTTGTCTTGTCCATGTTTGAGGGTGAGATTGCTGTCCTCACACCATGACACCAGGCTGTCCACCTCCCTCCTGTAGGATGCTTTATCACCACCAGTGATGCGTCCTATCACTGCTGTGTCATCCGTGAACTTTAAGATGATATTGTCCTTGTAGGAGACAACACAGTCATGGGTGAAGCGGCTGGAGAGGATGGGGCTGAGAACACAACCCTGTGGGACACCTGTGTTCATGATGATGCTGGCTGAGGTCGTGTTACCCGTCCTGACAGACCGAGGGCTGCCAGTCAGAAAGTCCAGTCGCCAGTCACAGAGGGTGGGGTGCAGGCCAAGTGAAGACAGTTTGTCGGTGAGTTTGTGGGGGATGACCGTGTTGAAGGCGGAGCTGTAGTCAACAAAAAGCATCCTAATGTAGGAGTTTTTATCTTCCAGGTGGGAGAGAATAATGGAGTGCTGCAGCAATGGCATCTGAGGTGGACCTGTTGGGCTGGTAGGCATACTGCAGGGGGTCCAGGGTATCTGGATGCTGTCCTGAATGAGGGGCAGCACCACTCTCTCGAAGCACTTCATGATGATTGGAGTGAGTGCTACCGGTCTATAATCATTCAAAGAGGTTGGTGGGCTCTTTTTGGGGAGGGGGACCATGGTTGTGGTTTTGAAGCAGGAGGGGACTATGTTCTGGTTGAGGAGAGGTTGAAGATGGATATGAGAACATCAGTCAGCTCAGCAGCACATGCTGTGAGGGCCCACCCAGGGATGCTGTCTGGTCCTGCTGCCTTGTGGGGGTTGATATTCCTCAGTGCTTTGTTTACCTGGCCTGATTAGACTTTTAGTGGAGTGTGTGTGTGTGTGTGTGTGTGTGTGTGCGTGCGCGCGCGTCTCCTCTCTGCACTGTAGCTGGAGGTCTCAAAGGAGGTGTAAAAGATGTTGAGATCGTCCGGCAGTTTTACTTTGGGACATGATCTGAGGTTGAATAAGGTGAAAAAATTTTAAATGTATGGGATCGTGATACTCGTTTATCGCAATATCGTGATTATCGTTGAATTGTGAAAGGACTGAATCGTGAGCCAAGAATCGCGATTCCCAAACCTACTATGCAGTGTGAATATCTGAATATTCTGTACAGTCTATCTCCCTCAGTAAACTGCATCAGCTCTGACGCTTTTTAGAAATGTGAATTTTCAATTATGTAAATTTGCAACTTTTACATAAATTTGCTTATTTTCTTGTAAATCAGACCTTTTTATCATAAATGCCTTACTTTTTCATATAAATATGCAATTTGTCTTGTAAATCATCATTTCCCTGACTGCAATTTTTCTTCACAAATCTGCGATTTTTGTCACCAGAATGGTGACCTAGTGGAAGAATATTCACCCCACAGCCGGGAGGTTGTGGGTTCCCACCCCATTCAAATCATACCAAAGAAAAAATAATAAAAATAGTATTTTGGCTTCTAGCTTGGCGCTCAGCATAACAGAATGGGGAAAAGGAAAGTTAACACATACTACCAGAGAGCTGACGCTGAAGATGGCAGCTCCATCTTCAACATTCTTTGTCCAATATATCCAGTGTCCCATCTCTGCACATATCCAAACCATCTCCGCCTTGCCTCTTATTTTGTCTCCAAACCACTCAACTTGAGCTGTCCCTCTGAAGTACTCATTTCTAATCCTGTCCCTTCTAGTCACTTCCAATGAGAATTTTAGCATCTTCAACTCTGCTACCTCCAGCTCCACCTTCTGTCATTTCAGCAGTGCCAAGGTCTCCAAACCATACATCATAGCAGGCCTCACCGTCATCTTGTAAACCTTCCCTTTCACTCTAGCTGCTATCCTTCTGTCATAAATTGCCCCCGACACTCGTCTCCACCCTGCCTGCACTCTCTTCAACTCTCTTGTGCACTGCCCATTGCTTTGGATGGCTGACCCCAGACATTTAAATTCATCTATCTTCAGTACCTGTACTCCTTGCATCAATAGCATTACACCTGCCTCCCTCTTTGACTGATCTTACTTACAGTTAAATAATTATCATAAACTAACAGTTGTAATTAAGTTTATTTTCTGGCTGCTTTATCAATTTTGCAGTCACTACAACATTTTTTACACCAAACATTTGCTTCTGATACACATTCATAAAAGTTAACAAGGTTTATAGTAGTTGTCATAGATAAAAGGCGACAATGTTTCTAAATGTCACCAGGATTCTTCACTTATTAAGGATTCAGGTCAAATGGACCCCTGACCAAGTGAGCACCTCAAGTGGATCCCAGGATCCAGTCTGTACGTGTACAAGTACATTTTCAATCCAGTGATTTATAAAGTGATTCAGAATTTCCTAAAGCCACATTCAGAACATTATCGTCCTACATACCTATTCTGTGGCTTTTCATCTGGGGCAATCAGCTGTGACGAGCAGCAGCAGTGTAGAAGAAAAATCTTTTGAAAGCAGAAATGGAGCCAAAACCTTTTCTGGGTCAGTTTAGTTGTCACATTTTATATATATTAGTGGTGCTGGAGTTATTGCGTTAATCGCCCGCTAATGCTTCATCTACGTTAATGGCGACAAATTTTGTGATCGCAGTTAGCAGCAGTTAACGTCAGAAAGCGCGAACAGTACGTTTCTGGCCAAACTGCCCACGGTACCGGAAGCTGCTCTGCAGCCTTAAACACACCGCAGCATACAGACATTGTGAAGTCAAACAAGCTGGATCATGGAAATCCCCAAAACGCTGTCATGTTTAATTTACAATGTCCTCTGTCAGAGCTTTCACCTGGATAATTGACAAAGCCTCCTCCAAAACTTCACCTGGATGTCGGTTTGGAAGCTGACAAGCAGTATAAACAGCTACGTGCTACGGTTGAAGCTTGCTGCCAGCAGCAGACACGGACAGACACTATGCCCGTTTCATCTGCATAGCTTTGGGTCCAACTGTCGGCAGGTGAGCAGCAGTCTAAAATTCCCAAGCTGTGTTCGTAATGTCCACTTACTCCCACGCCCTGTTTTTGCAGTGTGGTGGGTGACATCACAGGCGAGAGAGTTGTTTATGTTTTTACAATTTTTTTGCTAAAAGGAAAATTGTGTCTGTTGTGGCACATGGGGTCCATTGCTTTGTGATGAGCTGCTTAAAAGCGGTGGATGTTTGCTATGGGAGAAAGAGCAAGCTCTTTTTGTGGCTGCTGGCTGGTTGTTGTTCAGTGACAATACTGAGCCCTGGCATTCTCTTGTTTGCACATGCAGTGGTACTTCTGAGAATTTTCTGGAGAATATTTTTGATAGTTTTTATCATTTTGGATAGGTTGAGAGTTTTAATAAACCTGCAGGTGAAGAAAGCAAGCATTTTGACCGGAGTGGTGGCCTAGAGGTAGAGCATCTGCCCTACAACCAGGAGGTCGGGGTTCAAGTCCCGGCCGGGTCATGCCCAAGACCATATAAAAATGGAACTTCCTGCCATCCATCTTGGTGCTCAGCAAAAATGGAACGGAGGAGGGGAATGTGGGTGGCAGTAGCTCAGGAGGTTGAGCGGGTTGGTGGTTCAAGTTCCACTCTTCCCAACCATCCTGCCATTGTGTCCCTGGGCAAGACACTTTACCCAACTTGCCTCCAGTGTCCATGACACTGGGTATGAATCCATATCAGCGAGGACCTTATGTGGGCACTTAACACCACAGAGCTGGATAAGAAAGCTCAACAGCGGCTGTACTTTCTGACGAAGCTGAAGAAGTTTGGCATGTCCCCAAGATTCTCAACAATTTCGACAGCTGAATCATCGAGAGTATTTTGACCAACTGCATCACTGCGTGGTATGGCAACACTACTGCTCTGGACCACAAACGCCTGCAGAGCGGTGACAACAGCAGAGAAGATCATCAGGATGCCACTCTCCTCTCTGCAGAACATCTACCACCGTAGAGTCCAAAGGAGAGCTGCCTCCATCCTCCAGGACCCCACCCACCCCCAGCAAAGAATGTTCACACTTCTACCCTCAGGTGGCGCTGGAGGTACAGAAGTGTGAAATGCAGGACAACCAGACTAAAAAACTCCTTCTTTCCCACTGCCATCAGACTCCTGAATCCGGAAACAGCTTTGCAAATAGGAATTCACACACTGGTTGCTAAATTTGCACATTGCTCACTTGCACAGTGTACACAGTCTCACCCTGTCTCATGTCCATATAATCTCTGTTGCTAAATTATCATTGTACAGTCTACTGGATATTATCATTACAGAGAAATCCTCAAACTGGGTGCTAATTTGTACATTGCTCATTTGCACATTGTACATAGGTTTATGCCATCTCAGGTTCATGTCATCTGATATTAATATACCATTGTTCATTATAGTCATCCAGTGAACTTTCAGCTTTCATTCTTCTTGTTTCCTCTAGTTTAACTGCTTTAACTGTCCTAACTGCCTAATGTGTGTTCATTAGTATTAGTATTTAGTATTAAGATGTGTTTTTACCTTTTTAATATTGATGTGTATCTACTACCTTGGCATTCATTCGGAGAGCAGAGTAAGAATTTCTTTGTTCATGAAATGCTGCATTTCTTAACTGTGTACATGATAATAAAGCCTTTGAATCTTGAATGTAACATAGGGGGGCAATTACTTTTTCCCCACACGGGGCCAGGTAGGTTTGGATAGTTTTTTTTCCCTTTAATAAATTAAATCCTCATTTGAAAACTACATTTTGTATTTATTCAGGTTATCTTTATCTGATATTAAAATTTGTTTGATGATCTGAAACATTTAAGTGTGACGAATATGCAAAAATATAAGAAATCAGGAAGGGGGCAAATACTTTTTCACAACACTGTATATACAGTATATACTCTGATTAGGAAAATCAGATACAAATATCATTTGCATAATAATTTGGAACGTGGTGTGTGTATGTATGCATGTGTATTTTTTTTTTTTCTTTTACAGTTCTTGGTGACCGGGAAAGTCTTTCCAACAGTTTTACACAAATTTGTGTTGCTGTTCTCTTCCTTCGCATTTAAAGCTGCTCTTTTGCCGTCATCCTCTCCCAATGCTGATGTCAATACAAAAGTTGCTGGCTGAGAAGTTGTACCAGGGGTAATATCATAATACGGGCTATTCTGGTGAATTGAAGGGTTAAAATTTCAGTTAAGGATTCTACATTATATAATTTGGAAGTTTTTGCTTCATCTGTATATAATAAAAACATGCATGCAAACACACAGGAATAATCAACAGATAGTCATTTCTCCAGCCGGTAGGCGGTAGTAGTCCCAACACTGCAACAGCGAAAGTAAACGAAGAAACAGAACAACAAGAATTTGTTGTTGCAAAGACTTTCCTGGTCACCAAGAAGTGTAAAAGAATATCTATAAATGTATACATACACTACTCATAAAAAGGGATATTTGGCTTTCAGGTAAAATTTTGGGAAAACGTAAAAAGTTCACACTACAGTGACAAATGCCCTCCTTTCATGATATATTAAGAAAAAGCATGCGATGGTGATTTCATCATCTCAAAAAAATTTACTGAAACAAAAGCCAACAACAGTGGTGGGTATACCACAACAAAAAGTGTCAGTGTCTCAATAACTTGTCATGTGCCCTTGAGCATCAATTACAGCTTGACAATAATGTCTCATGTTGTTCACAAGTTGACTGAGGCATGGCATTCCACTCTTCTTGAAGGGCAGCCTTCAGGTCATTGAGGTTGTGGGGTGCAGGGTTATGAACCTCTACACGGCGACTAAGCTGATCCCATAGGTTTTCTGTGGAATCCAGTTCTGGAGAAAGTGCAGGCCACTCCATTTGAGGTACCCCAGCCTCCAGCAGCCATTCCCTAATGATGCAACCTTGATGAGCTGGAGCATTGTTGTCCATGAAGATGAAACTAGGCCTGTGTTGTTCATGCAGGGGCACAATGACTGGATTAATGATGTTATTCAGGTAGTGTCGGCTTATCACTGTACCATTCACAAGGGGTAGGGCAGTTCTGTATTGACTAAACACACCTGCCCAGACTGTAACACCACCACCACCACAGGCTCGGCTGGTGACAACAGTGGCTGATGCATAGCACTCTCCTTGACATCTCCAACATTGTTGACAGCCATCATTTCTGCTGAACGTCAATCGACTTTCATCAGAAAATGGCACCGAGGCCCACTTGTCCGGCATAAATGCTCCCTGGCCCATGCAAGACAATGACACCTGTGTCTGGTGGTGTGGTCAGGTACCCTTGCAGGTCATCTAGCACGCAGACCATGCTGAGGTAAATGGTTTTGAATGGTCTGGCGTGACAGTTGGTTGCCTCTCACCTCCCTTAACTGTGGCGCACTGTTCACAATGAAGCGGTCATCAGTGTGGGATATGGCCAAAGGGTGTCCACTTCCATGCATTTCTGTGACTCTTCCAGTCTCTCTGTATCTCTGTTGCAACCTGCTGATGACACTCTGTGACACTCTAAGCTCAGTGGCAGTATTGCCAAATATACAATAATTATCGTATTAATACGATAGTTTTGGGGCCTATATGATATACGAGCAATAGTTTTAAAAAAGCCAAATATACTACAGTTTTGGGATTTCTGTGCACCCGCCCAAAAACGTCATTTTGATTTATGTGAACACCCACACATCACCAGAAAATGATGCCTGCTCATAGCTGATCAGCTCATACCAGGCTGGCTCCTCCTCACCGCCAAATGTGCTAATCACATCAGCAGCACTTAGCTCATGTTTGTTTGGGCAGCTGCACTGACACAGTAACACATTTTTTAAAAAATTGGTTAACATGAGTTTGGAGGAAAAAGTATTAAAAGAATAGAGTCCAGCTTTACAGACATGGACACTGGTAAGAAAACAAAGCAACTTCACTGGTCACAGCAGCTTCATCAACCTGCCTGGAGTTAGACCCTACATTTAAGGATGGAAGCAGTGGTTGTGCAAAAAGGTGTAGTTCACTGTGTGGGTGGGTGTGTGTGACAATGCATACAGCAGTTGTTTAATTCAAATGGCCAAGCCTCTGCATTTATTCCTTAGGTTAATGCACTTCCATACATATAGAATAGCTTTGTTTTTAAATGCACTGCCCTAGCTTGTGATTTTTCAAGCTATTTTAGAACATACGATAGTTTGGGTCAGAATCAGAATCAGAATCAGCTTTATTGGCCAAGTATGCACAACACATACAAGGAATTTGACTTTGGCTAAAAACTTGCTCTCGTTGTTCAGGTGAAGGATTTAAATAAGGATTCAATGACAACCACAGTATGTACAGTAAATTACAGTCTGTCCACGTTTCTATAAAAGGATGCAAATATATACAGGAATATATGCAGTTATTTACTCGGACTAACCACACTTTGCAGAAATATATGAAAAAATATACAATCACACAGTATTTCAATGTGGACTCAGATTCAGTGATATAATGTGAATGAAGTAAAAAGCAGTGTGAGAGTTATGTGCAATGTAATAATGGATGAAAAGTCATGAGTACAGCAACAGGTAGGACTAGGTGAATGTTAGGAGTTCATCAGAGTGATGGCTTGAGGAAAGAAACTGTTCCTGTGACGGGTGGTTTTGACCTTCAGTGATCTGTAACGACGACCAGAAGATAGAAGTTCAAACAGTTTGTGGCCAGGGTGTGATGGGTCAGCACAGATGTTTCCCGCCCGTTTCCTGGTTATGGACCGATATAAGTTCTCAATGGAGGGTAGGTCGGTACCAATGATCCTCTCCGCAGACTTAATGATCCGCTGCAGTCTGGTCTTGTCCTGTTTAGTGGCAGATCCAAACCAGACAGTGATGGAAAAGCAGAGGACAGATTGGATGATGGCGGTGTAGAAGACAACCAGCAGCTCCTGAGGCAAATCAAACTTCTTGAGCTGACGCAGAAAAAACAACCTCTGCTGGGCCTTTTTCCGGACAGTGTCAATATGGGAGGACCACTTCAGGTTCCGGGAGATTGTGGTACCCAGAAACTTGAAGGAGTCCACCGTGGACACTGTGCTGTTGAGGATGGTGAGTGGGGGGAATGAAGGGGGGTGTCGCCTGAAATCCACAGTCATCTCCACCGTTTTGGCTGGGTTAAGTTCAAGATGGTTCTGGCTGCACCAGAGGATCAGCTGCTCCACCTCCCGCCTGTATGCAGACTCATCATCATCCCGGATCAAACCGATGACTGTGGTGTCGTCCGCAAACTTCAGGAGCTTCACCGAAGGGTCCTCTGAGGTGCAGTCGTTGGAGTAGAGGGAGAAGAGCAGTGGGGAAAGGACACATCCTTGGGGGGCGCCAGTACTAATTTTAAAAAAACACGGTAATTTCAGTGACAGTACGATATTTCTTCATTTCCCATCTGGCAACACTGCTCAGTGGCCACTTCCTTCTGAGAACATCCTGTTTGAAGCCTCGCAATTGTGAGGTACTGTTGATCAATTGTTAGGTGTCGTCTTGGTCTCATGATGTCAAAAAGTGAACAGCATGATGAAGAGGACTGTTCAAATACCAACTCTAAATGAACCAGAAACTGTATTGGTTAATTCATGGATCAAACACTTGTGAATTTTGCAGTTAAACACCTTGTTAGAGAACAGCAAGTTATGCAAAAAGTATTGAAACATTGAACAGCTGGACATGTGCATTCAAAAGGTTAGAGAAGGTGCAATTGAGTTCACCTGTAACGGTTATAGTGCATTTTAGGTGCATCCTGAAATTTCACCCAAAAATCAAATATTCCTCTCTGCTTTCTATTTAATAAGAATGCTTTAATCCAATTTATTACAATAATTAATTTTACACCATTTTTATTTTTTAAAATTTTGCACAGTAATACTGCATAATGGAACTTACCATTTGAAGTATTGTACAACCAAGGCCTGAATATTGGAATACTGGACCAGTTGGGGTCCCACCCAGATGTCCTGTGTTTAGACTTTTTTTGTGGTGTTATCCTTCTCTCCTTCCTCTGCTCTCACCTCTTCTGGACCCTTTCCTCTCTTCTGTCTCATCTTGCCCTCTCTGAGCTCTGTTTCTCTCTCTGTCTATGGTGGTATACAAACAGGTTAGAAAATATCAAGTGTCATGTTTTGTCCTGCAGGATTTTTTTTTTTCATGTTTACATAAATAACCAAAATGTGTATTTGTTGTATTTTTTATTCTAGTGTTTCTTTTTTCCACTGATGAAGAGTAGGAAAGAAGAGGGAAAAAACATTCATAATAATAATTTACTCATGCATACTTAAATCATATGATCAGAGGTAGGTATAGTAGCCAGAAATTCTACTCATGTAAAAGCAGTGCTTTGAAATTAATAATTAAAAGTAGACAACCAAAAATTTCTAGTTAAGGGTACAAAGAGCACTCACTTAAAAACTTGAGTAATGACTTCAGTCTTGAAGGTTTGAGGTTTTTCTCCAAAATTTCTAACAATTTTCTTATAGTTTTCTACTTTTCTCTGTAAATTTATCTAAATTTGCAACACTTTTCCTCAAATTTGTAATTTTCTTTTGTAAAATTATGACTTTTCTTGTACATCTGAGACTATTATAAATGTGGATTACTTTATGGCTAATTTTTATCTTTTTTAATACACTCCAACTTTATAAAGCTTTTTAAAAACGACAGTTGACACAAAGTGCTGTATATCAATGATGAATAAAATATAAAAACAATAAAATGCAGCTAAAGTGCAAAACAGCACAAACAAAACAATAGTCATACAATAGAGACAAGAACAAATAAAATCAATGTCTCAAACTGGGTCAAAAGCCTGAGAATAAAAATGGGTTTTAAGAGGAGTTTTAAAACTGGACAGTGAAGAGGCCTGTCTGATGGACAAAGGCAGATTATTATAAAATTACCGTTTTTCTAATAAATCTGAAACAGAATGTGGCAATTTTTTTTTACTTTTTTCCTCATACAATTTAAACTTTTGACCATAATTTTGTAGAGCCAGAACAGAACAATAACTTTAACTCTGAATTAAAAGAAATGCAAGTTAGGTTAATTGGCATCAACTGGGGATTCTAAATTGTCCTTAGGTATGACTGTGAGAGTGAATGGTTGTCTGTCTCTCTGTGTTGGCCCTGTGATGGACTGGCGATCTGTGTACCCTGTCTCTCACCCAAAGATGCTGGGATAGGCTCCAGCCCCCCTGCGACCCGAAAAGGATTAAGTGGAAGAAGATTGATGGATAATTATTAAAATTATATTTAAGGAAATAAATTAACTTAAATAACCAAGGATGCTGTTATTTCTGTTATAATATTTCTATATATTTATAGTTGGTTTTTTTTTTTTTTTTTTTTGAAATCTCACCACCACCCAGACAGCAGGAAAAACCTCCCTTATTTTGAAATCCAAATGTTGGCACGTTTAGTTTATCTGAAGGCTGCTGACGGATTAACGTCATTGACTTGGTGAATTTCGGTCATCTCAACTTGCCAGGTACATAATAGTGAACATAATATTGTAGTGGCTGGTGAAATATATCTTCAACAATTCATCAGCCCCCCTTGCCTTTCCCTTCATATGAAGCCGGCTACATATGAATTCTAACTACATCTGTTAGCTAAGCAACTCTTCCATTATTGCTCCCGTTTCCAGTGGGTTAAAACCATGATAAATGCCTCCAGTGCTTACATACCTCTTCTTTTTTTTTCCCCACAATATTTTTTATTGAACCTTTTTTTATACAAACATGGCACAATCAGACACTAACACAAAAGTAATTTAAAAATGAAAAAGAACAATAACAAAAAAAAAGTGTAATAAAAACAACAACCATTAAACACAAGTCAACAACAATGCTCCTCTGTTTAGTCTAGGTAATCTATTACATAAAAATACATAATATACATTCAACAGCTTGGAATTTGCAAGGTCCACACATATCATTCACCTTCTTCTTCAGACATTATGTTTAAATTCTTTACATAATCAATGAAAGGTTTCCATATATTCTCAAACACATTTTCCTTTGATTTCAGTATATATGTTATTCTTTCTAGTGGAAGGTTTGTTAACATTTGTCTTAACCACTGAGTCACATCTGGTCTATGAATCTTTTTCCACAGTAGTGCAATACACTTTTTGGCATTAAGCAAACTGAGGTCTATGGATGCTTTTTCACTCTTATTAAAGTTATGTTTTTCTGGATACAGACCCAACAAAAACAGTTTAGGGTTCAATATGATTTGTTTTGAAATTATTTTTTCAACTGTTACCCTCACCTCTTCCCAAAACATTCTGATTTTTCTACATTCCCATAAACAGTGAAATAGGGTTCCTTTACTTTCCATACATTTTGTGCATGTATCTGGTATGTTTTTGTTATATCCATTTAATTCCACTGGTGTAACATACATCCGCATTAACCATTTAAAATGTATCAGTTTAAGACGTAAATTTATTGATTTGGTTTGAGTTCCTGCACAAGCCATTTCCCATTGTTCCTCTGAAATTTCAACTTGCAGGTTCTCTTTCTAGTAATTCAGTCTTTTCTGTGAGTTTTCACTTGAGAATAGTGTCAATGAGTTATAAAACTCTGAAATAATACCCTTTCTCTTACTATCTTTGATCAAAATTTTTTCCAAAAATGAATAAGTAGGTCGGGTGAGAGCATTATTTTGATCTGATCGAATAAAATTTCTAAGCTGAAGATATTTAAAAAAGTGTGTTCTATTAAGATTGAATTTAATCCTCAGTTCTTCAAAAGACATTGTTATCTGAGCGTGACAAATATAAGTCTTGAATCTTTTGAATCCCTTTTATATTCCATATTTTAAATACAGTATCCGCTCTCCCTGGTGTAAAATACTGATTACCCCATATTGGGCTAAATTGTGACAGTGAGTGTGGTTCTTTTGAATATTTTTTGGTTTCACACCATATTTTGATCATGTGCTTTACAAATGGATTTTTAACTTGTTTCTGTAGTTTTTTAGCCGAGTCTGAGTATATGAATAAGGGAAGAGGTAAAGGTAAATTGTATGATTCCATTTCAGTCCAGTGAGAAAGATCATTTGATGAAAAATAATATGTCATAGACCTCAGTTGTGCTGACCAGTAATACAACAAAGTTTGGACATTTCAGACCTCCACGATCAAATGGTAAATATAGTAAGGACAGACGTAATCTAGCCTTCCTATTCTTCCATATAAATTCCACAAACTTTTTTTTAATTCTTGAAAATAGATCTGAAGGTGGTGGTAAAGGAATGTATTGAAATAAAGTATTTTGGGTAAGATATTACTTTTAAGTATATTAATTCTCCCGATCATCGTCATTGGTAGTGACATCCATCTCTGAAGTAACTCATTAATATCTGTCATTAAGGCTTCATAGTTGGCACTGGTGACTGATTCTAGCTTAGGCACAATTTGAATTCCTAAATATTTAAACTGATTTACAACATTGAATTGATTTACCTCAGGAGCTGGGTGATTTCTCTGGGTCTCATTTAGCATTAATATTGAAGATTTAGTTTTATTTATTTTATATCCTGATATTTCCCCAAAGTTCTTTATTAAATTTAACAAGGTCGGAATTGATTTTTTAAAATTCGACATAAACAAAATTATGTCATCGGCATACAGGGAGATTTTATGTTCTGTTGGTCCTACTTTAATTCCATATATTTGTGGATGTAAACGTACTGTCATCGCTCAAGGTTCAATTGCCATAGTAAACAATAAGGGAGAAAGTGGACAGCCTTGTCGACATCCTCTATTGATTTTTATTGATTTTGAGATATTGCTGTTTGTTAGGATTTCTGCTGTAGCATTACTGTATATTATCTGGACCCATTTTATGAAATTATTTCCAAGTCCAAACCTTTGTAGGACTTCAAAAAGATAGGGCCATTCGACCCTATCAAAGGCCTTTTCGGCATCCAATGATAAGAGAGCTGTATATGGTGCTTCTTTATTGGAATAAATAATATTAAATAGTCTTCTTACATGACTTCCGGTTATGGCTGCCACGTAGGACGGACGTGTCTCGCTCTGCTCTGCTCCTGGAGGAAAAAAATCGGCAAATAACTCTCTCATTTGGGACAGAACGTATCCCAGCGTTTGGGCGAGGATATGTCGGCGAAGCCTAAGGCTGGAAAACCAGGTAAAGGAAAAAGCGAGCCGCCGAAACAGTCCAAATTAACGGACTTTCAGGTCTGTGACGCAGCAAATAAAACTCCATATATGGCGGAGGAGGCTGGCAACGGTGCGATGTCTGCGGGGGGAGGCGCAGATGCGCTGATGGCTGCCATGAGTTCAATGAGAGCGGACTTTTCCTCTAGATTTGATGGGATTATGACAGCGTTGGAAGGAATAAGAAAGGAATTGGGTGACTGTGTAGAACGAACGGCGCAGATGGAGCTCCGTCTCGCTAGTGCTGAAGATGACGTCACCCGTCTTCAATTAAAGGTGCGCACTTTGGAAAAAAAAAAAAAAATCTCTGGAAGATAATATTTTGGATTTGGAATCTCGGTCGAGACAGAATAACTTGAGGCTGGTGGGTCTTCCAGAGGAATCAGAAGGTCGGGACGTATGTTCCTTTCTGGAAAAGTGGATTCCGGAGGTGCTGGGCAGCGAGGAGTTGCAATCAGCAGTGGTTCTGGAAAAAGCACATCGTATTGGCCCACGGAGAGATAAGGGACCGCCGAGGACCTTAATTATGAAGTTTCTCAGCAACAGAGACAGGATGAAGATCTTCAACGCTGCACGAGCTAAAGGAGAGATTAAACACCAGGACCAGCAGGTGCGGTTCTACCCAGATTTGGCCACAGGAATCCAGCAATTGAGGAAGCAGTTTGATCCCGTACGTAAGGAGCTGCGCAACCTTGGGATTCGTTATGGTGTAATCTATCCTGCGAGACTGCTGACCACGTATGAGGGCAGAACCCACATCTTCAAGACCCCAGAGGAGGCGCAGGAGTTCATCAAGAAGATCAAAGAAGAAGAAGAGACTGGTGGGAGCTAAGCATGAACAAAATATAAGGTAGAATAATTAAGCATTTGCACAGGCATCTGACTGACTTGAAGTAAATAGTAAGTTTACAAAATATAGATTGTATTATATATTAAAAAAACAAAACAAAAACAAAACAAACAAAAAAAACTATGATGTACAAAGTTGTTAAAAATTTTGGAGTTAAGTTGGAAAACTACAGAGGAGAGTTAATGTTATGTCATTAAAAGCAGTAGAGTTAGGGTGATTGGGAGGATGAAGAAGGAGTGGCTTAGGCTGTTCCCCGTGGGTGTGGAACGGTCGATGGCTATATCGGGAGACAGAATTTTTCTTTTGATTTTGGGGGGTTTGCCACAAGTGTGGGAAGGGGAAATTTGTTTGTGTGTAGTTTGTAGGATGAATGTTCAACCACTCATGTTTTTGCTTCTCTGTATGAGCATGTTTACACTGCAAGGTAATCCCAAACTCTCTATTGATCATAAACCAAAGTGTTAATCTTAATTTAACTTCATGGAATTGCAGAGGTCTACAAAATTTAAAAAAACTTAAACAAGTTATGAATAAAATAAAGGACATGGGTTCAAGAATTGTGTTTTTACAAGAAACTCATCTAATAGAGGAGGATGTTAAAAGAATTAGGAGTAGATGGCAAGGAAGTGTATTCACCTCTTCATTTTCATCCCGAGCCAGGGGAGTTATGACTCTCATACATAAATCAGTTCCTTTTCAAGTGAAAAATGTAATTGGAGACAAATTTGGAAGATATGTAATCATTCAAGGTTCTTTGCTATTAGAAAATATAAATCTTGTGAACTTATATGGTCCCAATATAGATGATCAGAAGTTCTTTGCTAATTTATTTCTCATCTTATCATCACTTACAGGGCAACATATAATAGCAGGGGATTTTAATTGTACATTGAATCCAGGTATAGATAGATCAACAGGACTGGATTGTACGCACATTGGATGTAGGATGACTATTAATCATTTTATGAAAGAATTGAGATTGTTAGATATATGGAGAGAAATGAAACCACAAGTTAAAGCCTATTCTTGTTATTCCAGTACCTACAAGACATTCTCACGTATTGATTATTTTTTGATTTCCACAGAATTAAGGTCCAAGATTCAAAACTGCTTTTATGATAACATCGTGATCTCTGATCATGCACCCTGTTGTCTAATATATGTAGATAAAAAATTGACAAAGGAATCAGGTAGATGGCAATTTCAGCATAAATGGCTTCAGGATGAGGAATTTGTCAAGTATATAGAAAAACAGATAGACGAGTTCTTTGACATCAATACTACACAAACATCAGCATGTGTAAAGTGGGAGGCTTTCAAAGCTTTTATTAGGGGACATATTATTAGTTATACAGGATCAAAATCTAAGAAGACTCGAGAGGAGAGAGCCCAATTGGAACATAAAATAAAAAGTCTTCAGGAAAAAGTGTATGCAGGAAGTGACCCAAGGTTGGAGAATGAATTACTGATTTTGAGAGCTGAATACGACAAAAAATCAGCGAATAGAGCTGCCTCCAGTCTTCTAAGATTGAAACAATCTTTTTATGAACAAGGTGAAAAATCAGGAAAATTATTAGCATGGCAGATTAAACAATTAGAAATTAAAACACCAATTACCAGTATTATAAGTAACGGACAGGTAGTTATAGATCCTTTAGAAATTAATAGAGCCTTTAGAGATTACTATGAAAAATTATATGATACCAAAAATGAACCTGATTTAACAAAACTAAATGGGTTTTTGAACGAACTATCTATACCGTGTATTCCAAATGAAAACAGGGAGATATTGGAGTCTAAAATTAGTCAAGAAGAAGTTGGGCTAGCCATTGATAATATGAAATCAGGAAAAAGTGCAGGACCAGATGGTCTTCCAGTTGACCTTTATAAAAAATTTAAGAATAAATTAATAAAACCTTTTTTGGAAATGGTTTTAGAAGCATTTCAAAATAATAATTTACCATCATACATAAAATAATGCCTTAATTATACTGCTGCCAAAACCAGGTAAGCCCTCTAATAAATGTGAAAATATGAGACCAATAAGCCTATTAAACGCCGACCTTAAGATAATCTGTAAAATTTTAGCAAGAGGAATACAAGAAATTTTACCAAATATTATTAATCGAGATCAGAATGGCTTTATAAAGGGTAGACAAGGCTTCCATAATGTAAGAAGATAAGATAAGATAAGATAAGCCTTTATTAGTCCCACAATGGGGAAATTCCAGGATTGCAACAGCACAGGGATAGCAACACTCAGAGCAACAATCAGAAGGCAAGAAAAAAAAAAAAAAAAAAAAAAACAAACAAGCAAGCAAGAGCAGCTAATATACATATGTACGTATTACTATAAAATATATATATATACACACACACACACACACACAGTGCAGAGCATTGTAGCTGGATGGAATAAATATATGAATATATGAACAGAAGAATAGAAGACTATTTAATATTATTTATTTTAATAAAGAAGCACCGGATACAGCTCTCCTATCATTGGACGCCGAAAAGGCCTTTGATAGAGTTGAATGGCCCTTTCTTTTTGAAGTCCTACAAAGGTTTGGACTTGGAAATAATTTCATAAAATGGGTTCAAATAATATACAATAATGCTACAGCAGAAATCCTAACAAATAACAATATTTCAAAACCAATAAAAATCAATAGAGGATGTCAACAAGGCTGTCCACTTTCACCTTTACTGTTTACTATGGCAATTGAACCTTTAGCGATACGTTTACATTCACAAATATATGGAATTAAAGTTGGACCAACAGAACATAAAATCTCCCTGTACGCCGATGACATAATTTTGTTTATGTCGAATCTAAAAAAATCAATTCCAACCTTGTTGAATTTAATAAAGAATTTTGGGGAAATATCAGGATATAAAATAAATAAAACTAAATCTTCAATATTAATGCTAAATGAGACCCAGAGAAATTACCCAGCCCCTGAGGTAAATCAATTCAATGTTGTAAATCAGTTTAAATATTTAGGAATCCAAATTGTGCCTAAGCTAGAATCAGTCGCCAGTGTCAACTATGAAGCCTTTATGTCAGATATCAATGAGTTAACTCAGAGATGGATGTCACTACCAATGTCGATGATCGGGAGAATCAATATACTTAAAAGTAATATTTTACCTAAAATACTTTATTTATTTCAATACATTCCCTTATCACCACCTTTAGATTTATTCTCAAGAATTAAAAAAAAGTTAGTGGAATTTATATGGAACAACAGGAGGGCTAGATTACGTCTGTCTTTATTATATTTACCATTTGATCGTGGAGGTCTGAAATGTCCAAATTTTATGTTGTATTATTGGTCGGCACAACTGAGGTCTATGACATATTATTTTTCATCAAATGATCTCCCTCACTGGACTGAAATGGAATCATACAATTTACCTTTACCTCTTCCCATATTCATATACTCAGATTCGGCAAAAAAAATTACAAAAACAAGTTAAAAATCCATTTGTAAAGCATATGATCAAAATATGGTGTGAAGCTAAAAACTATTTAAAAGAACCACAGTTATTGTCACAATTTAGTCCAATATGGGGTAATCAATATTTTAAACCAGGGAGAGCGGACGCTGTATTTAAAGTATGGAATTTAAAAGGGATACAAAAGATTCAGGATTTATATTTGCCATGTGCAGATAACATAATGTCTTTTGAAGAGCTGAGGATCAAATTTAATCTCAATAGAACACATTTTTTTAAATATCTTCAACTTAGAAACTTTATTCGATCAAATCAAAATAAAGCTCTCACTCGACCTATTTATTCATCCTTGGAAAAAATGATGATGAAAGATAGTAAAAGAAAGGGTATTATTTCAGAGTTTTATAACTCATTGACACTATCTTCAAGTGAAAATTCACTGAAAAGATTAAACTACTGGAAAGAAGATCTGCAAATTGAAATTTCAGAGGAACAATGGGAATTGGCTTGTACAGAAGCTCAAACCAAATCAATAAATGCACGCCTTAAATTGATACATTTCAAATGGTTAATGCGGATGCATGTTACACCAGAGGAGTTAAATAGATAACAAAAATATACCAGATACATGCACAAAATGCATGGAAAGTAAAGGAACCCTATTTCATTGTTTATGGGAATGTAGATTAATAAGAATGTTTTGGGAAGAGGTGAGGGTAACAATTGAAAAAATAATCTCAAAACAAATCATATTGAATCCTAAACTGTTTTTGTTGGGTCTGTACCCAGAAAAGCATAATTTTAATAAAAGTGAAAGAACATTCATAGACCTCAGTTTGCTTAATGCCAAAAAATGTATTGCACTATTATGGAAAAAGACTCATAGACCAGATGTGACTCAGTGGTTAAGACAGATGTTAACAAACCTTCCATTAGAAAGAATAACATATACACTGAAATCAAAGGAAATTGTGTTTGAGAATATATGGAGACCTTTTATTGATTATGTAAAAAATTTAAACATAACTCTTGAAGAAGAAGGTGAATGATGTGTGTGGACCTTGTAAATTCCAAACTGGTGAACATAATATGTATACTTATGTATTGGATTGTCTAGACTAAACAGAGGAGCATTGTTGAAGACTTGATTTTGTTGGTGGTTGTTGGTGTTTTTAGTGCATTTTTTTTTTTTGTAGTACTTTAGTGTTAGTGTTTGATTGTTTGTATCATGTTTGTTAAAAAAAAAAAAAGGTTCAATAAAGATATTGTGGAAAAAAAAATAGTCTTACATTATGGAAGCCTCGTCTTCCCATTATAAAGCCATTCTGATCTCGGTTAATAATATTTGGTAATATTTCTTGTAGTCGTTTTGCTAAAATTTTACAGATTATTTTAAGATCAGCATTTAATAGGCTTATTGGTCTCATGTTTTCACATTTATTAGGGGGTTTACCTGGTTTTGGTAACAGTATAACTAAGGCATTATTCATGTATGGTGGTAAATTACCATTTTGAAATGCTTCTCAAACCATTTCCAACAGTGGTTTTATTAATTTAGTCTTAAATTTTTTATAGAGGTCAACTGGAAGACCATCTGGTCCTGCTCTTTTTCCTGATTTCATATTATCAATGGCTAGCCCAACTTCTTCTTGACTAATTTTAGACTCCAGTATCTCCCTGTTTTCATTTGGAATACATGATATAGATAATCCACCCAAAAACCCATTTAATTTTGTTAAGTCAGTTTCTTTTTTTGTATCATATAGTTTTCCATAATAATCTCTAAAGGCACTATTAATTTCTAAAGGATCTATAACTACCTGTCCGTTACTTATAATACTGGTAATTGGTGTTTTAGATTCTAATTGTTTAATCTGCCATGCCAATAATTTTCCTGATTTTTCACCTTGTTCGTAAAAAGTTTGCTTCAATCTTAGAAGACTCGAGGCAGCTCCATTTGCTGATTTTTTGTCATATTCAGCTCTCAGAATCAGTAATTCGTTCT
The DNA here is from genome assembly GCA_020510985.1 of Pholidichthys leucotaenia. NCBI lineage: Eukaryota > Metazoa > Chordata > Actinopteri > Cichliformes > Pholidichthyidae > Pholidichthys > Pholidichthys leucotaenia. The sequence goes on from CM035839.1 coordinate 41,525,403, forward strand.
CTAACTGTGGGTTACTTCCTGCATACACCTTTTCTTGAAGGATTTTAATTTTACGTTCCAACTGGACTCTCTCCTCTCGGATCTTCTTAGATTTTGAACCTGTATAACTAATATGCCCCCTAATAAAAGCTTTGAAAGCCTCCCACTTTATACATGCCGTTGTTTGTGTAGTATTGATATCAAAGAACTCATCTGTTTTTCTATGTACTTAACAAATTCCTCATCCTGAAGCCATTTATGTTGAAAATGCCACCTAACTGGGTCCTTTGTCAATTTCTTATCTACATATATTAGACAGCAGGGTGCATGATCAGAGATCACAATATTATCATAGAAACAGTTTTGAATCTTGGACCTTAATTCTGTAGAGATCAAAAAATAGTCTATACATGAGAATGTCTTATAGGTATTAGAATAACAAGAATAAGCTTTGACTTGTGGTTTCATTTCTCTCCATATATCTAGCAATCTCAGTTCTTTCATAAAATGATTAATTGTCATCCTACATCCATTGTGCGTACAGTCCAGTCCTGTTGATCTATCTATACTGGGATTCAATGTACAATTAAAATCCCCTGCTATTATATGTTGCCCTGTAAGTGATGATAAAGTAAGGAATAAATTAACAAAGAAGTTTTGATCATCAATATTGGGGCCGTATAAGTTCACCAGATTTATATTTTCTAATAAAGATCCTTGGATGATTAGATATCTTCCAAATTTGTCTCCAATTACATTTTTCATTTGAAATGGGACTGTTTTGTGTATGAGAATCATAACTCCCCTAGCTCGGGATGAAAATGATGAGGTGAACAAATTACCTTGCCATCTTCTCCTAATTCTTTTTACATCCTCCTGTAATAAAAATACAATTTTTGAATCGATGTCTTATTTTATTCATAACTTGTTCAAGTTTTTTAAGATTTTGTAGATCTCTGCAATTCCATGACGTTAAATTAAGATTAACGCTTTGATCTATGATCAATAAGGAGTTTGAGATTACCTTGCAATATGAACATACTCTTACTGAGAAGCAAAAACATGGATGATGGAACATTCATCCTACAAACCAAACAAAAACAAATTCCCCTTCCCCACATTCGTGGTAATCCCCCCAAAATCAAAAAAAATTCCATCTCCCGTTATAGCTAGTGACTGTTCCACAACTGCGAGGATCAGTCAAACCGCTCTCTCTTTCTCCTCTCAATCACCCTGACTCTACTATTTTTATGACATTAACTCTCTTCTGTAGTTTTTTTTCAACATAACTTCCAAGTTTTATAGCAACTTTGTACATCATAGCTTTTTTTTTTTAAATACAGTCTGTATTTTGTTGACATGTTATGTTTCAGGTCAATCAGATGCCTGTACATATGCTTAAATGTTCTACCTTTGTCATGTTCATGCTTAGCTCCCGCCAGTCTCCTTTTGGATCTGCTTGATGAGCTCCTGCGCCTCTTGAGGGGTCTTGAAGATGTGGGTTCTCCCCTTATGTGACCAGCAGTCTTGCCGGATGAATTACTCCGTGACGAATCCCGAGGTTGCGCAGCTCTTTGCGGGCGGGATCGAACTGCCTCCTTAATTGTTGTATTCCTGTGGCCAAATCTGGGTAGAACCGCACCTGTTGATCCTGGTATTTAATTTCCCCTTTAGCTCGCGCCGCATTGGTGACTGTCATCTTGTCTCTGGAGTTGAGGAACTTCATAATCAGCGTCCTCGGTGGTGCCTTATTATCTCTCGGTGGGCCGAGTCGGTGAGCACTCTCTAAGACGACCGATGACTGCAGATCCGCGTTGTTCAGCGCTTCTGGAATCCACTTTTCCAAAAAGGAACATGGGTCCCGTCCCTCCGCTCCCTCCGGGAGGCCCACCAGCCTCAAATTATTCCGTTGCGAGCGAGATTCCAAGTCCAGAACGTTATCTTCCAGACGTTTGCATTTTAATTCCAGTGTTTGCAACTTTGATTGTAGGCTGGTGACGTCATCTTCAGCGCTTGAAATTCAGAGCTCCGCCTGCGATACTCGCTCCAAACAGTCATTTATTTCTTTCCTCATTCCTTCCATCGCTGCTATAATTCCATCAAATTTAGATGAAAACTCTGTTCCCATGGAGATGATGGCAGTGAGCACTGCGTTTGTCCCCTCTTCAGCAGTTCCTGCTCCGCTGCTGGCTCCATCCTCCGCCATCGTCCCTGGAGTTTTTTCCTGTTTCGCCTCGAGCATGGAAGTCTGTTAGCTTGGGTTGTTTTGTCGAATTGCTTTTTCCTCCACCTAATTTCCCAGCCTTGGTCTTTACCATATCCGCGCCTAAACACTGGGATGGGTTTTTGTTCCAATTAAGAGAGTTTTAGTAAACTTTTTATTTTTAGGAGCAGAGCAGTGTGAAACACGTCTTCCTACGTGGCCGCTATAACCGGAAGTCCTACATACCTCTTCTCATTTTTTTTCCACGTTTAAAGTACTTTAATAAATTCATGTTTCTCTCGGACAGCAGAGTAGACGTTTAGGATTCTCTTCCATGGTCATCATAGACCGACGGAGGCCAATGAATCTCTCGGACAGTCACGCTAGCGAGACACCCTGCCTGACTGGAAAGCTCGCATGGACGGCCGCTTGTAAACTCCATGCGGATGATGCCATGCACGTTGTTTGTGTGCGCGCTTGCGGAAAGTCGTTGCTGCATGTATTTTTCTTAAATTCATATCTCCTCATTCACGCAGCGGTAATTTTTCTGGCGAGGTGGGCCGCCACCCAGAAATGTTACCAGAGGAAACCCTGGATTAATCTCAAATGTGGTACCTTATTGAATGCTTTAAGAAAATCACAATATATTGCATCAATTTCTCCACCCTTGTCAAGTATTTCAGTCCAGTCTTCCATTACTTTTAATAGCTGAAACACTGCCGAGCATTTGGGAATGAATCCAAACTGCTTATTCACTGTCAATTTATTATCCAAAAGATAATCCATGATGGAATTCCTCAATAATGATTCTAAAACCTTACAATAAATACAAGTTAAACTGACTGGTCTATAATTTCCTGCAAACTTTTTAATCCCCTTTCTTTCAAAACAGCAAATGTTTGCTGTTTTCCAAATGTCTGGTAATTCCCCTGCGACCAACGATGCATTGAATAATATGCTCAAGGGTATATTCAGAATGTCTCCCAATTCCCTTAAAACTCGTCAACGAATTGCACCAAGCCCAGGGCATAAGATAAGATAATATAAGCCTTTATTCGTCCCACAATGCGGAAATTCCAGGATTACAACAGCACAGGGATAGCAACACTCAGAGCAACAATCAGAAGGCAAGAAAAAAACAAGAACAGCTAGTATACATATGTACATATTACTATATACACACATATACAGTATATATACTGTATACACACACACAGAGAGAGAGAGAGAGAGAGAGAGAGAGAGAGAGAGAGAGAGAGAGAGAGAGAGAGAGAGACACACACACACAGTGCGGAGCATTGTGGTAGGTGAATGTGCAGCAGAAAGTCTAAACTCTCTCTCCGCGGATGCGGTGGGCCAGCTGGAAGTCTTTGGGCATGATGGTGACCCTCTTAGCGTGGATGGCGCACAGGTTGGTGTCCACGAAAAGAAGAGACCCACCAGGTTGGCCTCGCTGGCCTCCTGCAGAGCCATGACAGCGGAGCTCAGGAAGCGCAGGTCGGTCTTGAAGTCCTGAGCGATCTCCCTCACCAGGCGCTGGATGGGCAGCTTACGGATGAGCAGCTCCGTGGATTTCTGGTAGCAACGGATCTCTCTCAGAGCTACGGTACCGGGCCTGTAACGGTGAGGCTTCTTCACTCCGTCGGTGACCGGAGCGCTTTTCCGAGCAGCCTTGGTGGCTAGCTGCTTCCTGGGGGGCTTTTTTCTCCAATAGATTTACGGGCGGTCTGCTTGGTTCTTGCCATCGCTCTATTATTCTGTCTTATATTTCTTGCACGCCGCCTAAACTCCAGCTCGGCACCCGCGTCGTTTTCGCTACAGTTCCCGGTATGTCGAGTTTCTCCGTTAGCACCGGGTGGCGGTTTAGTGCTAGCTAGCACTAGCTCTTCCCTGCTGTATCGTCTCCTGCTGTAAACAGAGGCTCCGTCCGCCGACTCGGGAGACCTTTGGGGCGATCTGTGTGTCCGTGATATATATATGTAGAGTGAAAGGTGTAGAAAGAAGAAGGAAGATAAAAAAAAGGCTGTTGCAACGGGCAGCCAACCCGTGTGGCGCCGCCGGTCCGGTGGAACCGGAACAAAAATCATGTAGCTTGATTTAATTTTATAAGTTTTTCCTTTACTGTTTCTGGTGTAATTTTCAGTTCAAGATCCCTACTAATTTCCCTAAATATGTAGGCAGTTCCCCCTCTGGTTCTACTGTAAAGACAGAACCAAAAAGTCTGCCAAAGTACAGTATCTGCCTTCTCCTTAGCATCACTTGTCAATGTATCATTGACCTGATCCCCTTATTAATAAAGACAGACTGTAAAAGAAATGAAAGGCACATGTATGGCACTATTCTCCCTCCTGAAGTCCCTTTATCTGGATCACTTCAAATGCCAGCATCCCCCGCCCAACTTTGAATGAAACCAGTCGTTAACTTTCCTTTTAAGAAAGCAGTCGTTAACTAGTTAAACGTTACCCCCACGATGCTATGCTAACCTCCAAGAAGGGAAACACGTCTGTCAACCTAAAATTACCACTTTTAACAAATGATCAACAGCCAGATATTAACTGTTAAATGTGTATGCTTGCCATGCATGTCGTGTCTGCCGTTAGCCATTAGCTAACCTAGCTCCTACGAACCGGTGGCTGCTACTAACAGCAGCCGACACTGACAGGCAGTAGCCATTGATGTCCTTGACTATATTTTCAGGACTATAACATGTTTAATCAGAACACTGTACGCACTGTAGTAAGACAGACTACACCAATGTGGGAACCTTATACAAACTGCAGAGGTTATAAGGAGCCTCCAGGCAGCAGTGGTCCTTACCAGGTTCTCCTGCTCACGGCCGGACCGAGCCGCGCCGTCCTCGCCTTGCACGGGACTGGCGCTGCCTTCTGGCGTCTTCCTCTCCCCGGTCCCTTTCCTCTGTTTCGTCCTGCTGCGGTTCCACAGATAAACTGCACCCACTCCCAGCACTATGGGCGCCCCCACCAGTAGAGCCAGCTGCCAGCGGGGTAGTCCGGCCCCGGACTGCGGCTCGACTGGCTTGGAAGCAGCCATGATGATCTCCAGCTGTGTGGTAGCTAGCAGCAGTAGCAGCAGCGTGAGGGAGCAGCAGCTTCTTCTTCCGGTACTACTGCCGGTGGTCACCGCAAGGAGAGGAATCATGGGAGATGTAGTGACCAACCAAGTGTAGTTGTCGACAATTTTTAAAAATTTTGTTCTGTTTTATTTTGATGTCAGACATGTTCAGTGAGCAATGTGTGTTTCAAAATGTATATAACGGACGGTGCATAATACATGTACATGGAAATAATGTGGCAAAGGAGGAAAATTTAAAAAAGTACAATGAAAAATAAAAATGAAAACAAAGTAACTAAGGTAAAGTTTGTTTATATAGCACTTCTCACAGAAAGAATCAGTGTTTCACAGTAAAATAAAACACATTCACATATACAACGATTTGTGAAGAACTACAGAACAACAAAAGAACTAAAGGTTTTCTTGACTCTCTAGATTTTGCAAAAGTTTATGTTGTGGCGGTTTGGGATAACCCCCACAACAGACACAGCGCTTGGCTAGAGCAAATAACAGAACAGTGAAATGTGTGTATTAATGTCTACAGGCAGCCCCGCTCCTTCTGGCTTGCTCTGGCTCAGTACTGTGATGTTAATGTCCCATTCATGCATTGTGTTCATGCTTCCTGTTCTTACTGTGTCTCTCAAATGCAAATGCCATACCTACTGCTGTGAAGGCCTTTCATGCATTGTCTGTAACTGGGTATAAATACCGCACGTATTCTGTAACTCACTCTCTCTTCAACTGCTGTTGCTGACACACACACTCTGTGTCTCTTGGTTGAGAGCCGGAGGACACACACCAGCCTGCTTGCACAAGGGCTGGGGTGGTGTTCCTATGATGGCGGTGTAGAGGATGCCTTCACAAACGAGACTGAGTTTATTTCTCAGGAAAGGTTTATTGAAAGTCTACATCCTCTAACAAGCAAGTATCTCAACAAAAGAGAGAGAACAATCATTCAACACAGCTCTTATGCTCTCCAGAGACACAAAACCCCCCAACATCAAATATTACATTCCCAGCCCACAGTCCTTCAGTAAACATATAGCTTCCGAGGCTCCTTGGCGTCACTATTGTCTTTCAACACTTCAGCCAGGAGCAGGGGGCTCCTGCTGGGACATTCTCTCTGACTTCCCGTCTTTCAAGAAACCACTTCACACCTCCCAAGGTCTCCACCGGGTCAGGACTTCTTGGCCGTTTAGACGTGAAGTTCCCAGAGTATGCACCGTCATGCCTACTGAACATATGTGAGGGAAAATGCATACCATACATGCATACTATACAGTGGGGTAAAAAAGTATTTAGTCAGCCACCAATTGTGCAAGTTCTCCCACTTAAAAGATGAGAGAGGGCTCCAATTTTCATCATAGGTATACCTCAACTATGAGAGGCAAAATAAGAAAAAAAAATCCAGAAAATCACATTCAAGGATTTTTAATGAATTAATTGGTAAATTCCTTGGTAAAATAAGTATTTGGTCAATAACAAAAGTTCATCTCAATACTTTGTTATATATCCTTTGTTGGCAATGACAGAGGTCAAATGTTTTCTGTAAGTTTTCACAAGGTTTTCACACACTGTTGCTGGTATTTTGGCCCATTCCTCCATGCAGATCTCCTCTAGAGCAGTGATATTTTGGGGCTGTCACTGGGCAACACAGACTTTCAACTCCCTCCAAAGATTTTCTATGGGGTTGAGATCTGGAGACTGGCTAGGCCACTCCAGGACCTTGAAATGTTTCTTACAAAGCCACTCCATCGTTGCCCGGGCGGTGTGTTTGGGATCATTGTCATGCTGAAAGACCCAGCCACGTTTCATCTTCAATGCCCTTGCTGATGGAAGGAGGTTTTCACTCAAAATCTCACGATACATGGCCCCATTCATTCTTTCCTTTACACGGATCAGTCGTCCTGATCCTTTTGCAGAAAAACAGCCCCAAAGTATGATGTTTCCACCCCCATGATTCACAGTAGGTATGGTGTTCTTTCTCCTCCAAACACGACAAGTTGAGTTTTTACCAAAAAGTTCTATTTTGGTTTCATCTGACCATATGACATTCTCCCAGTCCTCTTCTGGATCATCCAAATGCTCTCTAGCAAACTTCAGACGGGCCTGGACATGTACTGGCTTAAGCAGGGGGACACGTCTGGCACTGCAGGATTTGAGTCCCTGGCGGCGTAGTGTGTTTCTGATGTAGCCTTTGTTACTTTTGTCCCAGCTCTCTGCAGGTCATTCACTAGGTCTCCCCATGTGGTTCTGGGATTTTTGCTCACCGTTCTCATGATAATTTTGACCCCATGGGGTGAGATCTTGCGTGGAGCCCCAGATTGAGGGAGATTATCAGTGGTCTTGTATGTCTTCCATTTTCTAATAATTGCTCCCACAGTTGATTTCTTCACACCAAGCTGCTTACCTATTGCAGATTCAGTCTTCCCAGCCTGGTGCAGGGCTACAATTTTGTTTCTGGTGTCCTTTGACAGCTCTTCAGTCTTGGCCATAGTGGAGTTTGGAATCTGACTGTTTGAGGTTGTGGACAGGTGTCTTTTATACTGATAACGAGTTCAAACAGGTGCCATTAATACAGGTAACGAGTGGAGGACAGAGGAGCCTCTTAAAGAAGAAGTTACAGGTCTGTGAGAGCCAGAAATCTTGCTTGTTTGTAGGTGACCAAATACTTATTTTACTGAGGAATTTACCAATTAATTCATTAAAAAATCCTTCAATGTGATTTTCTGGATTTTTTTTTTCTCATTTTGTCTCTCATAGTTGAGGTATACCTATGATGAAAATTGGAGACCTCTCTCATCTTTTAAGTGGGAGAACTTGCATAACTGGTGGCTGACTAAATACTTTTTTGCCCCACTGCATATGGGCCCTAAATGCGCACCATATAACCCCCCCCAAACGTCTAAATAAGGACAACTTACTCCCCAGATGCATAGAATCATGACATATTACACAGAACGAAAATAAAAAAATTTTTGGCACAACATATCACACATCCAACTGCTTGGGCTTCAACCGCCTGCCATACCTGCTGTGAGCAGGTCTCGCTCTGCCTGTGGCTGTCTCTTGCATCTGTGGATCAGAGTCATTAGCACATCGTCGTGAAAACTTAGCAGAGTGTCTCCCTGGTGGCCTGCCCCGACGGGGGGCCCTGGCTACCTGCACCTGTTCATCAGCTAACACAAAAGCGGGCTTGAGTCTGTTAATGCAGACTAAGTCCCTCCTGTCTCCCAAATCGAGCAAAAAATGCTTTTCCCCAGTTTCTAACACTCTGAACGGTCCATCATAAGGTGGTCTTAAACCTAACCTTTGTGCGTCGTGTCTAACAAAGACGAATTCTGCATTCTTTAAGGCTTTAGGCAGAAAAACGCGTGAAAAACTGTGATGAACTGGGCCGGGGAGGGTGTTTGATCCCACGTCACTCTGCAGCAGCTGAGCGGGGGGGCGATCTGGTGCGGGGTTCTCAGGAAGGAATTCCCCCGGTAACCGGAGAGGTTGGGCGAAGACTAGCTCGGCCGGAGAGGCTTGCAAATCTTCTTTAGGTGCCAAACGCAACCCTAATAAAACCCATGGAAGCTTATCAACCCAATTTGTGTCCGTGAGAGCCGCTCTGAGGGCTGCTTTCAATGACCGGTGAAAGCGTTCGCACAAACCGTTGGGGGTTATACGCAGTGGTGCGATGAATTTTCACCCCCAGGCTGAGTGCCATGGATGACCAGAGCTCGGAAACAAATTGGGGTCCTCTGTCAGACGTTATGTCTGACGGGACTCCAAAGCACGCGACCCAAGTCGTTAAAAAGAGCGCGCGCAACGTCTGACGCCAGGGGAATCGCCTCTGGCCAGCGCGTAGTGCGGTCCACCATAGTTAGAAGGTGTGTGAACCCCTGTGACAGCGGGAGGGGTCCCACCAAGTCGACATGCACGTGGTCGAAGCGTTTGGCTGGGATGTGAAAAGGTTCTAGAGGGGCCCACGTGTGCTTGTGTACCTTTGCTCTTTGACACGCTGCGCAGGCTGCAGCCCATTCTTTGACCTGTTTACGCAGCCCCGGCCAAACAAACTTCTCTCCCACCATTTTGATCGACGCGCGAACGCCCGGATGTGCCAGCGAATGTATTAAGTCAAAAACGCGGCGACGCACGCAGCTGGGACCACGGGGCGGGCGTGGAGATATCGCAGATTAGGGGGGGCATACTTCTTTGAAGCACCCTGTGCTCCAGCCTTAGCCCTGTTGGCCCAGACTGGAGCGCGCGCATGTCCGCGTCGTTAACCTGCTCGGCGGCCATGGCTGCATAATCTAACCCAACGCAGACCGGGGCTGTGAGCGCTTCCACGCCGCAAACCTGGCCCACGTTTACAGCCGCCGAGTCTGCCCCCTGGGGGCCTGACAGTGCAACTGCGCGCGAGAGGCAATCAGCCACGACATTGTGTTTGCCCGCCATGTGTTGAATGTCGGTGGTGAACTCCAAAATCGCAGCCAGCTGTCTCTGTTGTCGGCCCAACCAAGGCTCTGAAATTTTGGCCATTGCAAATGTTTATGGTTTGTGGTCTACAAAGGCGGTGAAACGGCGCCCCTCCAACCAGAACTGGAAGTGGCGGATGGCCAAATGCAGGGCTAAAAGCTCCCTATCAAATGCGCTGTATTTACACTCGTTATCGCGCAATGCTTTGCTGAAAAACGCAAGTGGTTGCCAGCTCCCTGCTACCAGTTGCTCGACAACCGCCCCCACTGCCACGTCGGAAGCGTCCGTGGTTAGCGCCATGCGAGCTGCTGGCACCGGGTGTGCCAATAATGCAGCGTTCGCGAGGGCTGATTTGACTTGTGAGAAAGTGCGCTACCGGTCCGGGGACCACTCGACCTTAGATGCAGGTTTTTGCTTCTTTAGTGCCGCGTACAATGGGTGCATGAGCCGTGCCGCGTTGGGGAGGAAGCGGTTATAAAAATTGACCATCCCCAAAAATTCTTGCAGTGCCTTAACTGTCTGCGGTTGAGGGAAATCCGTTATCACGCGCACTTTATCAGGCAGTGGGACTGCGCCTTCTGGAGACACGCGGTGCCCCAAAAAATCGATTTGCGCTACCCGGAACTGGCATTTCGCTGGGTTAATTATCAGCCCGTGTTCTGTCAGCCTCTGAAAAACGGCTGTGAGGTGGCGTTCGTGTTCGGCTTCAGATGTACTGGCTACCAAAATATCATCCAAATAAACGAACACGAAAGGGAGGCCGCACAGCACTGCATCCATCATGCGTTGGAACGTCTGTGCGGCGCCTTTGAGGCCGAAAGGCATGCGCAAAAACTCGAAGAGCCCGAAAGGGGTTATAACTGCCGTTTTGGGTATGTCTTGCGCGCGGACTGGGACTTGGTGATAGCCGCGCACCAAATCTATTTTGGAAAAGATGCGCGCCCCCGCCAAATGTGCCGAAAAGTCCTGAATGTGCGGAATCGGGTAGCGGTCGTGTGCTGAAGCATTATTTAATCTGCGGAAATCACCGCAAGGGCGCCACGAGCCGTCAGCCTTGGGCACCATGTGCAGGGGTGACGACCAAGGGCTGTTAGAGCGTCTAACAATGCCCGGTTTTTCCAAGTTGGAAAATTCCTCGCGCGCGATGGCCAGTTTAGCTGGGTCCAAGCGCCGAGCTTTTGCAAAAACAGGGGGGCCAGAGGTAGTTATGAAATGCTCGACCCCGTGTTTGGCAACTGACGCTGAAAATGTTGGGACCGTGAGTGTTGGAAACTGATTGAGTAGTGCATGAAACTTACCACCCGCAGCTGTGACATTGGGATGTGCAGAAGGCAGGGCCACCCAAGCTGTGCAGGAGATAGAGTAAAAAGACAGTGCATTTACAATACGTCTATTAGCAAGATCAACCAATAAACTGTTTGAGCATAAAAAGTCAGCACCTAGCATGTTGTTGCTAACTGCGGCCACGACGAAGGTCCACTCGAAGGTGCAGCCGTGGAGAGATAGGAGGAGCGTCTTCTCCCCATAGGTTTGATCGTGGAGCCGTTCGCCGCTACCACCAGGGGTCCGCTGGCAGGCGTCAGCATGTCCGCGTAGGTAGGCTTGACAAAACTCAGCTGGGAGCCTGTGTCCACCAGGAATTCTTTCCCCGAATTTGCGTCTGTCACGAAAAGCAGCTTGTTCTTCTTGCCGAGAGTCGCCGCTGCTACCGGCTCCCGGTCCTGGCGTTTCCCTGGCGCTGGTATCGGCACGGTGGGGTGCATCTGCGCGCTCTCTCTGCGAAGCGTCGATGGTAGAAACAGAGGGTGTTGTCAGCTCCGCTTCTCCTGGTCTCTGCCGCTGCCGACGTCAGTGGATCCGGTGCTGCAGCCTCTGGTCTTCCCTCGTCTCGTGGGGGTGTGTTCAGCTCTGCTGCTGCCATCGTGGCTGCGTGTTGTCTATGGGCGTCGATGAGCCCCTGCGCCTCCTGGCCCAGCTCGTGGTAGTCATGGTTGTTGAGTAGCTGTGAGCTGGCCAGGGTGACTCTCACTGCTGGCGGTAGCGTTCTGAGAAAGAGGTGGGCGAAGATAAAGCTGTCGTCATCCTCGCCTCTCAGGCCCATCATCTTCGCCATCAGATCTGCCGGCCTGTCTGCTTCCCCTTCTGTCAGCGCCAGGAGCTTCTCTGCTCGCTCTCCCAGCGAGGGAGTGAAGGCTCGAATGAGGGCGGCTTTCAGTGCGCCATACTTGTCGTCTTGGGGCGGGTGGTTGGTCAGGCTCTCCACCCGCTGCACTGTGAGGCTGTCCAGCTTCGCGACGACATGGTAGAACCTCGTTGCATCCGCTGAGATTCCCCGAAGGTGGAACTGCGCCTCCACAGTGGTAAACCAGGAGCACGGGTTATGTTGCCAGAAATCGGACAGCTGTAGTGCGGTAACTGCGTTAACCCGGTTGGCTCCTGAAGAGTCCGGTGCGGAAAGCTCACCATCACCGGCCATGGTTTGTCGTAGGTCACCAGTGTAGAGGATGCCTTCACAAACGAGACTGAGTTTATTTCTCAGGAAAGGTTTATTGAAAGTCTACATCCTCTAACAAGCAAGTATCTCAACAAAGGAGAGAGAACAATCATTCAACACAGCTCTTATGCTCTCCAGAGACACAAAACCCCCCAACATCAAATATTACATTCCCAGCCCACAGTCCTTCAGTAAACATATAGCTTCCGAGGCTCCTTGGCGTCACTATTGTCTTTCAACACTTCAGCCTCGGGGGCTCCTGCTGGGACATTCTCTCTGACTTCCCGTCTTTCAAGAAATCACTTCACACCTCCCGAGGTCTCCGCCGGGTCAGGACTTCTTGGCCGTTTAGACGTGAAGTTCCCAGAGTATGCACCGTCATGCCTACTGAACATATGTGAGGGAAAATGCATACCATACATGCATACTATATATGGGCCCTAAATGCGCACCATAGCGGTATGATTTACTTAAAACCTATTTAAAACCTCTCATCACTGCCTTTATTTTATCATCCACTTCACTGGTGACCCCGAAGACGCACACGCTTTGTGCGATGCAACCTTCTGGCTCGGACAGCCACGCTGCCGGCGAACGCAGCACCCGGCAGTGATGCTCCGACGACAAGCAAATGCAGCAGCTCCCTTCTGCTTCAGGGAACTCTCCGGACATCACCCATGACCGGGAAAGCCGCAGCAAACTTCATGGTGGGATCTGCACGCCTAGATCGGCACATCCACGCTGGACCGGCCGCGCTCACAGCTCCTCCACGCGAGAGCGCATGCACCTCTTCCCCTCTCAACAACGGCGACCTCCATGGCCGACGGAGAACGCAGCGCGTGGACCTGAACGCACCATGGCCGAGCGAGTGACAAAGATCGTCTCCTCCCTCTCACCACTCCAACGCATCTGCACGAGCGCGAGGGACAAAGATCGTCTACTTCCTTTCACCGCTCCAATACATCGAACAGGGATGATTACGCTCCCTGACCCCGTCTCCTCTCCAGCTGGCCCAACAACGCACGGAGCCCCGGCACACGCACCGAGGAGTTACGAGGACGGCGCACCACGCACGGGACACATACGGCTCCACTAACCGCCTTCCTTCTTCGCCGCTGCACACAGGCCCTTCAAGCTTGCTCGTACACCTGAGGCACGCAGCTTGCTCACTGGATTTTATGGTCTTAGCCATGGCGCTCAACGGGAATTCAGCAGTCTGCGGTCCCTGAAGGCTTTAAGGTTGTGCCTGCACCTAAAGTCAACAAGCCAAGTCCCTTTACTTTTTTTTTTTTTTTTTTATTACAGTCGCCCCTGTTTTCTTCATGGCTGCTGTTAATCCTCGCAGGACTTAATCGCGAGAGGAGCCAGTGACTAATTTTTCTTCTTGTGGACCTCTGCACGTTCAACGGGACAGCCCTTCGACATCGCGGACCCACAAGCAATTTTTGCGCCGCTCAGACGATTTCACTGTCTCCTGCCGGCACTTACTACTCCCCACCCCCCTCCACCTCCGCCTGCACAGAGCTTTCCCTGCTTGCTGCCAAAGCTTCACTATCGAGGCCTCGGCCCCCTGCCGAGCCCTCTGGGGGGGAACGTGTGGCGGTTTGGGATAACCCCCACAACAGACACAGCGCTCGGCTAGAGCAAATAACAGAACAGTGAAATGTGTGTATTAATGTCTACAGGCAGCTCCGCTCCTTCTGGCTTGTTCTGGCTCAGTACTGTGATGTTAATGTCCCATTCATGCATTGTGTTCATGCTTCCTGTTCTTACTGTGTCTCTCAAATGCAAATGCCATACCTACTGCTGTGAAGGCCTTTCATGCATTGTCTGTAACTGGGTATAAATACCGCACGTATTCTGTAACTCACTCTCTCTTCAACTGCTGCTGCTGACACACACACTCTGTGTCTCTTGGTTGAGAGCCGGAGGACACACACCAGCCTGCTTGCACAAGGGCTGGGGTGGTGTTCCTATGATGGCGGTATGATTTACTTAAAACCTATTTAAAACCTCTCATTGCTGCCTTTATTTTATCATCCGCCTCAATGTTTTTATTAATTAATTTATTATTTATTTATTTATGATCAGTGAGCAGCAGCACAGTTTCATGTCAAGAAAGAGTACCACAAATGAAGAAATACTGAGAAGTCCAGATGGAGCTGCACTGTCTTTGTGTGACTTCTCTTCAGCTTGAGCTCAGGAACACATACTGTACAGTATGTGGATATTTATCCCACAATTGATGAAATGTATACAGAAATTACAAGAAATAATCTGCAAAAAAAATTTGCAAAGTTATGAGAAAAAAGTCACCCCCCACCACCAAAAAAAAAAAAAAAAATAATAATAATGAGGGTGGACTTGTTGCGCTGTACTCTGCTTTACTGCCAAAAATGGCTCTGACATGAATGAATGTTCAACAGTCATTTCAAAGTTGGTTGATAACAGAGAAGAAAGAACAGAGGGCTGCAGAATTTAGCCACAAACACACAAATGATGCATGTTAATCCTCACAGTTTTTTCTTTTTTCAACACATGGTCACTGATCAACATAAAGCTCTGATTAAGGCTGTAATGACTCGCAGCCTTTATTTTCTTCAGCAGACTAATCAGTTTAATTCTTCTTGTTCACCTCTGGAATTTCAACCATAGCATAGCCAAAGTCCTCCTCCTTCTTCTTCAGGGTTTTGCTGATTTTCTGGCTGACACAGCTGAACATCAAACACAGTTGTCTTATTACCTCTGCCAAGGAGGTAATATGATTGGGGCAGTTTGTCTGTTTGTCTTTTGGCAGGATTATGCAAAAACTACTGTGGATTTTGATAAAATTTTCACCAGAGGTAGCCCTTGGGCCAAGGATCCATCCATCCATCCATTTTCTACCACTTTTCCGGAGGTCTGGGTAGTGGAGGCAGCAGCTGAAGCAGAGAAGCTCAGACTTCCCTCTCCCCGGGTACCTCAGCTCTACAGAGAGGATATGGTCTGGGAACATCTTGGAATCCATCTCACCCTATCTCATCTTACCCTAGCCTGGAATCTATCTCACCCTATCCCTTTCATCTTCCTCTATAACATTAACCCTCTCCATGTCCTCCTTCACTAAATCCATGAATCTCCTTCTCCTCCTGCCTGGCAGCTCTATCTTCAACATCCTTTGTCAAATATATCCATTATCCCTCCTCTGCACATGTCCAAACCATCTCAGCCTTGCCTCCCTCACTTTGTTTCCAAACCGCTCAACCTGAGCTGACCCTCTGATATACTCTTTTCTAATCCTGTCCCTCCAAGTCACTCCCAATGACAATCTTATCATCTTCAACTCTGCCATCTCCAGCTCTGCCTACCATCTTTTCGTCAATGCCACGTCTTCAAATCGTACTGTTGTGTCTGTATTCAGGCTGGCGTTGGTAGGGTGGTGGCCGGGTTGGTCATGGGACAGGCCGAGGTGGCTGCTGCCGGTTTCCGGTGGTGGCGCCACCCGTGGTGTGGGGGAGTGGGCGGAGGAGGCTGTGCCTCTTTCGTCATGAAGCCACCTGGCCAGCAGGAGTGTACCGTAAGCCTTTATTTTAAATAGTTGGTATCCTGAATAAACCCTGTTTAATGAGTTCAACTTGACTCGTCATTCCCAGCATTATGGACACAACATTTGGCGACGAGGTAAATGCGGTAATGGAGCGTTCCATTGCCAGCTTTCGGCCATTTCTCGAAGCCCTGGGCGAGGCCCTCATGCTGTGGCCTTGTTGGTTCGCTGCCTTCACCAACTACAGTATCTCGTTGTCTTAAATCTGGGTGAGATGGAGAAGCTCCGAGCGCGAGCTGTGTTGGTGCATAATCTGGGAATGGAAGGGCAGAGGATTTTTAGAGAACCTTGGAGGTGCTGACAGCTTTGACGAAGTGGTGCAGCTAATGGCGCGGTACTTTAGGGCGCCAGAAAACATCACCGTGAGGCGCATTCAGTTTTGACAGCGCCGCCAGCGGTCGGGAGAGCCAGTGTGAAGATTTGTGGCGGACCTCCGTGAGCTGGTGAGGGAATGCAGGTTTGGGGCCCTGGAGGACAAGATGATTCGGGACCAGCTGACAGAGCACATCTGCTGCCCGGCAGCCCGGTCCAGGTTGTTGATGCACCCAGGGGAAATGACGTTAGCTGAGGCTGTCGAGCTTGCCCAACAGTTTAAGGCAGAAGAGACTATCGCGAGGGGCCTTACTGAAGGGGCCTCTCTAGAGAAGAATGAGTCTTGCGCTAAGGCACTGATCCTGGACCCTTGTGATGGCAAATGTGGAGAGGATGATTTTGCCTCTGTGGTCAGGATAAGGTCTGCCCCTGGTATGCCAAAATGTTATGGATGTGGGTCCACTGAGCACCACTGTAAGTCCAGAGTGTGCCCGGCAAAAGGAAAGCATTGTGGCAAGTGCAGGGTTTTAAACCATTTTGCCAGGGTGTGCGAAAACTTCGTACGCAGGAGCCGTGGGAGAGAACCAGGTGCTGCGCAGAAGACTCCAACGGTTGTGCATACCATCTCCCCAGAGATGACAGGGAGGATCAGCTGCACAGTCACGCTAGATGGCATTAAGATCCCGCTCTTGGTGGACACTGGAGCAGTGATTTCCGTCCTGAATCTGGAAACCATGGAGAGACTGTTTCCCCACCGATGGATAAGAAGGCAACAGGAAGAGTTTTATGGCTATGGGCGGAACAGGTTGGCTATTTTGGGCTATGTGGAAATGGAGGCCCGGTATAAGGACAGTGTGGTGCCCAGTGTTCGCATTAACGTTTCTGCATCCAGTGTTAACGTTATGGGTTGTAACCTATTTTACAGTCTTGGGTTCTCCATTGAGAACGTTTCGGGTGAAGAATGGTCCAGATGTGGATTGTGGGGCCGACCTGTTCCTGCTGAGGAGGGTGCTGAGGTGTGGGATTCAGACTGAGTGGACAAACTGACAATGGGAGAGCACACAACGCGCCACGCGGAGCCGCCTTGGGCTGGACCCGATGCCGTCATGCAGGCTGCCCTGGACGAGGGTGCCAGATGGCACGACGGGACCCCTGATGAGGCTCATCAGGACGAGGTGCCAACACCGGGAGAAAACGGGGCTAGACGGCGGAGCGTGGTTATAGTAAAGCATTCCCAGCAACGGCCTGCCAAGAGGAGACCGAGACGAGCCCGCAAGATAAAGCGATCGGTGTCGGAGTCCTGTCGCAGGATTGGTGATCTGGATAAAAGGAAGAGGGCTCCCTCGAAGACCAAGGTTGAGGCTCAAGTACGTCAGGATCACAGTCCATGCAAACAGCGGGATGACCAGAGGCAGTTCCAGGTGGAGCCCAGTCAGATGGAGGCAGATGGGTGTAAGTCTATTCAGGTCTGAAGACACCCAAGGGATATGCGGCTGCCGGGGGTGGAGAGGAGACGGCGCAGCAGAAACCCTGAGGTGAAGAGATGGAGATGCCTTGAGAGGAATCCATCCAAGGACTGAGGGTTTTAGTTTGCATGTATGTTGTGGCTTCTTCAGTCTGGTTTTTATTAGTTTCTATTTGGTGCCCCGGTAAACTGTTTAAAAAGAAAAAAAGAGAAAAGGGAGAGTGAGTGAAATAGGCGTTATGTGTTGTATAGTTGCAAACGTGTTTTAAAAGTGTTTGCATGATAATTTTGGTTGCCTGTGTGGTGTGGTGCCTGTTCTCTCTACATTTGAAAGTATTTTAATTAATTGGTGCTTGATTGCTAAATTTTATGGTTAAAATTGAGGCGGCTCTGTGTGTTTTCGTTATATTGGTGAATTTGGGCCTGCCTGACTTATTTGGTTTGTTTTAATTGAATACCCTGGGGTATTCAATTAAAAAATTATTTTAATCCCTTTTAGAATAAGACTGTAACATAACAAAATGTGGAAAAAGTGAAGCACTGTGAATACTTTCTGGATGCACTGTACATTCCATCTGCACTCAGCTACACTTGGGTTTTTTCAGAACCTGTTGTATAAATGATTGATAATAGTTTGGGGATTTCTTACTTTGAAGCACTTCCAGCAAAATTAATCACTTTAACAGTAACTTATTTGGTCATCTTTTAAGCTTTCTTCCCTTCCTTTGAAGTACATTTTGAAGTGAAGCCTCCCTATCCCAACAGGAAAGGTGAGGGGACAGGAGGATGCTGCAGGTAACACACACTTTAACGTCTCATAATGATATATGACACCAGCCTCAGCTTGAATATTCTGCAAAATTATGAATAGTTTTTGGGTCTGTCTGAATTTATTTGATAAGCGTAGGCTACATACAGTACCTGCAAACATTTAGGTTTCAAAGTACTTGAGGTTTTCACCTGGGGTGGGGCATTAGAAAATAGGCTAATAATAGGCCATAAATATCCTATAATATAACAGAAAATACTACATCTTTGCTCATTTTCCATCCACCCATCCATCTTCTACCGCCTTTCCAGAGGTCCGGGTTGTGAAGGCAGCAGTTCAAGCAGAGAAGCCCAGACTGTCCTCTCCCCAACCACCTGCTCCAGCTCTTCAGAGAGGATACTAAGACGTTCCCAGGCCAGCTGGGAGACGTAGTCTCTCCAGCGAGTCCTGGGTCTGCCCCGGGGTCTCCTCCCAGTGGGACGTGCCCAAAACACCTCGAGTGGGAGGCGTCCACGAGGCGTCCTGATCAGATGCCCAAACCACCTCAACTGGCTCCTTTCAATGTGGAGGAGCAGCTGTTCTACTTTGAGCCTCTAACAGATGACTGAGTTCCTCACCCTATCTCTAAGGGTGAATCCAGCAATCCTGTGAAGAAAGGTCATTTCAGCCGCTTGTATCTGCCATCTCATTCTTTCGGTCATTACCCAAAGCTTGTGACCATAGGTGAGGGTAGGAACGTAGATTGACTGATAAATCGACAACTTTGCCTTAGTGCTTATCTCCCTCTTCACCACAACGGACTGGTATAACGTCCGCATCACTGCAGATGCTGCTCCGATCCGTCTGTCAATCTCTCGCTCCATTCTCTCCTCACTCATGAATAAGACCCCAAGATACTTAAACTCCCCCATTTGGGGCAGGAGCTTGTCCCCAACTCGGAGAGGACATCATCATAATAATAATAATAATGCATCAGATTTATATAGCGCTTTATCATAGACACTCAAAGACGCTTTACAAGTAGATACATTATTCATTCACTCCAAACAGACAATGGTAGTGGCAAGCTACTACTGTAGCCACAGCTGCCTTGGGGCAGGCTGACAGAAACGTGGCTGCCAATCCGCTCCAACGGCCTCTCCGGCCTCTCCTCCTCCTCCTCCTCATCATTGCAGTCTGTTGGGGGCAACAATGACTTTTTCCACTTAGGTCTGATGCAGATAGAGGTATTATCAGTGGCAAGGACAGGCCAAGACAAACTGACTCCAGTATCTGTTGCAGTGACTGACCAGATGAGAGGTATGTTTAAAAAAATGTGTGGGAAAAGGGTATCAGTTAAAGTCCCAACTCTAGTGGATGGGGACAAGACGGCTGTATCAAACAAAGAAACTGGTGTCCACCACTTGGTCAGGGGGTTGTCACCACAAGATGCACTGACGACCTTGTGGCCACAGCTCTGGGCAGCCGCTTCAACAATGGAGCTGGATAACATGGCCCATTCAGACTCCATGTCTCCAGACTCCCTTGGAAAGTGGTCAAAGTTCTTCCGGAGGAGGAGTTGAAGACCTCCCAGACAGAGGCCTCAGCCAGATGTTCCCAGCACACCCTCACTATATGTTTGGGTTTACCAGGTCTGAATGGCATCCTTCCCTGCCATCAGATCCAACTCACCACCAGGTGGTGATCAGTTGACAGCTCTGCACCTTTCTTTACCCAAGTGTCCAAGACATACGGTTGCAGGTCTGATGACACGATAACAAAATTGATCATCGACCTGCGACCTAGGGTGTTCTGGTGCCAGGTGCACATATGGACACCCTTATGCTTGAACATGGTGTTCGTAATGGACAAACTGTGGTTAGGACAGAAGTCCAATAACTGAACACCACTGGGGTTCAGATCGGGCAGGCCATTTCTCTCAATCACTCCCCGGGCTCAACCAAACTCAACTCAAAGTTGTTACATAGGTCCACCCTCCAGTGGACTCACCACCTGCAGGAGGGACCACAGGGGTAAGGTGCTATGTGGATCAGGTGGCGGTCGAAGACAGAAACCTTGGCAGTCTGATCCCAGGGTTCCTAAACTGGCTTTTGGGATGTGGAATGTCACCTCTCTGGTGGGGAAGGAGCCTGAGCTGGCGCGTGGGGTTGAGAGATACCAGCTAGATATAGTCGGCCTCACCTCAACACACAGCTCTGGATCTGGAACCACTCTTTTGGAGAGGGGCTAGAGCTTGGCCTACTCTAGAGTTGCCCCGGGCAAGAGGCGACAAGCAGGGGTGAGTATTCTTGTATCCCCCCACATTGCTGCCACTATACTGAAGTTTTCCCCTGTGTATGAAAGGGTAGTTTTCCTGTGCCTTCGGGTTGGGAAACAGGTCCTGACCATCATTTGTGCCTAAGCAGCAAATGATGGTTCAGAGGACCCACTTTTTTTGGAGTCTCTGACTGGGGTGCCTTACAGAGACTTGGTTAGGGCAAGAGGATTATGTTGGTTTAAATGAATCAACTCCTTCTGGTTATTTAAACTGTCAAAATCCCATATGTTCTGGTCGTGGAGGAGGAGTAGCAATAATTTACCATTCCACATTACTAGTTAATGTAAAGCAAAAAACACATTATCATTCCTTTGAGGACCTGGTTCTCAATATTGGGCATTTTAGCAATTTTAGGCTAAACCCAATTTTATTTGCCATAGTTTATCGTCCTCCATCAACCTACTCAGAGTTTTTATCCAAATTTGCCAAAGTCTAAGCTGATTTAGTGCTGAAATCAGATAGAATAATTGTAGTAGGGGACTTTAATATACATGTAGCTGTAGATAGTGATTGCCTTAGTATGGCATTTAATTCAATATTAGACTCGATGGGGTTTTCTCAGAATGTAGGAAATTCTACCCATTATCTCCACCACACATTGGACCTTGTTCTGACATAAGGCACAGAAATAGAAAATCTGGTAGTGTCTCCTCATAACCCTGTACTGTCAGACCATTGTCTGTTAACCTCTGATTTTACTATTTCTGACTATATGGCTCCTGAAGAAAAATATTACTACAGTAGATGCCTCTCAGATGATGTTGTTCCACATTTATGCAGATTGTTTCCTCTATGCCATGTGTCAACACAACGGAAATAAGCTATAGACAGCTTGCTCCTTCTGTAATTGATAGCATGGTAGATAGTGTTACAGCTTCTCTGCATCAGACTCTAGACATGGTGGCCTCTTTAAAAAAGAAAAAGTCTAATCAGAGATTTCTAACTCCTTTGTTCAACACAGAAACTCGTAGCTTAAAACAGACTCGTCAATTAGAAAGAAAATGGCGCTCCACTAATTTAGATGAAATCTATTTAGCTTGGAGAAATCATCTTTTAATTTATATATATAAAAAAATCTCTTATTATCCATCCATCCATCCATCTTCTACCGCTTTTCCAGAGGTCCGGGTCGCGGAGGCAGCAGTTCAAGCAGAGAAGCCCAGACTTCCCTCTCCCCAGCCACCTGCTCCAGCTCTTCAGAAGGGATACCAAGGCATTCCCAGACCAGCTGGGAGACATAGTCTCTCCACTGAGTCCTGGGTCTGCCCCGGGGTCTCCTTCCAGTGGGACGTGCCTGAAACACCTCAAGTGGGAGGCGTCCAGGAGGCATCCTAATCAGATGCCCATACCACCTCAACTGACTCCTTTCAATGTGGAGGAGCAGCGGTTCTACTCTGAGCCTCTCCCGGATGACTGAGCTCCTCACCCTGTCTCTGAGGGTGAGTCCAGAAATCCTACGGAGAAAGCTCATTTCAGCTGCTTGTATCCGCGATCTTGTTCTTTCGGTCATTACCCAAAGCTCGTGACCATAGGTGAGAGTAGGAACGTAGATTGACTGGTAAATCGACAGCTTTGCCTTAGAACTAAGCTCCCTCTTCACCACAACAGACCGGTACAACGTCCGCATCACTGCAGATGCTGCTCCAATCCGTCTGTCGATCTCTCGCTCCATTTTCCCCTCACTCGTGAACAAGACCCCAAGATACTTAAACTCCTCCACTTGGGGCAGGAGCCTGTCCCCAACCCGGAGAGGACAATCCACCTTTTTCCGGCTGAGGACCATGGACTCGGACTTGGAGGTGCTGATTCTCATCCCAGCCGCTTCACACTCAGCGGAAAACCGTCCCAGCAAGAGCTGTAGGTCATTGCTGGATGAAGCCAGCAGGACAACATCATCTGCAAACAACAGAGATGAGATCCTGTGGTCACCAAGCATGACACCCTCCATTCCCTGGCTGCGCCTAGAAATCCTGTCCATAAAAATTATGAACAGGATCGGTGACAAAGGGCAGCCCTGGCGGAGTCCAACTCTCACTGGCAATGATTCCGACCGAGTGTTGGCAATACGAACCAAACTCTCACAAAGGTCATACAGAGACCGAATAGCTCGTAACAACAAGCCCAATACCCCATACTCCCGAAGCACCCCCCACAAAAATCCACGAGGGATGCGGTCAAATGCCTTCTCCAAGTCCACAAAACACATGTAAACTGGTTGGGCAAACTCCCACGAACCCTCAAGAATTCTCGAGAGGGTAAAGAGCTGGTCCGATGTGCCACGGCCAGGATGAAAACCACATTGCTCCTCCTGAATCCGAGGTTCGACCAACGGCCGGACTCTCCTCTCCAGTACCTTGGCATAGACCTTCCCAGGGAGGCTGAGGAGTGTGATCCCTATAAAGTTGGAGCACACCCTCCGGTCCCCTTTTTTGAAGAGAGGAACCACCACCCCGGTTTGCCATGCCAAATGCACTGCCCCCGACCTCCACGCAATGTTGCAGAGGTGTGTCAACCATGACAACCCAACAACATCCAGGGCCTTGAGATACTCAGGGCGAATCTCGTCCACCCCCGGGGCCCGGCCACCAAGGAGATTTTTAACCACCTTGGCGACCTCAGCCCCTGTGATAGGCGAGTCATCCCCCTCGTCCCCAAACCCTGCTTCCTCTGTGGAAGGCGTATCAGTGGGATTGAGGAGATCCTCGAAGTATTCCTTCCACCGCCTGACGATATCCCCAGTCGAAGTCAACAGTGTCCCATCCGCACCATACACAGTGTGGATGGGGAGCTGCTTTCCCCTCCTGAGCCGCGGGACAGTTTGCCAGAATCTCTTTGAGGCCGACCGAAAGTCTTGTTCCATGGTCTCACCGAACTCCTCTCATACCCGGGTTTTTGCTTCAGCAACCGCCAGAGCTGCACTCCGCTTGGCCTGCCGGTACACCTCAGCTGCTTCGGGAGTCCCACAAGCCAACCAAGCTTGATAGGACTCCTTCTTCAGCTTTATGGCCCCCCTCACCACTGGTGTCCACCACTTGGTTCGGGGGTTGCCACCACGAGATGCACCGACCACCTTGCGGCCACAGCTCTGGGCCGCCGCTTCAACAACAGAGGTGGAGAACATGGCCCATTCAGACTCCATGTCTCCAGACTCCCTCGGAATGTGGTTGAAGTTCTTCCGGAGGTGGGAATTGAAGACCTCCCGGACAGGGGCCTCAGCCAGACGCTCCCAGCACACCCTCACTATACGTTTGGGTCTACCAGGTCTGAATGGCTTCCTCCCCTGCCATCGGATCCAACTCACCACCAGGTGGTGATCAGTTGACAGCTCTGCACCTCTCTTTACTTGAGTGTCCAAGACATACGGTCGCAGGTCTGATGATACGATAACAAAATCGATCATCGACCTGCAACCTAGGGTGTCCTGGTGCCAGGTGCACATATGGACACCCTTATGCTTGAACATGGTGTTCGTTATGGACAGACTGTGGTTAGCACAGAAGTCCAATAACTGAACACCACTCGGGTTCAGATCGGGCAGGCCGTTCCTCCCAATTACCCCCCTCCAGGTTTCACTGTCGTTGCCCACGTGCGCATTGAAGTCCCCCAGTAGGACAATGGAGTCTCCAAGAGGAGCACCCTCCAGCACCCCAGTCACAGACTCCAAAAAGGGTGGGTACTCTGAAACATCATTTGGTGCATAGGCACAAATGATGGTCAGGACCCGTTTCCCAACCCGAAGGCGCAGGGAAGCAACCCTTTCATCCACCGGGGAAAACTCCAATATAGAGGCAGCAAGGTGGGGCGATACAAGAATACCCACCCCTGCCCGTCGCCTCTCGCCCGGGGCAACTCCAGAAAAGGCCAAGCTCCAGCCCCTCTCCAGGAGACTGGTTCCGGAACCGGAGCTGTGTGTTGAGGTGAGGCCGACTATATCTAGCCAGTATCTCTCAACCTCGTACACCAGCTCAGGCTCCTTCCCCACCAGAGAGGTGACATTCCACGTACCAAAAGCCAGTTTAGAAAGCTTGGGATCAGTCCGCCAAGGTCTCCGCCTTTGACCGCCACCTAATCCACATAGCACCGGACTCCCACGATCCCTCCTGCAGGTGGTGAGCCCACTGGAGGGCGGACCCATGTAACTCCTTCGGGCTGAGCCCGGCCGGGTCCCATGGGTGGAAACCCGGCCACCAGACGCTAGCCTTCGAGCCCCTCCCCCAGGCCTGGCTCCAGGGTGGGGCCCCGGTAACCCCATACCGGGCGGGGTACACTGAATCCTTGATATACAATTTATCATGAGAGTCTGTTGGATCGTTCTTAGTCTGGCCCTTCACCCAGGACCAGTTTGTCTTGGGAGACCCTATCAGAGGCAAATTGCCCCGGACAACATAGCTCCTGGGATCACTGGGGCACGCAAACCCCCCCACCACGATAAGGTGACAATCCATGATCTCTTATTATTCTGCATTAATACAAGACAACAAAAATAATCCCAGGTTTCTTTTCAGCACTGTAGCCAGGCTGACAAAGAGTCAGGACTCTGTCAATCTTAGCATTCCCTTAGAGCTTACTAGTCAGGACTTTATGAACTTTTTCAATAATAAAATTTCATCTATCAGAGATAAAATCAATCAGATTCTTCCCACATTAACTTAAATACAGTAATTACTACAACTCCTTCAACTGATATCCGTTTTGATGAGTTTACTCCAATTGACCTTTAAGAGTTAGACAAAATAATTTTCTCATCCAAGCCTTCAACTTGTCTTTTAGACCCTATTCCTACCAGGTTATTTAAAGAAGTTTTCCCATTTATTGGTAGCTTTATTCTTCAAATAATCAATTCTTCATTAACTTTAGGCCATGCATCGCAGGCTTAGCTAACTATAGACCAATCTCTAATCTCCCTTTCATTTCAAAAATCTTAGAAAGAGTTGTTGCTACGCAATTATTTGACCACCTGCAGGGAAATGGTTTACTTGAAGAGTTTCAATCTGGGTTTAGAATCCATCATAGTACTGAAACAGCCTTAGTGAAGGTCACTAATGACCTCCTGATCGCATCTGATAATGGACTTGTTTCTGTACTTGCCCTTTTAGACCTTAGTGCAGCTTTTGATACTATCGATCATAATATTCTACTTGATAGATTAGAACACTATATTGGACTTAATGGAACTTCGTTGCAGTGGTTTAGATCTTATTTATCTGATAGGTTCTAGTTTGTTCATGTCAATAACGAGTTTTCTTTCAACTCAAAGCTCAGTCATGGAGTTCCACAGGGATCTGTGCTAGGCCCTACTCTTTTTAGTTTATATATGCTTCTGTTAGGCAACATTATTAGAAAGCACTGTATACATTTTCATTGTTATGCAGATGACACACAATTATACCTGTCAGTGAATCCAGATGATAGTAATCAATTAGCCAAGTTAGAAGCCTGTCTTAAGGAAATCAAAGCTTGGATGACTTGTAATTTCCTGCTATTAAATTCAGATAAGACTGAAGTCATTCTTGTTGGTCCAAAAAACCTTAGAAATACCTTTCCAAATCAAACTTTTAGTTTGGATGCGGTTACCCTTTCTCTTAATAGCTCTGTGAGGAACCTTGGAGTTATTTTTGATCAAGATCTGTCTTTCAATTCACATATTTGTTTCTAAGACTTCCTTCTATCATTTGTGTAATATTGCCAAGATTAGGAGCATCTTGTCTCAGAGTGATGCTGAGAAACCGATCCACACTTTTTTTAGCTGTAGATTAGATTATTGTAACTCTTTATTATCAGGTTGTCCCAAAACATCTTTGAAAAGTCTTCGGTTGATCCAAAATGCTGCAGCAAGAGTTTTAACAGGTACTAGAAAGAGAGATCATATCTCTCCAGTTCTGGCCTCCCTTCATTGGCTTCCCATAGAGTTTAGAATTAAGTTTAAAATCCTTCTTACTTACAAAGCTCTAAACAATCAGGCCCCTTTATATTTAAAAGATCTGATACTACCCTATTATCCTAACAGAGCACTCCGCTCCCAAAATGCAGGATTACTTGTAATACCAAGAATCTCCAAAAGTACAATGGGAGGCAGAGCCTTCAGTTATCGAGCTCCTCTCCTGTGGAACCAGCTGCCAATCTGGATTCGGGAGTCAGACTCGATCTCTGTTTTTAAGAATAGGGTTAAAACTGTGGAGAAGTGTGGAAAGGACGAGGCTGAGTTTATTTCTCAAGTCCAGTTTTATTCACATTCACATTCTCCAACATCCAAAAACAGAAAGAGAAAGCAATCCCCCATCTTCTGTCCCTTTAATACCCCAGGACATCAAAGCACACAGTCACATTGTCTCTTAATCCCAAATGCAATGCCTCCCCCTCCAGGTCTTCTCGTCTCCACCTAAAGTCCTGGTGGTCAGGAAATCTCTCACGGCCATCTCTCTGCATACAAAAGGCCAGACTTCCCATCCTCCTGTTACCCCTAGGAGGTTCAGACCTTTTGTTCCTCTGAGACGTGAAGAATACCATAAGCATACAGTAATACACCTGTGAAGCATATGAAACCCACATATGTGCACCACAAAACCTTCCTTTTTGATATAGCCTACAATTAGGGAGGGATCATGTGTCTCTGAACCCTCCCTTAGTCATGCTGCTAATAGGTTTAGACAGCCGGGGGACCTCCAATAATGCACTGGGCTTCACTCCTTTCTTCACTCTCAATGAAATTTTTTTTTTTTTTTTTGCTGGTCATTAACATCTGTTTGTTCTCTCCCATAGATTGAGTCCCCATCGTGCTGTTTGCTCTCTACATGTCTGTTCTTTTCTTCTTCTCTATCACCTCACCTCCCACCCAGTCGCAGCAGATGACTGCCCCTCCCTGAGCCTGGTTCTGCTGGAGGTTTCTTCCTGTTAAAAGGGAGTTTTTCCTCTCCACCGTCACCAAGTGCTTGGGGATCGCCTGGGTGCTGGGGTCTTTCTGCAATTCTGGGGGTTTCCCCTACAGTTGAAAGTGCTATGAGATGACTGTTGTTGTGAAATGGCGCTATATAAATAAATAAAGTTGAATTGAACTGGGGTCCACGGTCCGACACGATGTCCACTGGAATACCATGAAGCTGCACCACATGCAGGGCGAGGAGGTCAGCCATCTCCTTGGCCGCATGGAGCTTCTGCGGGAGAATAAAGTGAGCAGCTTTGGAAAATCTATTCACAATGGTGAGAATGACAGTGTGACCTGCAGGGGGTGGGGGGGGGGGGAGACCGGTCACAAAGTCCAGGGCCACATGGGACCAGAGTCTGCTAGGGATGGGGAGAGGATGCAATAGGCCTGCAGGACCCGTCTGACGTGCACCCGATGTTCCTCCAGAGACCGGGAAAAGATGAGAATGTCATCAAGATACACAAATACAAATGAATCCAGAAAGTCCCTCAATACATCATTAATGAGTCGTTGGAATACCGCAGGTGCGTTGGTTAAACCAAAAGGCATGACCAGGTACTTGAAGTGACCACTAGGGGTGCGGAACCCCATCTTCCACTCATCGCCCTCTTTAATACGAACCAGGTGATAGGTGTTGCGGAGATCCAACTTGGTGAACACTGTGGCCCCCTGGAGAGAATCAAAGGAGCCAAGTAAATGGTAAATGGCACTCGCTTATATCAGAATCAGAATCAGAATCAGAATCAGAATCAGAATCAGAATCAGAATCAGCTTTATTGGCCAAGTATGCACAACACATACAAGGAATTTGACTTTGGCTAAAAACTTGCTCTCGTTGTTCAGGTGAAGGATTTAAATAAGGATTCAATGACAACCACAGTATGTACAGTAAATTACAGTCTGTCCACGTTTCTATAAAAGGATGCAAATATATACAGGAATATATGCAGTTATTTACTCGGACTAACCACACTTTGCAGAAATATATGAAAAAATATACAATCACACAGTATTTCAATGTGGACTCAGATTCAGTGATATAATGTGAATGAAGTAAAAAGCAGTGTGAGAGTTATGTGCAATGTAATAATGGATGAAAAGTCATGAGTACAGCAACAGGTAGGACTAGGTGAATGTTAGGAGTTCATCAGAGTGATGGCTTGAGGAAAGAAACTGTTCCTGTGACGGGTGGTTTTGACCTTCAGTGATCTGTAACGACGACCAGAAGATAGAAGTTCAAACAGTTTGTGGCCGGGGTGTGATGGGTCAGCACAGATGTTTCCCGCCCGTTTCCTGGTTATGGACCGATATAAGTTCTCAATGGAGGGTAGGTCGGTACCAATGATCCTCTCCGCAGACTTAATGATCCGCTGCAGTCTGGTCTTGTCCTGTTTAGTGGCAGATCCAAACCAGACAGTGATGGAAAAGCAGAGGACAGATTGGATGATGGCGGTGTAGAAGACAACCAGCAGCTCCTGAGGCAAATCAAACTTCTTGAGCTGACGCAGAAAAAACAACCTCTGCTGGGCCTTTTTCCGGACAGTGTCAATATGGGAGGACCACTTCAGGTTCCGGGAGATTGTGGTACCCAGAAACTTGAAGGAGTCCACAGTGGACACTGTGCTGTTGAGGATGGTGAGTGGGGGGAATGAAGGGGGGTGTCGCCTGAAATCCACAGTCATCTCCACCGTTTTGGCTGGGTTAAGTTCAAGATGGTTCTGGCTGCACCAGAGGATCAGCTGCTCCACCTCCCGCCTGTATGCAGACTCATCATCATCCCGGATCAAACCGATGACTGTGGTGTCGTCCGCAAACTTCAGGAGCTTCACCGAAGGGTCCTCTGAGGTGCAGTCGTTGGAGTAGAGGGAGAAGAGCAGTGGGGAAAGGACACATCCTTGGGGGGCGCCAGTACTAATTTTTCGGGAGCTGGATGTAAATCTCCCTAGCTTCACCTGTTGCCACCTGTCAGTCAGAAAGCTGGAGATCCACTGGCAGGTGGAGGGGGGCACCTTGAGCTGGAGGAGTTTCTGATGAAGAATGCCTGGGATGATGGTGTTGAACGCTGAGCTGAAGTCGACAAACAGGATCCTGGCGTACGTCCCTGGGGAGTCGAGGTGTTGCAGGATGTAATGTAGTCCCATATTCACTGCATCATCCACTGACCTGTTTGACCGGTAGGCAAACTGCAGTGGGTCCATCAGGGGGCCTGTGATGACCTTCAGGTGGTTCAGCACCAATCTCTCCAAGGATTTCATGACCACAGAGGTCAGGGCAACAGGTCTGTAGTCGTTTAATCCTGTAATAGAGGGTTTCTTGGGAACTGGAATGATGATGGAGCGTTTGAAGCAGGAAGGCACTTCACGCAGCTCCAGTGATCTGTTAAAGATCCGGGTGAAGATGGGGGCCAACTCGTTGGAGCAGACTCTCAGGCAGGACGGAGACACACCATCAGGTCCTGCAGCCTTCTTGATCTTTTGTCTCTGAAAGACCCGGCGCACCTCCTCTTCACAGATCATTAGTGCTGGTGGGAGGTCAGAGTGGAGGAGGGATGGAGTTCCTGGGGCTGCAGATAATCCTTTTGTGTGGGTGGGAGGTGAGAACTGTAGGTTCTTTTCAAACCTGCAGTAAAAGCTGTTTAGGTCATTAGCCAGCTGGAGGTTTTCCGCAGGGTGGGGGGATGGTCTCCTGTAGTTGGTGATATTCCGTAGGCCTCTCCAGACAGAAGCAGAGTTGTTAGCTGAGAAGTTTTTTTGTAACTTCACACTGTAGCTCCTCTTAGCAAGCCTGGTCTCCTTCGTCAGCATGTTTCTGGCCCGCTTGTACAGAGTCCAGTCACCAGTCCTGTAGGCCTCCTCCTTGGTCTGACGTAGCTGCTTCAGTTTAGGAATGAACCAGGGTTTATTGTTGTTGTATATGCAGAAGGTCTTGGTCTGCACACACATGTCCTCGCAGAAACAGGTGTATGATGTCACAGTGTCAGTGAGTTCATTTAAGTTAATGGCTGCAGCTTCAAAAACACTCCAATCTGTGCAGTCAAAGCAGGCTTGTAACTTCAGCTTTGATTCCTCAGTCCATTTCTTCACAGTCCTTACAACAGGCTTGGAAGTTTTTAGTTTCTGTCTGTATGTTGGAATAAGATGGAGCAGGCAGTGGTCAGAAAAACCCAGAGCTGCACGGGGGACGGCATGATAGGCATTTCTTAAAACTGTGTAACAGTGGTCAAGTGTATTTGTATATAGTGTGGGGAGACTTGAATAACGAAACCGAATTGTCTTCCATTCCAGTTTATTCAAGAAATCATTCCACTGTCTGCTCTTATTCTTGAGCAGCGAACAAAAAGAGTGAACACACCAAAGTTCTCTCATTTAAACATTCCCACATCAAACCATTTCCCTCGCGGGGGAAATCACACATCTATATCAAAGTCTCTTTATTCACATTCATTAGCCTCTTATTTACATAACTCCCCCTTCTCTCTTCTCGAGCCTCAGTGGTCAGGAAGTCTTCTGTCCCCTGTCCTCCGCAGGGGGTCCAGGCTCTGTGGCTCCGCACCGCAGGGGGCTGGCTCTCCTTCATCGTGAGGTTAAATCACATATGCAGTGTCCAACATATACATGTCTCACAACACAGCCATATAACCCCCCCCAAACGATGAAGAACAGACTAATTCCCAAAATTTAATAGCACCTTACTCACTACTGAATAATCAACACCAACATTCAGTCTGTGCGCCGCTTGGGCTTCAGCCGTCTGCCGAATCTGCTGTGCGTTGGCCCCGCCTTGCCTGCGGTGCTGTTCTGCTTCGGGTCTGTTGACTGAGGAAGAGAGTGGTTAATTGCTCTCTGCGGGGGCCTGCCTCGTCGAGGCGCCACCGCGACCGGTACAGACACGTCCTTCATGACAAAAGCAGGTTTTAGTCTGTCAATACTGACTGTCTCTTTTCTGTCTCCAAAATCTAGCACAAATTGCTTATCACCTGCCTCCAGCACTCGAAATGGCCCTTCGTAAGGTGGTTTGAGCGTTGCTTTAAGGGCTTCGCGCCTGACAAAAACGAAATCGGCATTTTTCAAAGCCTTGGGGACGAAAACTCGTGGAAAAGCGTGATGAACCGGACCCGGGAGCGTGTCTGCCCCCGTGCCGACTAACGGTCCCAGAGCAGAGAGAGGTGGGGGCTCTGGGTGCTCTGGTAAAAACTCGCCCGGCAGCCTCAGAGTTTGTGCGAATACCAGCTCCGCTGGGGAGGCGTCTAAGTCCTCTTTAGGCGCAGAACGCAACCCTAATAAAACCCATGGAAGTTTATTTACCCAATCTGCATCCGTGAGCGACGCTCTGAGTGCTGCCTTCAAAGACCTATGAAAACGCTCGCATAAACCATTAGCCTGAGGGTGGTAAGCCGTAGTGCGGTGAATTTTGGCTCCTAAGCCGTTGGCCATCGCTGACCACAGCTCAGAGATGAATTGCGGTCCTCTATCGGACGTAATGTCCGACGGAACCCCGAAGCGTGCCACCCAAGCCGTTAAAAAAACGCGAGCCACCTCCGCGGCCGTGGTCGTCGCAAGTGGGACCACTTCCGGCCAACGTGTGGTGCGGTCCACCATTGTCAAAAGATACGTGAACCCCTGTGATGCCGGTAGGGGGCCCACAAGGTCGACGTGCACATGGTCGAACCTTCTGGCCGGAATGCGGAACGGTTCTAACGGGGCTCTTGTGTGCCTGTGAATTTTGGCCCGTTGACAGGAAATGCAGGTTTTTGCCCATTCCTTCACGTGCTTGCGCAGGCACGGCCAAACAAACTTTTCCGCCACTAGTTTCACCGACGCGCGCACCCCCGGGTGCGCCAGTGAGTGGACCAAGTCAAAAACACGGCGGCGCCACGTGGCCGGAACCACCGGACGCGGGCGCCCCGTCGACATGTCGCAGATCAGGGGGGGCATACCGGTTTGTAAACACTTGCTCTCCAGCCTCAACCCTGTTGGTCCAGACTGGAGCGCGCGCACGTCTGCGTCCGCCCCCTGGTCCGCTGCCATGGCTGCGTAATCTATACCCACGTGCACCGGGGCTGCGCGCGCCACCGTGCCGCTCTCCTGCGGCGCGGTCACGGTGGCCCGTTCTGCCTCTGCGCGTGTTGGGGTCGTGAACGCGCGTGAGAGACAATCCGCTACTACATTGAATTTGCCCGCAACGTGCCTAATGTCAGTGGTAAATTCCGAGATTGCGGCCAGCTGCCTCTGCTGCCTGCCGGACCACGGATCTGAAATTTTGGCCATGGCGTATGTGAGCGGCTTGTGGTCCACATAAGCGGTGAAGCACCGTCCTTCCAGCCAGAACTGGAAATGACGAATAGCCAAATGCAGCGCCAACAGTTCTCTGTCAAACACGCTGTATTTTCGTTCAGCCGCGCTTAAAGATTTGCTAAAGAAAGCCAAAGGCTGCCAAACTCCGGCTACCTGTTGCTCAATAACGGCCCCTATGGCTAAATCTGAAGCGTCTGTCGTCAGCGCGATACGTGCTGCAGGGTTTGGGTGGGCCAGGAGCGCAGCGTCAGCCAAGGCTTTTTTAACCTCTGTGAACGTGCGCTCCCGCTCCGGGGACCATTCGACCGCCTGGGTCGGTTTTTGTTTTTTGAGCGCGGCATATAACGGTTGCATGATTTGAGCTGCGTGGGGCAGGAATCGGTTATAAAAATTCACCATCCCCAAGAATTCCTGTAGTGATTTGACCGTTTGTGGACGGGGAAAATCCGCTACCGCGCGTACTTTCTCTGGTAACGGAACCGCTCCCTCCGGGGAGACGCGGTGACCCAAAAAATCGATCCGCTCGACGCCGAACTGGCACTTGGCTGGGTTAACTATTAAGCCGTGCTCTCCCAGCCTCCTAAAAACTGCTGTGAGGTGCGTTTCGTGTTCGTCCTCTGAAGTACTCGCGACCAAAATGTCGTCGAGGTACACAAACACGAAAGGGAGATCGCGTAACACGGCATCCATCATCCGCTGAAATGTTTGCGCCGCCCCTTTGAGACCAAACGGCATGCGTAAAAATTCGAAAAGTCCGAACGGGGTTATTACCGCTGTTTTAGGAATGTCCTCCGGTTGGACCGGGACTTGGTGATAGCCGCGAACTAGATCAATCTTTGAAAAAATGCGCGCCCCCGCCAGGTGCACCGAAAAATCCTGAATGTGCGGGATGGGATAACGATCATGCGCCGTAGCGTTGTTTAGCCTGCGGTAATCCCCGCACGGTCTCCAGGAGCCATCGGCTTTCGGTACCATGTGCAGCGGCGAAGCCCACGGGCTCTTCGACCTACGAACGATGCCCAGCCTCTCCAGGCTGGCGAACTCCTCGCGCGCAATGGCGAGCTTAACTGCATCCAAGCGCCGAGCTTTTGCAAACACGGGAGGACCAGAAGTGGGGATAAAGTGTTTCACCCCGTGCTTCGCGACCGTCGCTGAAAAAGTGGGCACAGTGAGCGCTGGAAATTGGGTGAGGAGTGTGTGAAACTTACCACCTGCTGTAGCGACGTGGGTCTGTACTGGTGGCGGGGACACTCGAGCTGAACAGGGGAGAGAGTAAAAAGAGAGTGCATTTACCAGCCGTCTATTAGCAAGATCAACTAACAGATTGTGTGAACACAAAAAATCCGCGCCCAACATGTTGAAACTCACCGCCGCTATTACAAAAGTCCATTCATATGTGCGGCCATGTAAGCATAAAGGCAAGGTCCTTCTCCCGTAGGTGTTGATGTTCGAGCCATTAGCCGCTGTAGCTCCGTTACCGTGGGGTCCAGCCACCCGGTCCGCGTATGTTGGGGTGATGAAGCTCACTTGTGCTCCGGTGTCAATGAGGAACACTCGTCCGGAGCGCGCATCCGTGATGTAGAGCAGCTTGTTGCGTTCTCCGAGGGTCGAAGCTGCTAGCGACCCCCGGTCTTGCCGTTTCCCGAACTCCTGAAGATGCAGGGCGGCACACACCTGCGTGCCTTCTCTGCGAACCTCCGATGGTAAAAGCAGAGATCTTCTCCTCCGCTGTGTTGTGCCCGCGCTTCTGCCGCCGGGCTATTGGCTCCCCCTCGTCGCGGCCGTGTTGCCGCCGTCGTCGGCCAGTCTGGTTCTGCCGCCTCTGGTTCCCCGCTGTCTCGGGTCGCTGCTGTGGTTGCTTGCCCGCCGCAGGCGTCCAGGATCCCATCTGCCTCCTGGGCCAGCTCCCGGAACTCCTCCAGGGTGTGACACTTTTTGCCGGCCAGCGTGCTTCTCGCATGCGCCGGGAGGTTGGAGAGGAAGATGAACTGAAAAATGAAATCATCGTTGTCCAAACCTCTCAGCTGTATCATCTCCTCCATCAGGGCGCTCGGCCTGTGTCCACCTTGGTCTAGCAAAGACAGGATCCTCCTCGCCCTCACTTCAGCCGAGGGGGTGAAAAACTTGATGAGGGTGGATTTCAGCTTGCCGTACCTGTCGGTCGCGGGTGGCTGCTCCACCAAGCTTTGCACGCACCGAGCTGTGCTGTTGTCCAGTTTAGCGATGACATGGTGGAACTTAGTGTCATCCACCGTTACTCCTGCGAGCGCGAACTGCGACTCTGCTTGCAGAAACCACGACCGTGGGTTATCCTGCCAGAAATCAGGCAGCTTAACGGCCACTGCGCTCGCCAGCTCTGAGCGCTGTGAGTCCGGGACCCTGAGAATTTCTTCGTTCATTCTCAACGTCGTCAGTCACCAATGTGGGGAGACTTGAATAACGAAACCGAATTGTCTTCCATTCCAGTTTATTCAAGAAATCATTCCACTGTCTGCTCTTATTCTTGAGCAGCGAACAAAAAGAGTGAACACACCAAAGTTCTCTCATTTAAACATTCCCACATCAAACCATTTCCCTCGCGGGGGAAATCACACATCTATATCAAAGTCTCTTTATTCACATTCATTAGCCTCTTATTTACATAACTCCCCCTTCTCTCTTCTCGAGCCTCAGTGGTCAGGAAGTCTTCTGTCCCCTGTCCTCCGCAGGGGGTCCAGGCTCTGTGGCTCCGCACCGCAGGGGGCTGGCTCTCCTTCATCTTGAGGTTAAATCACATATGCAGTGTCCAACATATACATGTCTCACAACACAGCCATAATAGCACTTTTATTCTCATCTCTTGATGACCAAAGCGCTTTACAGATCCTGCTATCCACTCATTCACACACACACTCACACACTGATGGTGGCATGCTACCTAACATGGCACTTCCAGACCCACCAGGAGCAATTGGGGGTGAAGTGTCTTGCCCAGGGACACAACGGCAGGATATCCGGGGAGAGCGGGATTCGAACCGCCAACCCTGCAGTTATTGGACGACCTGCTCTACCTCCTGAGCCACTGCCGCCCCAAAGTAGCCCCAAAGTGGCCCCAAAGTAGCCAAAGGAGAAGTAGACTCTCTCTCAGAAGTCTGTCATCCAAATGGAGCATTGTGCACGCAGCTGTGGAGACAATTAGGGCAGCAGGCACACAGAGTGGTTCACCACAGCGAGAAAAAAATCAAAATGCCATCTAAATAAACAAAAACAAATTGGTTCACCATGTCCCAAAGGACATCATTGATTAACTGCTGGAAGACGGCAGGGGTGTTGGTCAAGCCGAACGGCATGACCAGATACTCAAATTGGCTCAGATGTGTTTTAAACACCGTCTTCCACATGTCCCCCTTGCATATGCGCACAAGGTGATATGCGTAACGGAGATCAAGCTTGGTGTACACCCGCGCCCATTGGAGAAGTTCAAAGGCCAAATTAATAAGGGGCAATAGATACTTATCCTCCGGTGGTTTCAACCATATTTCACTGTCCCCCATTCTGCCCACATTCACCCAGTATGTCACATGCCACACTAGAGACAATAAAACACTGGACTTATTCTATGCAAATACTAAGGAGGCGTACACCTCATCACCCCTCCCCCCACTCGGGAGATCGGATCACAGCTTGGTTCATCTCCTGCTGATGTACAAACCCCTAGTATTGCAGCATTGCACCGAGACAAATTCCTAGTTTGTGTACTACATGACCAATGGCAATAAATCTGATTCTGATTCTGATTCTGAGTACACAAACAACCTCCGGTTATGCTCACGGTGAAGATATGGTCGGAGGAGGCAATGAACGCTTTAAAGGACTGTCTTGAAACCACTGCCTGGGAGCAGCTCTGCGATCCACATGGTGAGGACATCTATGACCTCACTCACACCATCGCAGACTACATCAACTTCTGTGTGGAAAACACCGTATCCACCAAGACAATACGGTGTCGTTCGAACAGCAAACTCTGGATCAACCTTGAGATAAAAACACTTCTGAGAGAGAAGAAGAGGATCTTCAGGTCGGGGAACAGGGAGATGCTGAAGTCCGTACAGAGGGAGCTGAGGAGGAAGATCAGAGAAGGCAAGGACAGCTTCAGGAAGAAGATGGAGGACAAGCTGCAACAGAGCGTCATCAGCGGGGTCTGGAGAAACCTTAAAACCATCTCTGAGCTCCAGAATACCTCCTCCCAGGCCACGGGGGGCAGGGAGTGGGCAAACAATCTGAACCTGTTTTTTAATAGGTTTAACCAACCGCCCTCCCCCCCCAACTGCACACCAACCACTGCTGCTTCTAAAGTCATCGAGACCTGCTGTCCACACCCCACTCCACCAACACCCCCCCACTCCCAGCACACAGCCCCCCAACCTGACCCTCACTAAGACCCAGGTGAGGACGGAGCTGAGGAAGATCAAGGCGAGGAAGGCCTGTGCAGACCAGCTATGTGGGATTGTGGAGCACATCTTCAACCTGAGCCTGAAGCTGGGGAGGGTACCACAGTTGTGGAAAACATCTTGTGTGGTACCTGTACCAAAGACTTCCCACCCCAAAGACCTGAACAGCTACAGACCAGTGGCCCTGACATCTCACATGATGAAGACCCTGG
The DNA here is from genome assembly GCA_020510985.1 of Pholidichthys leucotaenia. Taxonomy (NCBI): domain Eukaryota; kingdom Metazoa; phylum Chordata; class Actinopteri; order Cichliformes; family Pholidichthyidae; genus Pholidichthys; species Pholidichthys leucotaenia. The sequence continues at coordinate 41,562,919 of CM035839.1, forward strand.
AGAGACTGCTCCTTGCTCACCTCCGCCCCCTAGTGGGGCCAGCCATGGATCCACTCCAGTTCGCCTACCAGCATGGCATTGGGATGGAGGATGCGGTGATCTTCCTCCTTCACTGTTCCCTGTCCCACCTGGAGAAGCCTGGGAATGTGATGAGGATCATGTTCTTTGATTTCTCCAGTGCTTTCAACACCATCCAACCGATGATACTGAAGGACAAGCTGCTGTGCGCAGGGGTGGACCGGCACCTGTCATCATGGATCCTCAACTACCTCACTAACCAGCCACAGTTTGTGAGAACCCGGGATTGTGTGTCCGACACGATCATCGGCAACACGGGGGCCCCCCAGAGAACGGTTTTGGCTCCCTTCCTCTTCACCCTTTATACTGCGGACTTCTCACACAACACAACACACTGCCATCTACAGAAGTTCTCTGACGACTCTACGATCGTCGGCTTCATCTCCAATGGAGATGAAGGTGAGTACAGAGGACTTATCCAGGACTTCGTGGACTGGTGCCATCGGAACTGCCTCCAGATCAATGTGAGGAAAACTAAGGAGCTGGTGGTGGACTGCCGCAGGCAAGGACAACCCCTCACAGCACCAGTGAACATCCAGGGAACAGACATTGAGATGGTGACATCCTATAAGTACCTGGGTGTTCATCTGAACAATAAACTAGACTGGTCACACAATACCGACGCACTCTACAAGAAGGGACAACACAGGTTGTTCCTACTGAGGAGGCTCAGGTCTTTTGGTGTACAAGGGGTGCTCCTGAAGACATTCTACGACACGGTGGTGGCATCAGCCATCACTTTTGGAGTGGTCTGCTAGGGCAACGGCATTACAGCAGCCGATAGGAAGAGACTGAACAAACTAATCAAGAAAGCTAGCTCTATCCTGGGGCAGCGCCTTGACCCAGTGGAGGAGATGGGAGAGAGAAGGATGGTGGCTAAACTGTCATCTCTGCTGGAGTCCGAGTCCCACCCTATGCAGGACATACTGAACGCACTGAGGAGCTCATTTAGCAGTAGACTACATCATCCTAGATGCACGACCGAGAGGTTTCGCAGGTCCTTCCTACCTACGGCTGTCAGACTGTATAACCTAAGCAGGGCTGCTCGCAGAGATAGCAAAAAAACGTGATGACCTAATAGTATTGAATGCAAAAAACACAACAGACTTACACAAATGGTCCCCTCCAGCATACAACTAGGACAAAATCAGTTGCTATGGAGGGTGACAATATGTATGGGTACATATTCATACCACGTAGGGTAACTAAATAGATGGTTATGCTGTTTAGTCCATCTAGCTACAATGCTCTGCACTGTGTATATATATTTATACTATATTTATGCATACATATGTATATTCACTGCTCTTATTTCTTCTAAATTATTGCTCTGAGTGTTGCTATCCCTGTGCTGTTGCAATCCTGGAATTTCCCCATTGTGGGACTAATAAAGGCTTATCTTATCTTAACGTTGATGGCATTAAGCTCATGACAATCTATGCATGGCCGTAGTGACCCGTTCTTTTTACTCCACAAAAAAGAACCCAACGCCGAGAGGGGCAGACGAATAAGACTGGCGTTGAGGAAGTCTTTTATGTAGCTCTCCATCGCCTCCCTCTCCAGCTCAGATAAACCATAGAGCTGGGTGGATGGCAACCGCACACCCGAAAGGAGGTCAATAGCACAGTCATAGGACCGATGAGGTGGTCAAGAAAGGGCCCTTGACTTGCTTTTCAAAAAAAAAATTACTGTCAAAATTATGACTAATTTAAAGCCAAAATCCATGAAATGATCAATTTTATCAAGGTTCAAATTTTAAGAAATGAGCCAATCGGTATAGATGATTTCATGGATTCTGGCTTTCATTTTTTTTTTCATAATTTTGAAAAATGGATTTTGGCTTTAAATTATTAATAATTTTGATAGTAAATGTTTTTGAAAATGTATCAGACTCATAGTAACCATCACCATGAACAATAATCCCTTGGAATTATTCTGTGACCATCAAAGGAAGTTATTTTATCAGGGTTCAAAGTTTAAGAAATGAGCCACTCGGTACAGATCATTTCATGGATTTTGGCTTTCATTTTTTCATAATTTTGACAGTAATTTTTTTAATGCATCAGACTCATACTGTAGGTTAGTCTGAACAATAATCCATTAGAACTGTTCTTTGACCTCTCGTGGAAATGATTTTTTCAGGGTTCAAAATTTAAGAAATGAGTCAACTGGTGTTGATCATTTCATGGATTTTGGCTTTATGTTATTAATAATTTTGGCAGTAATTTTTTTTGAAAATGCATCAGACTGATAGTGTAGGTCAGTCTGAAAACTAATACATTGAAATTATTCTGTGACCTCTAAAGGAAAAGATTTTATCAGGGTTCAAAGTTTAAGAAATGAACCAATCGGTATTGATTTTGGCTTTAAACTATTAATAATTTTGACAGTAATTTTTCAAAAAAAAAAATTACTGTCAAATTACTGTCAAAATTATTAATGGTTACTATGAGTAACCATCACCATTAATAATTAATGGTTACTATGAGTAACCATCACCATGAACACTAATCCACTGGAATTATTCTGTGACCATCAAAGGAAGTTATTTTATCAGGGTTCAAAGTTTAAGAAATGAGCCACTCGGTACAGATCATTTCATGGATTTTGGCTTTCATTTTTTCATGATTTTGACAGTAATTTTTTTAATGCATCAGACTCATACTGTAGGTTAGTCTGAACAATAATCCATTAGAACTGTTCTTTGACCTCTCGTGGAAATGATTTTTTCAGGGTTCAAAATTTAAGAAATGAGTCAACTGGTGTTGATCATTTCATGGATTTTGGCTTTATGTTATTAATAATTTTGGCAGTAATTTTTTTTGAAAATGCATCAGACTGATAGTGTAGGTCAGTCTGAAAACTAATACATTGAAATTATTCTGTGACCTCTAAAGGAAAAGATTTTATCAGGGTTCAAAGTTTAAGAAATGAACCAATCGGTATTGATTTTGGCTTTAAACTATTAATAATTTTGACAGTAATTTTTCAAAAAAAAATTACTGTCAAATTACTGTCAAAATTATTAATGGTTACTATGAGTAACCATCACCATTAATAATTAATGGTTACTATGAGTAACCATCACCATGAACACTAATCCACTGGAATTATTCTGTGACCTTCAAAGGAAATGATTGTATCAGGGTTCAAAATTTAAGAAATGAGCAAATTGGTACAGATCATTTCATTGATTTTGGCTTTCATTTTTTTCATAATTTTAATAGTATTTTTTTTTTTTGAAAATGTATCAGACTCACAGCATAGGTCAGTCTGAACACTAACACACTGAAATTATTCTGTGACCTCTAAAGAAAATTATTTTATCAGGGTTCAAAGTTGTCAGTCAGACCTGCTCCTCCCAAAAGAAGAATAACAGTGTCATACGTGCTTTATTTCAAAGAGCAATTGTCTCTGTTCCAAATGCAGTCTCATACTGGAGCAATCTTTGGTCAGATATGGACTGGAAGAAGCCATGGAGTCTTCCCTCTAAATACTTGATCACAAACAGAAACAAGAGAAGTGACCTTCAAACTCATTCACCGCTTTTATCCCGCCAAAGTCTTTTTACAAAAATACAAGAAGGACATTGAAATGAACTACACTTTTTGTCTACAGACTCCTGAAAAATGTTCATCACTTATTCTAGAACTGTCCCCACTCCTCCACTTTTTGGCAAGTGATTTGTACATTTGTTTCTCATTTTATTGACCCAGGATTTTCACTTTCTTTTGAAAATGTATTATTTGGATTTCTTACATACCCTTCCTCCAAAACCAAACAATATTACATTATTAATTTAATCTTACTAATTGCAAATTCACACATTAATAAATCTAACTTTTTCAGTCATAAACCATGCTTTGCAATTTTTGAAAAAGAACTCAAACAATACCATACCTCAATTTCCAATTCTAAAAACAAGAAAGCTGTTAAAACTATAACCCTGTGTAACCTTTTTAATATCTTTACACGAGAAGCTGCTGTTTGAATAATCTGTAAACTCTCTCCCCTGGCTTGCTGTTCATATTGTACTGTATTGTTAATGGGTTTTTTTTCTTTCTGTACTGATTAAGAATTTAATAAAGTTTGGAGAAAAAAAAAATAAAAACACGTGAGTTCGAGTCCCACTCTATCCCCAAGTAGGAGTGACTGTTCTGTTCCTTTTTTTTTCTTCTTTATATTTTTTTTTTTCTCTCCACTAATGAAAGGTTAGATTTATGCATTACCTCCTGTGAGGTTAGGGTTAGGGATTAAGGTGTGGGTTAGTTGCTACGTGGTGAAAGAACACAAACTGGCAAACATTAAGCTGCCGTTAGACACCTTTCTTAAAGCTGTAAATGCCACATATTCACCACGTGAAAAGTCTTTTTTACGTGTCTGTGTATGATTTCTCCGAGTGACAAAACGTGAAATTTGACATTTTTTGTTGGATGCTCAAATCTGCATGATAAAAACTGTAAATCTGAAAAAAAAGCTAATTTTTTTTAATGAAAATGCAAATTTAGAGACAAATGCATTGACAGCATGCAGAAAAGTACTACATACAAAAAAGCTGCAAATTCATAAAAAAAAGTTGCACACACATTGAAAAAGTTATGTTGTGGAGATGTGTGGAAGGACGAGGCTGAGTTTATTCCTCAAGACCAGTTTTATTCACAATCACATTCTCCAACATCCAAAAACAGAAAGAGAAAGGAATCCCCCACATCTGCTCCTTTTATACCCCAGGACATCAAAGCACACAGTCACATTGTCTTTACATCCCAAATCACAATGTACCTCCCTCCAGGTCTTCTCGTCTCCACCTAAAGTCCTGGTGGTCAGGAAATCCCTCAAGGCCATCTCTTTGCATAAAAAAGGCCAGACTTCACATCCTCCTGTTACCCCTAGGAGGTTCAGACCTTTTGTTCCTCTGAGACGTGCAGTAAACAATAAGCATACAGTGATAAACATGTGAAGCATATGGAACCCACATATGTGCACCACAATGTATTTCTTTACAAAACTTACAATGCTAAAAAAAACAAAACAAAACCCTAAAACAACATTGATGCTAATGCAATGTAACATATTGATATATGGAAATGTATATGCAAATTGCGATGCACAGATTCGCATGAGAGGTGAAAATTCTATGCTCTAAGTGAACTGTGCCTATCAGGCCTTGATTCGGCGTCCTTGGGAGAATTCATTCCTCCAGGAGAAAAGATAAGGCAGAAGGGAGTTTTGGCTTCTCTCTAACCCAAACACTCTGCAGTCTGAACTCTCTATGGACAGCGGTCATCATGTGACTAGCATGGAATTTTACTATCTGACATGCACTGAAGAGAGATGAACTCTTGTGGACATGTTATCTATGTTAAGAATATCATGGTCATAACATCTAGTCGTTGCTTAGGAGAGGAATTTTGTTGTTCACCAGTTACTGACACTTCACACTGCATCCACGAACATCACGTGACTGACACACACACACTGGTCTCTCTCGCTCTGTTATGTGTGTAACTGTAACTTGTCTGCTATGTGTGCAATTAGAGGGTTTTTTTCTATGTGATCATAATCTTGCTCACTTGAGCTCTATTTTGATAACTATGCTTTTTTCTCTCTGCCCAATGTGTCACCCCCTCCCCCTCCCCCTCTTTACCCCCACTGTACAGGCGCCTGTCGGCTGCCGCGTCATTAGGGAGCGCTTAATATGAGCGTATGGCTGTGTTGTGAGACATGTATATGTTGGACACTGCATATGTGATTTAACCACGATGAAGGAGAGCCAGCCCCCTGCGGTGCGGAGCCACAGAGCCTGGACCCCCTGCGGAGGACAGGGGACAGAAGACTTCCTGACCACTGAGGCTCGGGAAGAGAGAAGGGGGAGTTATGTAAATAAAAGGCTAATGAATGTGAATAAAGAGATTTTGAGAGAGATGTGTGATTTCCCCCGCGAGGGAAATGGTTTGATGTCAGAATGTTTAAATGAGAGAACTTTGGTGTGTTCACTCTCTTTGTTCGCTGCTCAAGAATGAGAGCAGACAGTGGAATGATTTCTTGAATAAACTGGAATGAAAGACAATTCGGTTTCGTTATTCAAGTCTCCCCACATTGGTGACTGACGACGTTGAGAATGAACGAAGAAATTCTCAGGGTCCCGGACTCACAGCGCTCAGAGCTGGCGAGCGCAGTGGCCGTTAAGCTGCCTGATGTCTGGCAGGATAACCCACGGTCGTGGTTTCTGCAAGCAGAGTCGCAGTTCGCGCTCGCAGGAGTAACGGTGGATGACACTAAGTTCCACCATGTCATCGCTAAACTGGACAACAGCACAGCTCGGTGCGTGCAAAGCTTGGTGGAGCAGCCACCCGTGACCGACAGGTACGGCAAGCTGAAATCCACCCTCATCAAGTTTTTCACCCCCTCGGCTGAAGTGAGGGCGAGGAGGATCCTGTCTTTGCTAGACCAAGGTGGACACAGGCCGAGCGCCCTGATGGAGGAGATGATACAGCTGAGAGGGTTGGACAACGATGATTTCATTTTTCAGTTCATCTTCCTCTCCAACCTCCCGGCGCATGCGAGAAGCACGCTGGCCGGCAAAAAGTGTCACACCCTGGAGGAGTTCCGGGAGCTGGCCCAGGAGGCAGATGGGATCCTGGACGCCTGCGGCGGGCAAGCAACCACAGCAGCGACCCGAGACAGCGGGGAGCCAGAGGCGGCAGAACCAGACTGGCCGACGATGGCGGCAACACGGCCGCGACGAGGGGGAGCCAATAGCCCGGCGGCAGAGGCGCAGGCACGACACAGCGGAGGAGAAGATCTCTGCTTTTACCATCGGAGGTTCGCAGAGAAGGCACGCAGGTGTGTGCCGCCCTGCATCTTCAGGAGTTCGGGAAACTGCAAGACCGGGGGTCGCTAGCAGCTTCGACCCTCGGAGAACGCAACAAGCTGCTCTACATCACGGATGCGCGCTCCGGACGAGAGTTCCTCATCGACACCGGAGCACAAGTGAGCTTCATCACCCCAACATATGCGGACCGGGTGGCTGGACCCCACGGTAGCGGAGCTACAGCGGCAAATGGCTCGAACATCAACACCTACGGGAGAAGGACCTTGCCTTTATGCTTACATGGCCGCACATATGAATGGACTTTTGTGATAGCGGCGGTGAGTTTCAACATGTTGGGCGCGGATTTTTTGTGTTCACACAATCTGTTAGTTGATCTTGCTAATAGACGGCTGGTAAATGCACTCTCTTTTTACTCTCTCCCCTGTTCAGCTCGAGTGTCCCCGCCACCAGTACAGACCCACGTCGCTACAGCAGGTGGTAAGTTTCACACACTCCTCACCCAATTTCCAGCGCTCACTGTGCCCACTTTTTCAGCGACGGTCGCGAAGCACGGGGTGAAACACTTTATCCCCACTTCTGGTCCTCCCGTGTTTGCAAAAGCTCGGCGCTTGGATGTAGTTAAGCTCGCCATTGCGCGCGAGGAGTTCGCCAGCCTGGAGAGGCTGGGCATCGTTCGTAGGTCGAAGAGCCCGTGGGCTTCGCCGCTGCACATGGTACCGAAAGCCGATGGCTCCTGGAGACCGTGCGGGGATTACCGCAGGCTAAACAACGCTACGGCGCACGATCGTTATCCCATCCCGCACATTCAGGATTTTTCGGTGCACCTGGCGGGGGCGCGCATTTTTTCAAAGATTGATCTAGTTCGCGGCTATCACCAAGTCCCGGTCCAACCGGAGGACATTCCTAAAACAGCGGTAATAACCCCGTTCGGACTTTTCGAATTTTTACGCATGCCGTTTGGTCTCAAAGGGGCGGCGCAAACATTTCAGCGGATGATGGATGCCGTGTTACGCGATCTCCCTTTCGTGTTTGTGTACCTCGACGACATTTTGGTCGCGAGTACTTCAGAGGACGAACACGAAACGCACCTCACAGCAGTTTTTAGGAGGCTGGGAGAGCACAGCTTAATAGTTAACCCAGCCAAGTGCCAGTTCGGCGTCGAGCGGATCGATTTTTTGGGTCACCGCGTCTCCCCGGAGGGAGCGGTTCCGTTACCAGAGAAAGTACGCGCGGTAGCGGATTTTCCCCGTCCACAAACGGTCAAATCACTACAGGAATTCTTGGGGATGGTGAATTTTTATAACCGATTCCTGCCCCACGCAGCTCAAATCATGCAACTGTTATATGCCGCGCTCAAAAAACAAAAACCGACCCAGGCGGTCGAATGGTCCCCGGAGCGGGAGCACGCGTTCACAGAGGTTAAAAAAGCCTTGGCTGACGCTGCGCTCCTGGCCCACCCAGACCCTGCAGCACGTATCGCGCTGACGACAGACGCTTCAGATTTAGCCATAGGGGCCGTTATTGAGCAACAGGTAGCCGGAGTTTGGCAGCCTTTGGCTTTCTTTAGCAAATCTTTAAGCGCGGCTGAACGAAAATACAGCACGTTTGACAGAGAACTGTTGGCGCTGCATTTGGCTATTCGTCATTTCCAGTTCTGGCTGGAAGGACGGTGCTTCACCGCTTATGTGGACCACAAGCCGCTCACATACGCCATGGCCAAAATTTCAGACCCGTGGTCCGGCAGGCAGCAGAGGCAGCTGGCCGCAATCTCGGAATTTACCACTGACATTAGGCACGTCGCGGGCAAATTCAATGTAGTAGCGGATTGTCTCTCACGCGCGTTCACGACCCCAACACGCGCAGAGGCAGAACGGGCCACCGTGACCGCGCCGCAGGAGAGCGGCACGGTGGCGCGCGCAGCCCCGGTGCACGTGGGTATAGATTACGCAGCCATGGCAGCGGACCAGGGGGCGGACGCAGACGTGCGCGCGCTCCAGTCTGGACCAACAGGGTTGAGGCTGGAGAGCAAGTGTTTACAAACCGGTATGCCCCCCCTGATCTGCAACATGTCGACGGGGCGCCCGCGTCCGGTGGTTCCGGCCACGTGGCGCCGCCGTGTTTTTGACTCGGTCCACTCACTGGCGCACCCGGGGGTGCGCGCGTCGGTGAAACTAGTGGCGGAAAAGTTTGTTTGGCCGTGCCTGCGCAAGCACGTGAAGGAATGGGCAAAAACCTGCATTTCCTGTCAACGGGCCAAAATTCACAGGCACACAAGAGCCCCGTTAGAACCGTTCCGCATTCCGGCCAGAAGGTTCGACCATGTGCACGTCGACCTTGTGGGCCCCCTACCGGCATCACAGGGGTTCACGTATCTTTTGACAATGGTGGACCGCACCACACGTTGGCCGGAAGTGGTCCCACTTGCGACGACCACGGCCGCGGAGGTGGCTCGCGTTTTTTTAACGGCTTGGGTGGCGCGTTTCGGGGTTCCGTCGGACATTACGTCCGATAGAGGACCGCAATTCATCTCTGAGCTGTGGTCAGCGATGGCCAACGGCTTAGGAGCCAAAATTCACCGCACTACGGCTTACCACCCTCAGGCCAATGGTTTATGCGAGCGTTTTCATAGGTCTTTGAAGGCAGCACTCAGAGCGTCGCTCACGGATGCAGATTGGGTGAATAAACTTCCATGGGTTTTATTAGGGTTGCGTTCTGCGCCTAAAGAGGACTTAGACGCCTCCCCAGCGGAGCTGGTATTCGCACAAACTCTGAGGCTGCCGGGCGAGTTTTTACCAGAGCACCCAGAGCCCCCACCTCTCTCGGCTCTGGGACCGTTAGTCGGCACGGGGGCAGACACGCTCCCAGGTCCGGTTCATCACGCTTTTCCACGAGTTTTCGTCCCCAAGGCTTTGAAAAATGCCGATTTCGTTTTTGTCAGGCGCGAAGCCCTAAAAGCAACGCTCAAACCACCTTACGAAGGGCCATTTCGAGTACTGGAGGCAGGTGATAAGCAATTTGTGCTAGATTTTGGAGACAGAAAAGAGACAGTCAGTATTGACAGACTAAAACCTGCTTTTGTCATGAAGGACGTGTCTGTACCGGTCGCAGTGGCGCCTCGACGAGGCAGGCCCCCGCAGAGGGCAATTAACCACTCTCTCCCTCAGTCAACAGAGCCGAAGCAGAAACGCACCGCAGGCAAGGCGGGGCCAACGCACAGCAGATTCGGCAGACGGCTGAAGCCCAAGCGGCGCACAGACTGAATGTTGGTGTTGATTATTCAGTAGTGAGTAAGGTGCTATTTAATTTTAGGAATTAGTCTGTTCTTCATCGTTTGGGGGGGTTATATGGCTGTGTTGTGAGACATGTATATGTTGGACACTGCATATGTGATTTAACCACGATGAAGGAGAGCCAGCCCCCTGCGGTGCGGAGCCACAGAGCCTGGACCCCCTGCGGAGGACAGGGGACAGAAGACTTCCTGACCACTGAGGCTCGGGAAGAGAGAAGGGGGAGTTATGTAAATAAAAGGCTAATGAATGTGAATAAAGAGATTTTGAGAGAGATGTGTGATTTCCCCCGCGAGGGAAATGGTTTGATGTCAGAATGTTTAAATGAGAGAACTTTGGTGTGTTCACTCTCTTTGTTCGCTGCTCAAGAATGAGAGCAGACAGTGGAATGATTTCTTGAATAAACTGGAATGAAAGACAATTCGGTTTCGTTATTCAAGTCTCCCCACAAGCGCATCTTAATGTCAAGTAAAATTCCTCGTATGTGTGAAAGCATGCTTGGCAATAAAGTTCATTCTCATTCTCATTCTCATTCTCATGATGGACAGAATATTTGGAAACCTAAAACCTAAAAAAAGTGTTTGCCCTCTTCCTGATTTCTCATTTTTTTGTATGCCACACTTAAATGCTTCAGATCATCAGACTAATTTAAATGTTAAAGATAGCACAAGTAAACACAAAATGCAGTTTTTAAATCAAGGTGTTTATTATTAAGGGGAAAAAATCCAAACCTACATGGCCCTGTGTGAAAAAGTGATTGCCCCTAAACCTAATAACTGGTTGGACCACCCTTAGCAGCAACAACTGCAATCAAGCATTTGCAAGAACTGGCAATTACTCTTTTACAGCACTGTGGAGGAATTTGGCCCACTCATCTTTGCAGAATTGTTGTAATCCAGCCATATTAGAGGGTTTTTGAGCATAAACTGCCTTTTTAAGGCCATGCCACAGCATCTCAATCATAGTCAGGTCAGGACTTTGACAAGGCCACTCCAAAGTCTTCATTTTGTTTTTCTTAAGTCATTCAGTGGTGGGCTTGCTGGTGTGTTTTGGATCATTGTTCTGCAGAACCCAAGTGCGCTTCAGCCTGTGGCCACGAACAGATGACCGGATATTCTCCTTCAGGATTTTTTGGTAGACAGCAGAATTCATGGTTCCATTTACCACAGCAAGTCTTTCAGGTCCTGAAGCAGCAAAACAGCCCCACAACATCACACTACCACCACCATATTTTACTCTTGGTATGATGTTCCTTTTCTGAAATGCTGTGTTTTATGCCAGATGTAATGGGACACATATCTTCCAAAAAGTTCAGCTTTTGTCTCAACAGTCCACAGAGTATTTTCCCAAAAGTCTTGGTGATCATCAAGATGTTTTCTGGCAAATCTGAGACGAGCCTTTATGTTCTTTTTGCTCAGCAGTGGTTTTCGTCTTGGAACTCTGCCATGCAGACCATTTTTGCCCAGTCTCTTTTTTATGGTGGAGTCATGGACACTGACCTTAACTGAGGCAAGTGAGGCCTGCAGTTCTTTGGATGTTGTTGTGGGGTCTTTTGTGACCTCTTGGATGAGTCGTTGCTGCACTCTTGGGGCAATTTTGGTCGGGAGGCCACTCCTGGGAAGGTTCACCATTGTTGCATGTTTTTGCCATTTGTGGATAATGGTTCTCACTGTGGTTTGCTGGAGTCCCAAAGCTTTAGAAATGGCTTTATAACCTTTTCCAGACTTATAGATCCAGTTACTTTGTTTCTCATTTGTTCCTGAATTTCTTTGGATCACAGCTTGATGTCTAGCTTTTGAGGATCTTTTGGTCTAATTCACTTTGTCAGGCAGGTCCTATATAAGTGATTTCTTGATTGACAACATGGGTGGCAGTAATCAGGCCTGGGTGTGGTTAGAGAAATTGAACTCAGCTTTCCAAAGATGTGATAAACCACAGTTAATTTATGTTTTAACTGGGGGGGCAATCACTTTTTCACACAGGGCCATGTAGGTTTGGATTCTTTTTTATCCTTAATTATAAACACCTTCATTTAAAAACTACATTTTGTGTTTACTTGTGTTATCTTTGTCTAATATTTAAATTTGCTTGATGATCTGAAACATTTAAGTGTGACAAACTGTCACGACCCTCCTCGTGCGCTTTTACGCAGCGCATCGAGGAGTGAGGAGGAAGGATAGATTTAGGTGCAAGTTACACCACAAACATATTTATTAACAAAGAGGGCAAACAGTTCCAAAAACAAAGACATACAAAAAGGCTACAGGGTGCACTAAAAGGCTCACATGACGGACGTGCAGCGGGCAGACCACAGCGCACAGTGGCCACAAGACAGACAGAACAAAATAATGTAATTGCTCAGGTTAATTTAGAGTCCTCCAGGACGCTCAACTCACTCGGGAGAAAGAAACTGGGCAAAGTGCCAAAGCGTAGCAGCTTAACTGCAAGGGGAAACGCTAACAGTGTTATGGATGTCCCTTGCAGGGCACCAATGAGACGGCAGAGACCAAACAGTAAGTTTGCTGATTTATTCACAAAAGACTGGGATAACAAAATAAACAGCCTCGTGGGGCAAAACGCGAACATGAACTCTGACACAAGACACAAGAGGTGCGTGATGTAGTTGTGTAGGTCGCAGCAAGGAGTAGGCCTCAGCTGCTCCCTTAAATGGAGAAACAAAAACCAATCAGGAAAGGGGAAAGTAATTAATGAAATACCACACAGCTGTCCCAGAGTGGCTTGGCTTTGACAGTTGGAAGTCTGCCGTGACGCTGTCAAAATAAGAGCCTTGGAGGAGGCCATAAGACAAGGGCCGAAATAGGATAGAACCGGGGAAATACTGGACAACCCGAGCACGGATGGGATCGGCGCTCAGACCATCATAGTACCCCCCGTTCACAAGGCGCATTCCAGGCCTAAACTTAACATCCAAGCACCCCCCCCCCCCCCCGCCCCCAACCAGAAGGCTACCAGGACCAACCCAGGGAGGGCAGAGGGGGAAACAGGCCAGGAGGGAGAGAGCCAAAAAAAACAAACAAACAAAGAATGACAGAGAAACAAACCCACAAGGGACGGGTAACATGGATGAGAAAAAAAAAATGCTGTGGCTAAAACACCAGAGTGACCAAAACTAGACCACACCTCAGGGAAATACTCAGGTACAACGGAATGAATAAACAAAAATAAATGAATCATACCGCCTGGTAGGGCCACAAGAGAACCAAAATACAGGTATACTCAAAAATCTACAAGTACCATATAAACACTGAAAAAAAAAAACCACTCAATAACTACAGAGCAGGCAAACAAAACTATGACCCAGGCAAAGAAAAAAAAAAAACAAGGATAACCATAAAATGGCGTGGCTTAAATACAGGAGTGACCAAAGCTAAACACTAAAGAGAAATACACAGGCGCAATGGAATGAATATGAAAACATACTGTCTGGTAAGGAAACAGGAAAACAAAATACAGATATACTTTAAAAAAATCCACAAGTACCATAACAACACTAAGAAAAAACTCCATAACTGCAGAGTAAGCAACAAACTATAGCTCAAGTACTGTGAGTCCATAATTAACAATAATAAAACATTAGAAAGCAAGTGTACCCAGCAAGTGCAGTTTGATAACAAATTTGGTCTTCACAAAATAGGGAAAAGAAAGAAAGAAAGCAGAAGTGCAACAGGAGAGAGAGTTTACACAGTACTGGTCATGTCTACTCTCCAAAGCTAGACAAAATGCAAAATAATTCCCTGAGAACTGCCAGAATAATCAAAAAGGAAATTTCACTTCCCAAGGTACGTATACAAAGAAAGTCTATGTAAAAACAGAAAAATAATTGCTGCCAAGCAAACAGATCCTTCCATTCAGTAAAAATTGTGAAATGGAGGCCTAAGCTCAAAAACACAGATTTTAAGTATGCCGTTACAGAAAGTCTTAAACAAAAATGACAATCATCCCCTCCTCTCTGCAATGGCAACGAGGTTAACACTAATAGACCCAGAAGGCAGGGCAAAAATCAAGATACAGAACATTAGCGACATAATCATGAAAAAAAAAACATAACAACTACACTAAGGCTAAGGCAGGAAAACACAATGAACTGAGGGCAAGGACATGGCTGAACTCATGTCCCGAAGGTCATAGAAAACAACATAAAGCGAGGACATCCAGACCCTAACAACAAGTAATAAATTTTCAGGGGCACCGGCAGGTAGAGAGCGGAGCAGAAAAAGAAGACAGTTCAGGCAGTCTATCTGCATCCCGATTCCACCTGACTGCGGGAGAAAAAAGCAGTTCAGGCGGCCTACCCAACTCCAGACCCGGGAAAACAGTACCTCAGATGGCCGGACCAGCTTGCCAAACCCACACGGCAGTTCGTCAGGCGGACGACCCAGAACGCAGAATCCACGAAGCAGTCTTTCGGGCAGCTGAACCAGGTCGCCGATCCAACAAGATGGTTCTACATGCGACCGTCCCACGTCCTTAGACCACCAGGACCAGAGGAAGAAACTCAGATATGGCCTCCTTACCAAGAGGGACAGCGGGAGAGAGCCAACCCGAATGTGGGGAAAATGGCACCCGGTGGGGAAAAATAGGAGGAAAGAGGAGGGACCAGCCCAACATCCGGCGTAAGGGAATCCACAGCTCCCTCACCGGCCTCAAACTGAACCGGCGCTGCACTCTCGATGGACCCCGATTGGGCTGGCGCAGCACCTACGATGGGCCCCGATTGGATCGGCGCTGCATCCTCGACGGGCCCCGATTGGACCGGCACAGCACCCTCGATGGACCCTGATTGGGCCAGCAAAGCACCCACGTCGGACCCCAAATGGACCAGCACTGCATCCTCGACGGGCCCCGATTGGGCCGGCGCAGCATCCTCGATGGACCCCTATTGGGCCGGCGAAGCCCTCACATTGGACCCCGACCGGACCAGCACTGCGTCCTCGATGGGCCCCGATTGGACCGGCGCAGCACCTTTGATGGACCCCGATTGGGTCAGCGAAGCACCCATGTTGGACCCCGATTGGACCAACGAAGCATCAGGGATGACCTCCAAGCACAAACCCAGAACCTCCACAGCGACGACCAGAGCGGATTCGTCTCTGGTGACCCTGGGAAAAGGCTCAGAGAAACAAAAGGATCCGGGATCAGGATCACCAGCAGCGGCAGCGGCAGAGCCCGGCGAGACGAGCTCGGATGTAGTGGTCGGTTGCACCCGGCTCATTTCCCTGAGAGACAGGCAAGAATGCTCAAGAACGGAGAATAAGAAGACAAAACAGAGCACTTGCCTGATCTCGGGCTCTATCGCTGTCCAGGACTCCGACGATCCAGGTTCAATGATCTGGAGGTCCATTCCTGGTTCTGACTCGGCTGCGGTGGGCTCCGCAGCCAGCATGATGGTCATCACAGTCTGAGGACTCCATGGTGCTGAGGTCCACACTGAAGCCCCGTTTGGCGTGGTGGCAGGGGATCCGTGGCCTACTGGGTCGAACCGCACCTCCATGAAGACCTGGGTTATGCTCAATCATCGGCGCAGGCTCCAACCGGCAGTCCGCCCTCCTCCTCTGCCCGTGATGTGGCTGCAGAGCTGGTAACAGACTCTCCAGGGCCGCAGGCTCCTTCTTCGTCCTGCGGTGTATTCCTGGCACCGGGGAATGCTCAGGGGAAGGAGACACAGAGGATGCAAGTTCACAATCAATGGCTACAGCAGGAGGAAGCTCAGGGGACTGTGAACCCCAAACTCCACCCCCAGGAGTCAGACAAAGCAAATCATAATATGGAGGAGTAAAATGAAATAGCACTTGCCTTTTCTCTAAGGGGCCGATGGTGCCTGCTGTTGCGGGCTTGGTTCTTCCCCTCCCCCCACAGATGGTGATGGAGGGCCCCCTGGGAAGATGAAGAGGAGCCGCTCGCACCGGCTCAATGACGGGCACCGCCGCAACAGGACTCGTGGAGCTCACAGCAGCCAGAGAGAGCATCGAGGAGGAGGGAGGAGCATCCGTGGCAGTCCGGGGACAAGGAGCTGACGGAACAGCGGAAACAGAAGACCCGGAGGCGGAGGCTGCCGTGTTTCCCCTCTGTCGTGACGCAGGGGCAACAGCTGGCTGGGAGGTAGAGTTCTTTTGGCGGCCCTGCACTGTATCCGGATGGGGATCTCGCTGAGGCTGGGCGTGAGCAGGATGACGGCATTTACTGGCAGAGAGCGAGGCAAAGGCCAGATCTGGAAACTGCCGCTGCTGAGCGGAGACAGAGGCCAGCAACTTGGCGAACTCGGGATAGTCATAAAGTTCGGAATTGGCCTCCACCAGCCTGACTGCCGCCACCACATGCTTCATGATCAGAGTCGGATGGAAGGAAGAATGAGCCTCAGCCACAAGGCCCCGGAAAAGCTCAGCTGCCCACTGCGTCTCTTCCGGGGGAATCCTGGCTGACGTCCTCCTCCGCTGTAGATGGGAACGACCCTTGGGAGATGTGAACTCCTGGACTGGATGAGCGACAGGAACTGGATCCCGAGGTGAGGAACGGGGATGCCTCACCTTCGGCTTCCTGCCGGAGTTCCCCTCCGGTCCCTGGTTCTTCTCCCAGAGTGCTGCCATTTCTGCCCTCCTCGTCCCGACCTCGGCGTGGTCACCATGGTGAGGATTGCGGTTAATTGCCACCTCTGCGAGGTCCAAGTACCAGAGTGTGGTGTCGGGAGTGATGTCACGATGAGCGTTAGAGAGCAGGCCATCTAGCTCGATAAGGAACACAATCAGCTCGTAGCCTAAGCTCCCAGAATAGCCCCTCCCTAGCGACACCATCTCCAACACACTGGTACACAGAAAAGAGGGAAAAACACAAGCCCCCCCCCCCCCCAAAAAAAACTTACTGTGGCTGGCGTCTCGTTTAGCTGCGACCTACTGTTATGGATGCCCCTTGCAGGGCACAAATGAGACGGCAGAGACCAAACAGTAAGTTTGCTGATTTATTCACAAAAGACTGGGATAACAAAATAAACAGCCTCGTGGGGCAAAACGCGAACATGAACTCTGACACTGGAGGTAGACTAAGAGAGGCAGCGAGGATGGAGCCTACGCTGAACAATAAACACTTACGGGAGGAAGCACAAAAGAATCACAGCAAAGACTGGAGTTGGGCGTAGGAACTCCAGCCACGTACACGGAGGTGCATGATGTAGTTGTGTAGGTCGCAGCGAGGAGTAAGCCTCAGCTGCTCCCTTAAATGGAGAAACAAAAACCAATCAGGAAAGGGGAAAGTAATTAATGAAATACCACACAGCTGTCCCAGAGCGGCTCGGCTTTGACAGCCGGAAGTCCGCCGTGACTCTGTCAAAATAAGAGCCTTGGAGGAGGCCATAAGACAAGGGCTGAAATAGGATAGAACAGGGGAAATACTGGACAACCCGAGCACGGATGGGATCGGTGCTCAGACCATCACAAACAGTTCGTACTCACAGAACAGGAGCAGTCTGAGTAGTCCAAGTCTTTCCGGCGAGCACACACAACCATTAACTACACTGAGGGGAGTAGCAACAGTGTAGCTCCCGACACCCTCATAGGACAATACAATGGTCCAACAATGCTTGACTGGCAAAGACCGCTTAAGTACAAGCATTGCTGGCACAACAGATTGGGTGCACCTGGGCGAGGCATGGGAAAGGCAGTCACCGGAGTGGAACCAGCTGGCTGTCATGAGAGAGGGGGCGTGGTCGGACCGGCAAGTGTCAGACAACGCCCACACGAATGTAGGTCAAAGGAGGCTGCCTAACAGCTGCCGGCCAGAACAGTGGCTACAGCTATGGAAAAAAGAACAAGTGACATAGAAACTACAAGAACTCAAAAGCATCCCCTTAGAGCTTACTAGTCAGGACTTTATGAACTTTTTCAATAATAAAATTTCATCCATCAGAGATAAAATCAATCAGATTCTTCCCACAGTTAACTTAAATACTGTAACTACTACAACTCCTTCTATTGATGTCTGTCTTGATGAGTTTACTCCAATCGACCTTTGTGAGTTAGACAAAATAGTTTCCTCATCCAAACCTTCAACTTGTCTTTTAGACCCTATTCCTACCAGGTTATTTAAAGAAGTCTTCCCACTTATTGGTAGCTTTATTCTTCATATAATCAATTCTTCATTAACTTTAGGCCATGTACCGCAGGCTTTTAAAACGGCTATAATTAAACCCTTACTCAAAAAGCCAACGCTAGATCCAGGAGCTTTAGCTAACTATAGACCAATCTCTAATCTCCCTTTCATTTCAAAAATCTTAGAAAGAGTTGTTGCTACGCAATTATTTGACCACCTGCAGGGAAATGGTTTACTTGAAGAGTTTCAATCTGGGTTTAGAATCCATCATAGTACTGAAACAGCCTTAGCGAAGGTCACTAACGACCTCCTCATTGCATCTGATAATGGACTAGTTTCTGTACTTGTCCTTTTAGATCTTAGTGCAGCTTTTGATACTATTGATCATAATATTCTACTTGATAGATTAGAACACTATGTTGGACTTAATGGAACCTCGTTGCAGTGGTTTAGATCTTATTTATCTGATAGGTTTCAGTTTGTTCATGTAAATGATGAGTTTTCTTTCAGCTCAAAGCTTAGTCATGGAGTTCCACAGGGATCTGTGCTAGGCCCTACTCTTTTTAGTTTATATATGCTTCCGTTAGGCAACATTATTAGAAAGCACTGTATACATTTTCATTGTTATGCAGATGACACACAATTATACCTGTCAATGAAGCCAGATGATACTAATCAATTAGCCAAGTTAGAAGCCTGTCTTAAGGAAATCAAAGCTTGGATGACTTGTAATTTCCTGCTATTAAATTCAGATAAGACTGAAGTCATTCTTGTTGGTCCAAAAAACCTTAGAAATTCCTTTCCAAATCAAACTTTCAGTTTGGATGCAGTTACTCTTTCTCTTAATAGCTCTGTGAGGAACCTTGGAGTTATTTTTGATCAGGATTTGTCCTTCAATTCACATATTAAATTTGTTTCTAAGACTGCCTTCTATCATTTGCGTAATATTGCCAAGATTAGGAGCATCTTGTCTCAGAATGATGCTGAGAAGCTGATCCACGCTTTTGTTAGCTCGAGATTAGATTATTGTAATTCTTTATTATCCGGCTGTCCTAAAACATCTTTAAAAAGTCTTCAGCTGATCCAAAATGCTGCAGCAAGAGTTTTAACAGGTACTAGAAAGAGAGATCATATCTCTCCGGTTCTGGCCTCCCTTCATTGGCTTCCCATAGAGTTTAGAATTAAGTTTAAAATCCTTCTTCTTACTTACAAAGCTCTAAACAATCAGGCTCCTTTTTATTTAAAAGATCTGATACTACCGTATTATCCTAACAGAGCACTACGCTCCCAAAATGCAGGATTACTTGTAATACCTAGAATCTCCAAAAGTACAATGGGAGGCAGAGCCTTTAGTTATCAAGCTCCTCTCCTGTGGAATCAGCTGCCAATCTGGATTCGGGAGTCAGACTCGATCTCTGTTTTTAAGAATAGGGCTAAAACCTACCTTTTTGATATAGCCTACAATTAGGGAGGGATCATGTGTTTCTGAACCCTCCCTTAGTTATGCTGCTAATAGGTTTAGTCAGCCGGGGGACCTCCAGTAATGCACTGGGCCTCACTCCTTTCCTCACTCTCTATGAAATATTTTTTTTTTTGCTGGTCATTAACATTTGTTTGTTCTCTCCCATAGATTGAGTCCCCATCGTGCTGTTTGCTCTCTACATGTCTGTTCTTTTCTTCTTCTCTATCCCCTCACCCCCCAGCCAGTCGCAGCAGATGACTGCCCCTCCCTGAGCCTGGTTCTGCTGGAGGTTTCTTCCTGTTAAAAGGGAGTTTTTCCTCTCCACCGTCTCCAAGTGCTTGCTCACAGGGGATCGCCTGATTGCTGGGGTCTTTCTGCAACTGTGGGGGTCCCCCCTACAGTTGATAGTGCTATGAGATGACTGTTGTTGTGAAATGGCGCTATATAAATAAAGTTGAATTGAATTGAAAAGATAACACAATACACAAATAAACCTGAGCCACAGCGGGTCAGAACCAAGCCCAAAGAACAACCCCGCTAGGTTCATGACACAGACATACAAAAAAATGAGAAATCAGGAAGGGGCAAAAACTTTTTCACACCCCTGTATAATATGCTTTCAGTTGTTTTATACACACTTCATTGTACAATTTGGTGTGCAGTTTGGATTTTTTAATTTAACATGCGCAACTAATTTTCTCAACCTCCGAGACCCCTTTCCCCTCCAGCTGCAGTGATCTTGTGGTGATCCGCGCTGTGCTGTTTTTTTTTTTTTGTCCTTGATTATCGCCACTGCTGCGGCCGCACCTGCTCCTCCTAATCAAGCAGCCTTTATAAGGAGTGCTGCCCTGCCTTCTGCACGGAGACATCTACACTCCTCCAGGGTGAAGACTTCTGTGCTAGAGTCTTCTCTCTCCTTCTTCAGGAAGTTTCGCCTTCCTCTCAACTCACGCTTCAGTGTTTTGGCGCATGGGAGTTTCTCCTCCCCAACGCAACTGTAAGCACTCTTTGGATTTCATCATCCTCTGCACCTGCTACTCTCTCTCTCCCTTTTCCCTGTGCACAGGTGAACCTATCTCTTGGCGGACCTCCTCCTGCTCCTGGCGGCGGACCGGATGATCCATCAAGCTGTGGGCTCCATTCACCGTTACTACAGTGATGCTCAATTGCTGAACTGGACTTTCACCTCAACACTAACTCTCAGCACTGTAAATAATCAGCACGAGCACGACCTCACAGTAGCGGGACCCTGGAAACTGGTGAAGGACAGATTACTCTTCGGTGCATTCATTACTCTCCAGTTACCGTAAGACTTTTGCTCTCAGCTCATTCAGTCATTTAATTTCGCAAACTTATATTCCTGTCCTATCCTCTCTTCACAAGGTTGCCAGACTCATCCTGCTCTGCATGCTGTGGCCCACATATTCACACGCCCACTCGCACTCACACACTCTCACTACTTTAACAAAGATCATTGTGGTTTATTCGAGTCTGTGTCTGCTCTTGGGTTTTTCTGAAAACATGTCAGATCTCTGGCATCCCCAGGTTAGGAACCATTGTAATAGAGGGTATGTACAGGAACAGAATTCATGAGTTGCTACACTGAGTGGCAAAAAATGAATGTCAGGTTTAGTTGTAATAAGTGCTAGTTAAAAAAATCACTCTGCTGTCCTGTTGGTACTTATAGTCGGACACATGTTTGTTTCTGTTGGATAAATGTAGATCTATTGATGTTGAGGTTGCTGACCTCAGATTAATCAATTGTTTTGTTTTGAAGAAAATCAATGTTGTCACTACACAGCAACATGTGACATGATGAGTTACCATAACCTTGTATGTTACATGTGTGCTGTGTGTACTCAGAAACATAATCATAAAACACACACAAGCTGAAGGTTTGTATAAGACAGTCTAATCCCCTGACTGCTCCTGCCCGTTATTTCTGTCAGTTGTGTCTGTGTTATTCTTAGCAGAGTGTGGCTCAGTTTTAACTGCTGCTAACTCGGGTGTTTGGTAACCTGTGATTACAGACGTGTCTGCGCTCTAGTAAGGCTGTAACAGTTACATCATTTATTCTGATTAAAACCACACACCTACATTTGATTTAGTCAGGTTGGTGTTATTTTTGTTTTAACTCAATTTATCACAAGTTAATTGTTAAACACACAAATTCAGGACAGTTATGTCATTCTTATTCAACTGTTTTTAATTTTCCAAGGTAAACATTAGCATAGAAAGAACACTGAACAGTTTTTGGCCAAAATAAACGGATACAAAACATCCACCATATGAGCCTTTGAATGAGCCAAGTTATGAATAAAAACTGGACTGTTACCATTAGCAGCAGACATCTTTCTCATAAATTTGCAGTTTTTATTTATAAATTAACTACCTTTTTTGTATAAATTTGCCAGTTTCTTAGCTATTTCCTTCTAAAATTATGACTTTTTCACATACATTTGAAACTTTTTTGCTCATAAATGTCTGACTTTTTAATCTCAGATTTGTGACTTTATACTTGCAAATTTGCAATTTTTTAAAGTGTAAATTAAGTATAAATTTGCAAGAATAAAGGTGCAAAAATATGAGAAAGGATGTAAATTTATGAGAAAAATTGCAAATTTGGGAGTAAAAAAAGTTATAAATTTGGGAGAAAAAAATCATGAATGCAGGGGGGATATAGCACGTTCCCACAAAAAATAATCATAAATTCACAAGAATTAAGTCACAAATTTACAAGAACAAAAACTGCTGATTTTTTTTTTTTATAAAAGTTTAAGTTTTTCTCTCATAAATTTCCCATTTTCTATGCAATTAGTCAGGTTTTTCTTGTAAACATTCTTGGACATTTATAACCTTTTTTCTGGTAGATCTGTGACTTTTTTTATTAAGTTTATTATTTTTTTCCTTTAAATGTGCCACTTTTTGTGATAAATTGACGTGACATGGTCTTGACTACAACACTACTACACCTGCCAACGTTTGGATTTCAAAATAAGGGAGGTTTTTCCTGCTGTCTTGTTGGTGAGGAGAGTTCTAAAAAACTGTAAATATGTAGAAACATTATAATGTGGAGGAATGATGTGACGAGGCACGAGACCTGCCGATTTAGAACTTTATTCACTCCAACAAGACTGAACTCCTGGTGCCAAGGCATATACATTTATACCTTCTGCCTCCTCCTCCTTGGTGCCAAGAGTGCATACATTTGCATCTCCTGCCCCAGGCGCACACATTTCTTCCCCCTGGGCACCAAGGTGCCTGCATTCACATCTTCTGCCTCAGGTGCATACATTTACATTTCCTGCCCCTTCCCCCTACTCCCCAAGTCACTGGGTGAGAGTGGGACCTCCTGGTTGTCCACCACATGGCCCCCTCCAAACACCCAGAAGGGGCCTTATCCATCTAGTATCTTGGGCTTGAGCAATTGCCCGTAACGGCTGTAACGTGGAGCAGCCAGGTCGGCCGAAGGGCCTTCCTGTCGAGGTGTGGAGGGAAAAGACTCAGTCTCCAGCAAACAGTCCTCTGAAGGGGGAAAGGGTGGGGAGGGAAAAGACTTGGTCTCGCATATGATCCACGCTCATCCCTCGGTGTGGATTAGGCTGGAGCCCCTATGTCCGGCTCCAGTCCTCCTCTCATCCCTCATCATCATTTGTAAGTGTATCTTTTGTATTGTTTGTGTTTTGCCCCACGAGGCTCTTTCCTTTGTTCCTTATCATTAATAAATGACGCAAACTCACCGGTTAGCCCTTGGCTCTTATTTATGGCTCGCCAGAGCCATACGTAACAGTAGGTCACAGCCAGTGAGTTGCCGGCTGCCGTGAGTTTGCTTAAATTGGACTTTGTTCTTCCCTGTCTGGGTGTCAACTCTGGGAGAATGCCGTCTCCCAGGAGCCGTGTTCGGCACCTGGGTAATGAGCTAGCGAACGCCCTGGAGTATGTTGATGGGACGCTCCTCGCCGCTACCTTCGACGACAACCCCAAGGAGATGTGCTGGCACCTAGACTACGCTGAGGTTCTCCTGGACAATCTTCCTCGCTACGCTGACCACTCTGAAGTCAGCGCGAGGAGAAATGAAATCGCCGCACAGCGTGAGATACTCCGTGGGCTGGAGGGAAATCCCGGTAGGAAGCCGAAGAGGAGGAATTGTCACCCCTCGCTTCGGGATCCCGCTTCTGCCTCCGTTCCGGCCCGGGAGTTTGCACCGTCCACAGGTCTTTCCCCATCAAGCATGTCGTCACTCGGGATTCCCCCAGAAGAACTGCAGCTGACAGCAATCAGGATCTGGGACCGAGTGGCTGCTGCTCGCTCCGCTGTGCATCCATCGTCAATTATGAAGCATGTGGCAGCGGCAGTTAGACTGGTGGAGAGGAATCCAGAGTTGCATGAGTTCCCTGAGTTTGCCGACCTGCTCGCCTCTGTTTCTGCACAGGAACGGCGATTCTCGGATCTCACCTTCGCCTCGCCCCCTGCAAGAAACCGTCGTCACACCGGCTGTCAACCTCAGCATGAATCCCGTCCGGATCCAGTTCCGGGTCGCCGCAAGAGCTCAGTTCCTCGCACAGCTGCCACTCCTACGCCTCGTCAGAGGGGAATCCTCGCAGCCTCTCCCTCCGGGCCATTTTCTCCTGCTGTCTCGTCAGCGCTCCGTGCCCGGCTCGTCTCGGCTGACGCCCCCTCCTCGTCGTCGCCTATCCCGGCTGCTGTGTGTCTCGGGAGTCCTGTTTCGGCGAGTCCCATCCCGGAACCTTCTCGAGCCGCTCCCTGTCATCCTCCCAGGGGGCCCTCTGTCACCGTCCGGAAGGGAAAGGGAGGAGCAACGTCTGGCGCTGCAGGCACCATCCAGCATCCAGGAGACAGGCAAGTCCAAACTCATCCACATTCTCATTATTGTGATTTGCCTTGTCTGACTCCTCAGAATCAGAATCAGAATCAGAATAAGTTTATTGCCAAGCACATTTACAAGTAAATAACAGGTAAATATACGAGGAATTTGACTTGACACTGAAAACGTCATAAATGACATTCTCAATGACGCGGTGAGCCGTGGAGGCGCCTGTCAGCAGGAGGGGAATAGTAGGCAGTGGGGGGAGGGGGAGGGTGGACACAATAGGAGAGAGAAAAAAGCATTGTTGATCAGAATAAAGTTCATATATGACCGATATTATGATTACAAGAAAAAAACTCTCAATGCACAATTAGCAGACAATAGAATCCACACAATGACACAAAGAGAGCAGTGAGTGAATGTCTTCATCAGTCAGTATAAATGGATCAGTATGTGTGAGTTGGATGCAATCAGTGGCAAATCAGTTAGGTGGACAACAATAGTCTCTTCCTCAGCAGATGTTATGACTACAGTCTGAAGCAAAGGCACGTGTCCTTGAGCACAGCAGATGGAATAGTTGAGCCAGACAGCTGTCCTTGAGAGTCAGATGCTGCCCGCCAATGTTATGAAAACAATTATACTGTTGATTATCAGGAGGACTGAGTGCTGAGGGTGCCGAAAAAAACAGGTCGAATAGCACTGACTTCAGAGAAAAAACTTTCAATTCTCTTACGGATTCAGTGCTCCACACTGGCTTTAAATTCATATCATTCCCTGGAGAGCACGAAGCGACTCCAGATGTTTCCCCTTCTAAACACAGATAAACATGTCTGGTAGAGTCCATCTCTCTACAGTGCATGCAGATGGTAAATTCCATGTTGGTCGTTCGCCGCTATTCGTGCACTCCCCATCTGGTTGAATTGTTGAAGAAGCAGCTACGCCGGGTCCGCATTTTGATTAGCTCTTCCAGTTAAATTTTCGATACACCAGGAGAACTCCAGAGCCAATCAGCAGAAATCCTGTGTTCGTAAAGCCAAAACAGGTAGATGTTTCCACATCTTCAGTCGAATCACACAGACACATGAGTTCCAATCCATGGGTCTCTCCACATTTGGGCTCCCCCGGGCCCGATTTTCTGTTTGAAAAGGTGGTGTCAATTGCGTTTAAAGTCCAGCTTATATCCATAATTTCGTTAGATAAATCAGCAGTAAGACACGCAGACACAGACGATAGCAAGCTGGGATCCAGTCAGTTAGGGAGGGGGAGAGAGATAGGGAGCCGGAGCGGGGAAGAAAAGCGTCTGCTCTCTTTGGAGGGCGGAAGTGTAGTGCCTTCCAACTCCACTCCTCCTGGGGGTGGAGTTCGGGGTTCGCAGCCCCCCAAGCTCCCACCACCTGCTGTGGCTTTAATTATTAATCCCGCATCCTCTGTGTCTCCCTCCGCTGAGCGGTCCTCAACGCCAGGCCAACGTCGCCAGATGAGGAGGGGGCCTGCGCTTCTGGAGAGCCTGGTTCCTTTCCCGCAGCCATGTTGTGGGCGGAGGAGGAGGGGGGACTGCAGCGTGGAACCTGCGCCGACGAGGAAGCGTCCCT
Source organism: Pholidichthys leucotaenia (assembly GCA_020510985.1). Taxonomy (NCBI): domain Eukaryota; kingdom Metazoa; phylum Chordata; class Actinopteri; order Cichliformes; family Pholidichthyidae; genus Pholidichthys; species Pholidichthys leucotaenia. Next base: position 41,589,101 of record CM035839.1, read on the forward strand.
GGGTCTCCACTGATGAGTGGTCCGGTCCAGCGGGTCGAGGGTCCCCTGCCCCCATGCCGTGCGGGCTATCGGTGTGGGCATTGGTGTTGGAGGATCCTGAGGCTGTGGACACCATCATGCCAGCTGCGGAGCCCAACGTAGCTGAGTGGGAGCCTGACGACGACCTCCTGCCGTCTGAGCCCGGATCTTCGCAGTCCTGGACGGCGTCAGAACCCAAGATCAGGCAAGTGCTCTGTATTGTCTTTCTCCTTTCCATCTTAGAGCATTTTAGCCTGTCTCTTGGGGAGATGAGCCGGGTGCAGCCGCCCACTGCGTCCAAGCTTATCTCGCCGGGTTCTGGCGCTGCTGGTGATCCTGATCCCGGTTCCTCTCTCTCTCCCGAGCCTTCTCCCAGGGTCGCCGGCGAGGAGCTGCTTGCGCCCGCTGTGCCAGAGGTTCCAGGTTTGGGGTTGGAGGTCGGTTCTGGTGCGGCGCCGACCCAGTCGGGGTCCGACGCAGGTGCAACCGTGACTCAATCGGGGTCCGACGAGGGTGCAGCACCAGCGGCATCCAGGTTCAGTGAGGGAGCTGCAGATCCCCTGCCACCGGACGTTGGACCGGCTCATCTTCTCCCCCATCGTCACCATCGTCCTCATCTTCCCCCTCATCTTCCCCCCAAGACTTCTCCACCAGGTGCCGTATGGACCTCTCACTGTCGGCCCGGCTCGCCCTCGCTATTCCCCTCTACAGGGAAGCCGTTGCCTTTCTCTCCCCTGCGGTCCTGGTGGCTGAGCGATGCGGGTCGGCCGCCAGAAGGACTGCCGCGCCCATTCGGCTCTTTGGTCCGGCCACCCGACCCACGGGACTCTCTATTCGGTGGTCTGGTCCGGCCGCCCAAAGTACTGTTTTTTCTGGCCTGGGATTCGGGTAGGCCGCCTGAACTCTTCCCGTTACCCCTGTTGGCGGTTTGGACGCTGGGTGTGGAGAGACCCCACGAACTGTATTATTTCTCCTGTCATTCCTGTGCCTTTGGTCCCTTTGTGATTTTGTGAGTGTACAGGTATAATATGATTTCTTGTAGTCCTAGCGCAGTTAGCGTGTCTCTTTTTTTTCCCCCCTCTCCTGTTTGAGGGATATTCTGTATTTGCTGGATTACGCCTTAGGAGCCTCTGTTTTCCTTTTAGGTCTCCTGTGGTTGTTTTTCTTTGTTGGGTCCTGTCTGCATATTGTGGCATTTTATGGAGTATTGTGTTTTTTTCCCCCCTGTACTCTGTAATTGCTTCGTTTGTTCCCTGCCAATGTTGTGTTTTTTTTTTTCCTTCTCTCTCTCCTTTTTTCGATTCACGCCCACCTGGCCTGTGCCCCATCCGCCCACCCTAGGTGGTGGTGGTGGTGGTGGGGGGCTTGGGTGTTACTAGCCGTTTGGAGCCCGGCCTTGAGGGGGAGGTCCTGTCATGATGGTCTGTGCGCCGATGTCATCCGCACTCAGGCCATACACCTCCTCAGCCCGGCTTTTATTATGACAGCGTCTCAGCAGGCTTCCAGCTGTCAAGCTCCACGGGACGGCTGGAGGCCAATTACCTCTCATCAGCTGAGGTGCTGTCAACCACCATAAAAGGGAGTGGTCCTGATTGCTCAGGGCTGTGACCTTGCATATGATCCACGCTCATCCCTCGGTGTGGATTAGGTTGGAGCCCCTACGTCCGGCTCCAGTCCTCCTCTCATCCCTCATCATCACTTGTAAGTGTATCTTTTGTATTGTTTGTGTTTTGCCCCACAAGGCTCTTTCCTTTGTTCCTTATCATTAATAAACGACACAAACTCTCCGGTTAGCCCTTGGCTCTTATTTATGACTCGCCAGAGCCATATGTAACAGTAAGGCCCATCCATGTACACACAAATAACTAAAGCTAGAGGGGGACAGGTGGTGTACTGTCCACCTTATTATTATTATTCTGCCATCTTTGTTATTATATATTATTCATTATTCATTATTATATATTATTCATCTGGGATGCAATAACATCCCAGATGAAACGTCGGAGATTTTAAAGAGTGATTTCAGGAGCCTTCTGTCCACTCTTATGAACTGTGGCAGACGTGTGCTCATCTCTGGGCCTTTGGCACCTCTCAGACGAGGCTGCAATTGTTTTAGTAGAACTCTCAGTCTTAATACTTGGCTGTGTTTTACTTGTCCTATTTTTAACATTGGTTTTGTTGACAATTTTAACTTATTTTGGAACCGCCCATCACTTATGAGGCCTGATGGCATCCACCCAAATAGACTTGGTGCACGTGTTTTAAGAGACAATCTATTCTATTCTATTTGGTGTTTTTTGGTACAATGACTGGGACTTGGCGTATTTACTCGCTCTGAAGCTTCTGGGTTTGCCAAACCGCCCTTTTTTGGTTCTGTTCCCACTTCTTGTATCGATCCCATTAATTCAGGTGGTCTTTACCGTTTGGATCAGCCTTTGATTAATAATCCTACAGAGATTGTGTCTGTCTCCCGTTGCCCTAAATATTGTAACCCAGGACAAATACAACGTAACTTGAAAAACACACGCACTTCTGCGGCTCCTCCTCATCCACCACCCTTCAACTTTGCCCGTCTCCTCCCTGAGAGAACCTTTTTCTGCTTCCTCCAAAGTTAATAAAAAAGTTAATAAAAACAGAATGCATAAACATTCCAGACTGATTAAACAAAATGTTGGTAAAATTCAAATGCAACCTCAAGTCCCTAAAATTAATAAATTGGCCTCTGTTCTTCCCCAAAATTTAAAAATTAAATGTGGTTTATTAAACATTAGGTCTCTATCTTCTAAGTCTCTTCTGGTTCATGATCTATTAATCGATCATCAGATCGATCTATTATCCCTCACAGAGACCTGGCTTGGGCAAGATGATTTTGTTGGTCTGAATGAATCAACTCCCTCTGGGTATTTAAACTGTCATAACCCCAGAGGTTCTGGCCGTGCTGGTGGAGTGGCAGCAATTTTCCATTCTAAATTACTAGTTAATGTTAAGCAAAAATTATGTTTTAATTCCTTTGAAGGTTTAGTCCTCAGTGTGGGGTTTGTTGGCAATCTTGGCTTGAACCCAATTTTCTTTGCCATAGTTTATCGTCCTCCCTCGGCCTATTCAGAGTTTCTATCTGAATTTGCCAAATTTTTAGCTGATTTAGTGCTGAAATCCAATAGAATAATTATTGTAGGGGACTTTAATATGCATGTTGATGTAGAGTGATTGTCTTAATAAGGCATTTAATTCAATTTTAGACTCAATGGAGTTTTCCCAGAAAGTAAAAAATTCTACCCATCATTTCCACCATACATTGGACCTTGTTCTGACTTATGGTATAGATATCAAAAATCTGGTAGTGTCCCCTCATAAGCCTGCACTGTCTGACCATTGTCTGTTAATTTTTGATTTCATTATCTCTGATCACTTGTTTCCTAAAGAAAAACACTACTACAGCAGATGTCTTTCTGATGATGTTGTTGCCAAGTTTTTGCAGATTGTCTCCTCTATGCCATGGGTCAACACAACAGAAACAACAGAAATAATAGATGGAGAGTCTGCTCCATTCGTGATTGATGGCATGGTTGATAGTGTTACAGCCTCTCTGCATCGGACTTTAGATTTGGTAGCCCCTTTAAAAAGAAAAAGTCTAACCAGAGATTTCTAACCCCTTGGTTTAACTCAGAAACTCGTGGCTTAAAACAGAAAACTCATCAATTGGAAAGGAAATGGCGTTCAACTAATTCAGATGAATTTTATTTAGCGTAGAGAAATCATTTTCTAATCTATAAAAAATCTCTTAGAAAAGCTAGATCAAGCTATTATTCTGCATTAATAGAAGCGAACATGAATAACCCCAGGTTTCTCTTCAACACTATTTCCAGGCTTACAAAAAGCCAGGACTCGATCAATCCTCGCATCCCCCCTGAGTTTTCTAGTCAGGACTTTCTGAACTTTTTTCAATCTTAAAATTTTATTTATTAGAGATGAAATCAATCAGATTCCGTAAACTCAAGCACATTAACTTCTACAGCTCCCTCAGATGATATCTGCTTAGATAAGTTTACTCCAATCGACCTCTTAGAGTTGGATAAAATAATTTCCTCATCTAAGTCTTCATCTTGCCTTTTAGACCCTATTCCTTCTAGGTTATTTAAAATCATCTTCCCAATTATTGGTAGCCGTATTCTTCTTATAATTAATTCTTCTTTAACTCTGGGTTATGTACCACTGGCTTTTAAAACTGCTGTAATTAAACCCTTACTCAAAAAACGAATCTCGATCCAGGACTTTTGGCCAATTATCGACCAATCTCTAATTTGCCTTTCACTTCAAAAATCTTGGAAAGAGTTGTTGCTGTGCAATTATCTGACCATTTGCAGGGAGTTGGTTTGTTTGAGGTGTTTCAATCTGGGTTCAGAGCTAATCACAGCACTGAAACTGCTTTAGTAAAGGTCACTAATGACCTCCTGATCGCATCTGATAATGGATTTGTCTCTGTTCTTGTTCTTTTAGATCTCAGTGCAGCCTTTGACACTATCGATTATGCCATTCTACTTGATAGATTAGAACACTTTGCTGGATTAAATGGAACTCCGTTGCAGTGGTTTAGATCTTATTTGTCCGATAGATTTCAGTTTGTTCACATTAACGATGAAGTTTCTTCCAACTCTAGGCTCAGTCACAGAGTTCCACAGGGATCTGTGTTGGGCCCTACTCTTTTTAGTGTATATATGCTCCCGTTAGGCAATATCATCAGAAAGCACTGTATACATTTTCACTGTTACGCAGACGACACACAACTATACCTGTCAATGAAGCTCAATGATTGTAATCAATTAGCCAAGTTAGATGCCTGTCTTAAGGCCATCAAAGCTTGGATGACTTGTAATTTTCTACTATTAAACTCTGATAAGACTGAAATCATTCTTGTTGGCCTAAAACATCTTAGAAATTCTTTCTCAAATTATGTCTTTAATTTAGATGCCGCCACTCTCACTATGAATAGTTCTGTGAGGAACCTTGGAGTTATTTTTGATCAAGATTTGTCCGTTAATTCACATATTAAAATTGTTTCTAAGACTGCCTTCTATCATCTGCGCAACATTGCCAAGATCAGGAGCATCTTGTCTCTAAATGATGCTGAGAAACTGATTCACGCCTTTGTCAGCTCTCAATTAGATTACTGTAATTCGTTATTATCTGGTTGTCCTAAAGTATCCTTAAAAAATCTCCAGTTGATTCAAAATGCTGCTGCTAGAGTTTTAACTGGTTCTAGAAAAAGAGATCATATCTCCTCGGTTCTGTCCTCCCTTCATTGGCTTCCCATAGAATTTAGAATCAAGTTTAAAATCCTTCTTCTTACTTTCAAAGCTCTTAATAATCAGGCCCCCCAATATATAAAAGATCTGATATTACTTTACCATCCTAATAGAGCATTACGCTCCCAAAATGCTGGCTTACTTGTGGCGCCCAGAATCTCCAAAAGTACAGTGGGAGGTAGAGCCTTCTGCTACCAAGCTCCTTCTCTCTGGAACCAGTTACCACTCTGGGTCCGGGAGTCAGACTCGGTCTCTGTTTTTAAGAACAGGGTAAAATCCTTCCTTTTTAATATAGCTTACGTTTAAGGAGGGATTTTGTGTCTTTTATCCCCACTTTTGTTCTGTTGTTATTTGATCCATACTGCTGGTTGACCTCCAATAATGTACTTGTCACCTTACTGTTATGTTCTTTATGTCTGTCCTCTCCATCCTCCCTATCCTCTCACCCCCAGCCAGTCGCAGCAGATGACTGCCCCTCCCTGAGCCTGGTTCTGCTAGAGGTTTCTTCCTGCCAAATGGGAGTTTTTCCTCTCCACTGTCACTTAGTGCTTGCTCATAGGGGATCGTCTGATTGCTGAGTTTTTCTGAGACTGTGGGGTTTTTCTCTGCACTCTGGCGCCATGAGACTGCCTCTGTTGTGATGTGGCGCAGTATAAAAAAAGCTGAATTGAACTGAATTGAATATAGTCCATAAAATAAAGAAAGACTGCCATGTTCCTAATAATATTATACAAAATAACCCCATGAACATACATACAAACAAGTAAAAAACCATAATCCAATAACAAATCAGTCAATATTTACATTTACGCTATGCTATGAATACACCCAACCAAACACCCCATAACCCGGGCAAACCACACAGTAACCATCCATCCATCCATCCATCCATCTTCTACTGCTTTTCCGGAGGTCCGGGTCACGGAGGCAGCAGTTCAAGCAGAGAAGCCCAGACTTACCTCTCCCCAGCCACCTGCTCCAGCTCTTCAGAGAGGATACCAAGGCGTTCCCAGACCAGCTGGGAGACATAGTCTCTCCACCGAGTCCTGGGTCTGCCCCGGGGTCTCCTTCCAGTGGGACGTGCCTGAAACACCTCAAATGGGAGGCGTCCAGGAGGCATCCTAATCAGATGCCCATACCACCTCAACTGACTCCTTTCAATGTGGAGGAGCAGCGGTTCTACTCTGAGCCTCTCCCGGATGATTGAGCTCCTCACCCTATCTCTGAGGGTGAGTCCAGCAATCCTACGGAGAAAGCTCATTTCAGCCGCTTGTATCCGCGATCTTGTTCTTTCGGTCATTACCCAAAGCTCGTGACCGTAGGTGAGAGTAGGAACATAGATTGACTGGTAAATCGACAGCTTTGCCTTAGAACTAAGTTCCCTCTTCACCACAACAGACCGATACAACGTCCGCATCACTGCAGATGCTGCTCCAATCCGTCTGTCAATCTCTCGCTCCATTTTCCCCTCACTCGTGAATAAGACCCCAAGATACTTAAACTCCTCCACTTGGGGCAGGAACCTGTCCCCAACCCAGAGAGGACAATCCACCTTTTTCCGGCTGAGAACCATGGACTCGGACTTGGAGGTGCTGAGTTTCATCCCAGCCGCTTCACACTCAGCGGCAAACCATCCCAGCAAGAGCTGTAGGCCATTGCTGGATGAAGCCAACGGGACAACATCATCTGCAAACAACAGAGATGAGATCCTGTGGTCACCAAGCATGACACCCTTCATTCCCTGGCTGCACCTAGAAATCCTGTCCATAAAAATTATGAACAGGATTAGTGACAAAGGGCAGCCCTGGCGGAGTCCAACTCTCACTGGGAGTGACTCCGACCGAGTGTTGGCAATACAAACCAGACTCTCACAACGGTCGTACAGAGACCGAATAGCTCGTAACAACAAGCCCGATACCCCATACTCCCGAAGCACCCCCCACAAAAAAACCACAAGGGATGCGGTCAAATGCCTTCTCCAAGTCCACAAAACAAATGTAAACTGGTTGGGCAAACTCCCACGAACCCTCAAGAATTCTCGAGAGGGTAAAGAGCTGGTCCGATGTGCCACGGCCAGGACGAAAACCACATTGCTCCTCCTGAATCCAAGGTTTGACCAATGGCCGGACTCTCCTCTCCAGTACCTTGGCATAGACCTTCCCAGGGAGGCTGAGGAGTGTGATCCCTCTAAAGTTGGAGCACACCCTCTGGTCCCCTTTTTTGAAGAGACGAACCACCACCCCGGTTTGCCATGCCAAAGGCACTGCCCCCGACCTCCACACAATGTTGCAGAGGTGTGTCAACCATGACAGCCCAACAACATCCAGGGCCTTGAGGTACTCTGGGCGAATCACGTCCACCCCCGGGGCCCGGCCACCAAGGAGATTTTTAACCACCTTGGCAACCTCAGCCCCTGTGATAGGCAAGTCATCCCCCTCGTCCACAAACCCTGCTTCCTCTGTGGAAGGTGTATCAATGGGATTGAGGAGATCCTCGAAGTATTCCTTCCACCGCCCGACGATATCCCCAGTCGAAGTCAACAGTGCCCCATCTGCACCATACACAGTGTGGACAGGGAGCTGCTTTCCCCTCCTGAGCCACCGGACAGTTTGCCAGAATCTCTTCGAGGCTGACCAAAAGTCTTGTTCCATGGCCTCACTGAACTCCTCTCATAGCCGGGTTTTTGCTTCAGCAACCACCCGAGCTGCACTCCGCTTGGCCTGCCGGTACACTTCAGCTGCTTCGGGAGTCCCACAAGCCAACCAAGCTTGATAGGACTCCTTCTTCAGCTTTATGGCCCCCCTCACCACTGGTGTCCACCACTTGGTTCGAGGGTTGCCACCACGAGATGCACCGACCACCTTGCGGCCGCAGCTCTGGGCCACCGCTTCAACAACAGAGGTGGAGAACATGGCCCATTCAGACTCCATGCCTCCAGACTCCCTTGGAATGTGGTTGAAGTTCTTCCGGAGGTGGGAGTTGAAGACCTCCCGGACAGGGGCCTCAGCCAGACGTTCCCAGCACACCCTCACTATACGTTTGGGTCTACCAGGTCTGAATGGCTTCCTCCCCTGCCATTGGATCCAACTCACCACCAGGTGGTGATCAGTTGACAGCTCTGCACCTCTCTTTACCCGGGTGTCCAAGACATACGGTCGCAGGCCTGATGACACGATGACAAAATCGATCATCGACCTGCGAACTAGGGTGTCCTGGTGCTAGGTGCACATATGGACACCCTTATGCTTGAACATGGTGTTCGTTATGGACAAACTGTGGTTAGCACAGAAGTCCAATAACTGAACACCACTCGGGTTCAGATCGGGCAGGCCGTTCCTCCCAATCACCCCCCTCTAGGTTTCACTGTCATTGCCCACGTGCGCATTGAAGTCTCCCAGTAGGAAAATGGAGTCTCCAAGAGGAGCACCCTCCAGCACCTCAGTCACAGACTCCAAAAAGGGTGGGTACTCTGAAACATCATTTGGTGCATAGGCACAAATGATGGTCAAGACCCGTTTCCCAACCCGAAGGCACAGGGAAACAACCCTTTCGTCCACCGGGGAAAACTCCAATATAGAGGCAGAAAGGTGGGGGGATACAAGAATACCCACCCCTGCTCGTCGCCTCTCGCCCGGGGCAACTCCAGAAAAGGCCAAGCTCCAGCCCCTCTCCAGGAGACTGGTTCCGGAACTGGAGCTGTGTGTTGAGGTGAGGCCGACTATGTCTAGCCGGACTCTCTCAACCTCGTACACCAGCTCAGGCTCCTTCCCCACCAGAAAGGTGACATTCCACGTACCAAAAGCCAGTTTAGAAAGCTTGGGATCAGTCCGCCAAGGTCTCCGCCTTTGACCGCCACCTAATCCACATAGCACCGGAACCCCATGATCCCTCCTGCAGGTGGTGAGCCCACTGGAGGGCGGACCCATGTAACTCCTTCGGGCTGAGCCCGGCCGGGTCCCATGGGTGGAAATCCGGCCACCAGACGCTAGCCTTCGAGCCCCTCCCCCAGGACTTGCTGCAGGGTGGGGCCCTGGTAACCCCATACAGGGCGGGGTACACTGAATCCTTGATATAGAATTTATCATGAGAGTCTGTTGGATTGTTCTTAGTCTGGCCCTTCACCCAGGACCAGTTTGTCTTGGGTGACCCTATCAGAGGCAAATTGCCCCGGACAGCAAAGCTCTTGGGATCACTGGGGCACACAACCCCCCCCACCACGATAAGGTGACGATCCACGAGGGGGCACACAGTAACCATATGCATTAAACATACTGATACAATCATTACTTGTTTTTGTTTTGTTTTTTCAAACATAGGCAATTCACACAGCTTATGTTTGAAAAAAACAAACAAAACAAAAACAAGTAACAATTGTATCAGTATGTTTAATGCATATGGTTACTGTGTGCCCCCTTAAACATAGTGATACAATCGTTACTTGTTTTTGTTTTGTTTTTTTCAAACATAGGCAATTCACATAGCAACCCAGCGTAAGAAACATTTTGACACCATGGTTTGGGCACTTCACATAGCAACTTTTATGTATTAACCATGTCGACATAACGACAACGTAACCTGGGTAATGCACACATTAACATTTCAGCAATGCACATGTTAATATTCTAACATAAACACATTGCCCCCTTACCACCATACAGTCCCGATGGAGAAACCACCCCCTGGAGACCCGTCCGGCGGGTCCCGACCAGAGCTTCTTCTTTGCTTTGCCCCTGAAGATGAACCATGTCGGAGCCCTGACACTTTCTTCTCCTTGTTGGTACGCCACAGCTCGTTGGGGTGTCTCCATGAGTCATCGTACAGCTGAACGTATCCGTCCTCCCAAACAGCCACAATCTTCAGCCACCCCTGGTACCTCTCGTCGTTTCCGTTTGCCATGGATCCCTCTCAGCCGAGCCTCCTCCCTGGGTCAAACCACGTCAGCGACCCCCAGAGGAGCTTGACTCATCTTCCAATGTCCATGACGTTTAAACCGGGCCTCCTCTCTGGGTCAAACCACACCAGCAACCCCTCGAGAAACCCGACTCTGCCTCCAGTGTTCCTGTGTGGCATGTCGGTTCACCTTGCCTGCTGGTCCTGCCCCTCTCTCTTTCATTTGTAACGCTGGTGAAGCTGTTGTAGCCCCTTGCTTCTCGGTACCTCCCGACCGAACTCCGGAAGCAGAGGAAGCCATCCATTCGGCTCCACCCATCGTCACGGGCATTCCACCGTGCCGCCCAGCTCCATCATCCAGGGTAACTTGGGCCCTGGCACCAGAACCCTCCTGCAATGGCCCTGGGTAGGATTGGTCCTGTTCATCTCCCAGAATACTAGGCCAAGATTCTTCCCATATCACGTCATCCAACACTCTTGGAACTGGCTGGTTCCACAAACCACTGCCTGACCACTCCTCTCCGATACTGCTGGTGATCATGAAGCCCAGTCCGTAGTAACGGTCGCAGCCCATCACATTCGACCCACTGACGGTCACCACGAACTGTATGTTGGACACCACCGCTGACTTGTACCTCATCATCAGATCCAGCGAACCCACGATGGAAAGACTGTTGCCTCCGTATCCACAAAATGGCGTCAACAGGCCCCTCACTCGGTAATGCGGAAAGAAGCTCCTCACAGTAGGCCAACTCAACACGGACCCTGCTGCACCCATGTCGACCAGTAACGGCACTTCCACGCCGTCCAGTTTCACCACACAGTATATACGGCCGTCTGTGCTCGGGGAGACAGTGTGAATAACTGTAGGAGTCTTGGCAGGGGAATCCATTTCCCATCGTTGTTCCCCTCACTCAAATTTTCTGCAGGCCCTGGCGAAATGGTATAGGAGTACACACTTGTTGCAGTATTTGCCCCTTGCCGGACACTCTCTTGCCTTGTATCGGATCTTGGTGGACTCACAGCCCATACATCTGGGCAAACCTGGGGCGGACCTTATTCTAATAGCTGTAGCGTATTCTTCTGTCTTCAGTGCTATCATCGCTACCCAGGTACACAGCCTGTGCCGCCGACTATGATTTAGTTTGCTTCAACGTAGTTCTCTCACTGAGGTCCCTTGATACTTTATCTGCTGCTTTGTACTGCTGAACTATCTCGACAGTCATGGCTAACGTCAGTTCACCAGAATGTGTGAGGAGTCTTGACTGTGCCGCAGAACAAAGCGTGTGCTCCGCCAACTGATCACGGACCATTTCTTCCTCCAAAGCCCCGAACTGGCAGTCTCCAGCCAACTGGCACAGATCTGTGACATATTGCTGCACCAACTCTCTGGTCCGCTGGCGGTGCTGCCGGAACTGGATCCTCCGGACGATGAAGTTCTCAGGAGCACGAAAGTAGCGCGCCATTAGCTCAACCATGTCCTCAAAACTATCGCTCTCACCCAGTGTGCTGAGAATACGTTGTCCCTCCATGCCAAGATTATGGACCAATATCACTCATGCACACAGTTTCTCCAATTCGCCAAGGTTTATTGCCTCCAAATAATTCTGGAATGCAGCAAACCACCTCGCCCAGGGAACCAGTGGCTCACCTGGGAACTCCAAAAACAGCCGAATACCAGAAAATGCCTTATCCATACTTTTATCCTCGTTGCCAAATGTTATGTCCATAACTGAGACTTCAATAATGAGGACGGAAGTGCAGTAGAATGTAACTTTATTATAGAACTCACAGTATCACAGACGCTCCCATCTAGGCAGAGGTGAGACTGGAAAAAAGACTGTCCCTCCTCCACATAGGCCTTTTATACTGTGGGTGGCGGCGGAACCAGAAAGGTGGAGCCACCACCCATAACACACAACAGAATAATAATACCAATATTTAATACATCACACCAGGAAGCCGGGTCATGAAACCAGAAGTCTGTGAGTTTGATTGCCACGGCAAATGAGGCCGGGGTCTCGGGAGGAAACCCTAGCGTGGGTGTTCCCAAAGAGGAGCTCGCTTCGTCTTCCAGCCTGAGCATTTTCACGTCGTAGGTGTAGTGATTCGCTCTGGCTGCCTGTTGCCCTAATTTTCTCCACAGCTGCGTGCACACCTGCTCTCCTCATCAACCTGCCAATTTAAGCCGTGCTGCCCTCAGGTCTGCACGGAGATGTCAAACTCCCTGGTCTGGCAGACCTCTTCGCCTCTTCATCACCTGCATGTTCTGGAGTTCCATCTCCTTTGATTCCTTCCTGCCTCGTCGTCCTTCTGGGAGTCCTAGCTCCCCAACAACAAGTAAGCCCCATCCTAATCTTATCTCTACACTTTGATCAGCTCCCCTGTGCACAGGTGGAAATCCGTGGAGGTGGACCTCCTCCTCCTGGCAGTGGACTGAGCTCAACCTGCACTGTACAAAGCTCATCACTCATCTCTGCACCTCTCACCTCCTCTGCAACCGGGGCCGAAGACACTGTCCCTCTGGCCAGAGCCTCTGGGATCTCGCCTGTGCGACACACCAACTCGCTTACAGTGAGACTGGACATTTATTGAATCCTCCCTCCCGATTTCTGTCACTAATTCCCCTGTCTCTGCTTCTCCCTAGGGTTTCCAGTCTGTACGGTGCTGTGCTCACCCCAGCTGTTACATTCCTGCACACACACACACACATTCACTCTCACATAATAAAGATAATTGAGTTTATTCTTGAGTCTGTGTCTGCCTTCTGGGTCATAAGTCATGTCAGTAGGTCACCAGTGTGGAGGAATGATGTGATGAGACACAAGAGCTGCCGATTCAGAACTTTATTCACTCCAACAAAAAGACTGAACTCCTAGCGCCAAGGTGTATACGTTTATACCTTCTGTCTCCTCCTCCTTGGTGCCATGAGTGCATTCATTTACATTTCCTGCCCCAGGTGTCAAGGTGCATATATTTACATCTCCTGCCTCAGGCGCACACATTTCTCCCCCCCTAGGCACCAGGGTGCCTACATTCACATCTCCTACCTCAGGTGCATACATTTACATTTCCTGCTCCTTCCCCCTACTCCCCAAGTCACTGGGTGAGAGTGGGACCTCCTGGAGGTCCACCGCAATAACATAAATAACTGCATCTTTGGTAATTTATTTCATTAAATATAATTTTATTAACATATTTTTCTTTGAAATCAGAGTTAAATTATTGTTGTGTTCTGGCTCTGCAAAATTATGGTCAGAAGTGTAAATTGTATATGTGATGGCTCGCTCTGGCTACTCATTATCCTCAGCTGCGTGCACACCTGCTCTCCATCACTACCAGAGCTATTTAAACCACGCTGCCCTCAGATCAGAGCGGAGTCGTCTGTCTCCATACTCAGATGAGACTTACACTCACCTTCATCCTCGTCATAGAGCCTCCTTGCCACAGCCTACTCTTGTCAGTGAATCTCGCCTCCTGTCATCCGTCGTCAGGAAGGATCATCACCTCAACACCAAGTAAGCCCTTGTTCAATTCACCTTTGTCTACACTCGTCCCCTGTGCACAGGCGGAGATCCGTGGCGGTGGACCACTCTCTCTCCTGGCGGCGGACCGAGCTGCATCGTGCTTTCCCCGAACTCTCCAATCACCTCCACCTGCAACCGGGACAGCAGGCGCTGTCTTCCTGGCTGGAGCCTCCGAGCTGAACCTGAGCCTAAAGCCATCTCTACAAACAGTAAGCATTGGACTATTCTGTACATCCCCTCAAGGATCCAACACTAACTCTCCCTGTCTCTGTTTGTCCATAGGGTTGCCAGGTTGCACGGTGCTCTGCTTGACCCCGGCTGCTACACTATCACACACACGCACGCACACACACCCACACACACCCACACACACAGAACATAATAAAGATAATTGTATCTACTCTTGAGTCTGAGTCTGTTGTCTGGGTTGGTAAACCATGTCAGTACGACTCCGCCAAAGTGACCCAGCTTACAGAGCGCTAGCGCTCAAAGTTAACAACTTAGAGGCTCGAGTGGATCAATTAGCTTACCAGCAGCAGATCATCCTCACCTAGCTGACCCGAATTAATGATCGGTTGGATCGCCTGGCAGGTCGACAGGCTTTCCCTCTGGCTCCAAGTAGCGCCTCTGCTCCCGCTAGCTCCCAACCCGGCCAACCCATGCAGGCTCCCACATCCTGGCTAACACCAATCCCCACTCCCATCTGCTTTAGTGGTAAGCTAGGGGAGGCCAGGGCGTTCATTCTCCAGTGTGAGATAGTTTTCCAGCGGGTGCCCGGGGACTTCCCCACAGATCATAGCTGTATCGGCTATGCAGTCAATCTCCTGGAAAGGCAAGCATTAGCTTGGGCTTATGCTGTGATGGCTAGGGTGAATTATACTAGCTTGACATATAACCAGTTTGTCAGCACATTCAATGAGGTGTTCAACCACTCCGACCGAGACAGTGTGCTTGCCTCCCGGCTGTTAAACCTAAGACAGGGAACCAAGTCCGTAGCAGACTATGCCATTGATTTCCGGGTGGTGGCCACGGAGGTGGGGTGGGAGGACACCTCACTCTGCAGCATATTCATCAGGAGCCTTAGCCCTAGCCTGCGGGATAGACTAGCCCGCTTAGAAAAGCCAAGTAGGCTAACAGAGCTAATTTCCCTAGCCATTAGCCTTGATAACAGGCTAAGGGAGCAGGCAACCGAACGTAAAGCTTCCGGTTGCTCGGGCACCCAGTTTTGCTACTCCCTACAGTCTCCTCTATTGGCCCTACCTCCCTCTGATTCCCCGGATGCCCCGGAGCCAATGGTAGTGGAACAATCAAAGCTGCCGTTAGCTGAGAAACAGTGCTGCCGCGAGCTGGGGTTGTGCCTCTACTGTGGTAGCGAGGAGCATGAGGTAGCGTCATGTCCCATATGCTCCAAAAGAGGGAGTCCATGCATCACAGTCGGGGGACTCACGGACTCACCTCAATCTAATCCTCTCTTTAGATTTCTCCTACCAATCCGCTTCATTCACAATCAGACTGAGATAGCTACACATGCCTTGATTGATTCGGGGGCCGAGCAGAGCTTCATTTTGGGGGAACTGGCAACCCGGCTGGGGATCCCCTGTCAATCGTTGAAGACCCCACTCAGACTCATTGCCCTCTCTAAGGCCCCTCTTGCCGTAGTGTCCCAACAGACCGCCCCGGTGTCAGTCATTGTGTCTGGTAATCATCGAGAGGAGCTAAGGTTATTTGTGCTGCTGGTTTCCTCATCCCCGGTTATCTTCAGCTATCCCAGGCTCCGACTCCATAACCCATCTATTGACTGGTGCTCTGGGAGCGTGGTTTTGTGGAGCTCATTCTGCCTCAGTGCCTGCCTGCAGTCCACTGCTTGCTCGCCGTCTGTGCCCCTGGGTGCCCCCGTCATCCCCCTCTCCCGACTTGTCCAAAGTCCCTCCAGAGTATCACGACTTGGGGGCCGCCTTCAGTAACACCCAGGCCCTATCTCTCCCCCCTCACCGCCCATACGACTGTGCGATCAATCTCCGTGCTGGAGTCCCGCTGCCGTCAAGTCAGCTTTACAGCCTGTCAGCATCGGAGTGGGAGGCTATGGAAACCTATATTAAGGAGTCGTTAAACTCGGGCATAATCCAGCCTTCATCCCGCGGTGGGGGCGGGTTTTTTTTGTGGGCAAGAAAGATGGCTCACTGAGGCCATGTATTGACTTTAGAGAATTGAATAATATCACCATCAAGGACAAATACACACTTCCCTTGAGTAATACGGCATTTGATTCCCTCCGGGTGGCCTCCTGGTTCACCAAGCTGGACCTCCACAATGCTTACCATCTGGTGCAGATCCGGGAGGGCGATGAATGGAAGACAGGCTTCCGGACCCCTAGCGGGCATTTTTTTTTTTTTTTTTGCATAGAAATTTTTTAATATCCTTAACATTTGTCTCTTCAGGTTGCGAGTATAGTTCTTTTTTTTTTTTTATTTAAGTTTTTGTAAAGGGTATACAGGTCGTTACAGCAATGCATTGTTTACATTTTCATCACATGTTCCCTTATTTTCTGATATCTGACAACATTGGAAGATTAATTCTTACAACACCCCTTTTTTTTTTTTTTTAAAGTGAAAGAAAAAGTGAAATTAAAGAGAAAAAAAAACAAAAAACAAATAACAAAAAAAAACAAACAAACCAGTAAAAAACAAACAAAAAGAAAAAGTAAGTAAATAAAGATAAAAGAGCATCTGAGTAGCTTTGGAACAAAGAGTGGAACCATTATTGAAATGGTATTTGTCAAAGATTAGATCTAATGGAAGACACATATGCGGTCCAGGGTTGCCAAAAGTTCATGAACCCATCCATGTCCTGTCTCAGTGCGAATGTCAACTTTTCCATCGAGTAAATGTCTTGGATCACGTTAGTCCAATCTTCAGGTGTAGGACAGTCCTTCAACATCCATTTTTTAGTTAGAGCTTTTTTGCTTGCCAATATTAAAACATTGAATAAGTATTTTTCTCCTCGTCTTTCCAGTGAGTCCGGTAGTAAACCCAAATACAAAGTTACAAAAGAAAAGGGAACTGTAATTTTGAATATTTTCCCCAATATTGTCTGTACCTTGGTCCAATATTGGTGGATAACTGGGCATGACCAAAACACATGAAAATGATTTGCAGTCTTTTCACCACACAAGCGCCAACAGTTCAATCCCTTATGGGTAAATTTGTTTTGTGCAGGAGTTCTGAAAAATCTTGCCAAGTTTTTCCATCCAAATTCTCTCCACTGCAGGGATGAGGTACTTTTCCATTGCTGTTTATTTAGCTTTTCCCATATTTCCAGTTGTAAAGTGAAATTCCCCTCTTTTTCCCATCTCTCTTTTATATAAGATGTGTTGTCTCCTTTTAAGTCTTGAAGACCTTGGTATATTTTAGAAATGTATCTGATCCCTGGGATCCCTTTATATGCCATTAAGAAGACCTTCAGAACACCTGACTGGGCCCTTTCCAAAACCTCCTTTTTTTTTTTCCACAATATCTTTATTGAACCTTTTTTTTTTTTTAACAAACATGATACAAACAATCAAACACTAACACTAAAGTACTACAAAAAAAAAAAATGCACTAAAAACACCAACAACCACCAACAAAATCAAGTCTTCAACAATGCTCCTCTGTTTAGTCTAGACAATCCAATACATTAGTATACTTATTATGTTCACCAGTTTGGAATTTACAAGGTCCACACACATCATTCACCTTCTTCTTCAAGAGTTATGTTTAAATTTTTTACATAATCAATAAAAGGTCTCCATATATTCTCAAACACAATTTCCTTTGATTTTAGTATATATGTTATTCTTTCTAATGGAAGGTTTGTTAACATCTGTCTTAACCACTGAGTCACATCTGGTCTATGAGTCTTTTTCCATAATAGTGCAATACATTTTTTGGCATTAAGCAAACTGAGGTCTATGAATGTTCTTTCACTTTTATTAAAATTATGCTTTTCTGGGTACAGACCCAACAAAAACAGTTTAGGATTCAATATGATTTGTTTTGAGATTATTTTTTCAATTGTTACCCTCACCTCTTCCCAAAACATTCTTATTAATCTACATTCCCATAAACAATGAAATAGGGTTCCTTTACTTTCCATGCATTTTGTGCATGTATCTGGTATATTTTTGTTATATCTATTTAACTCCTCCGGTGTAACATACATCCGCATTAACCATTTGAAATGTATCAATTTAAGGCGTGCATTTATTGATTTGGTTTGAGCTTCTGTACAAGCCAATTCCCATTGTTCCTCTGAAATTTCAATTTGCAGATCTTCTTTCCAGTAGTTTAATCTTTTCAGTGAATTTTCACTTGAAGATAGTGTCAATGAGTTATAAAACTCTGAAATAATACCCTTTCTTTTACTATCTTTCATCATCATTTTTTCCAAGGATGAATAAATAGGTCGAGTGAGAGCTTTATTTTGATTTGATCGAATAAAGTTTCTAAGTTGAAGATATTTAAAAAAATGTGTTCTATTGAGATTAAATTTGATCCTCAGCTCTTCAAAAGACATTATGTTGTCTGCACATGGCAAATATAAATCCTGAATCTTTTGTATCCCTTTTAAATTCCATACTTTAAATACAGCGTCCGCTCTCCCTGGTTTAAAATATTGATTACCCCATATTGGACTAAATTGTGACAATAACTGTGGTTCTTTTAAATAGTTTTTAGCTTCACACCATATTTTGATCATATGCTTTACAAATGGATTTTTAACTTGTTTTTGTAATTTTTTTGCCGAATCTGAGTATATGAATATGGGAAGAGGTAAAGGTAAATTGTATGATTCCATATCAGTCCAGTGAGGGAGATCATTTGATGAAAAATAATATGTCATAGACCTCAGTTGTGCCGACCAATAATACAACATAAAATTTGGACATTTCAGACCTCCACGATCAAATGGTAAATATAATAAAGACAAACGTAATCTAGCCCTCCTGTTGTTCCATATAAATTCCACTAACTTTTTTTTTATTCTTGAGAATAGATCTAAAGGTGGTGATAAGGGAATGTATTGAAATAAATAAAGTATTTTAGGTAAAATATTACTTTTAAGTATATTGATTCTCCCGATCATCGACATTGGTAGTGACATCCATCTCTGAGTTAACTCACTGATATCTGACATTAAGGCTTCATAGTTGACACTGGCGACTGATTCTAGCTTAGGCATAATTTGGATTCCTAAATATTTAAACTGATTTACAACATTGAATTGATTTACCTCAGGGGCTGGGTAATTTCTCTGGGTCTCATTTAGCATTAATATTGAAGATTTAGTTTTATTTATTTTATATCCTGATATTTCCCCAAAATTCTTTATTAAATTCAACAAGGTTGGAATTGATTTTTTTAGATTCGACATAAACAAAATTATATCATCGGCGTACAGGGAGATTTTATGTTCTGTTGGTCCAACTTTAATTCCATATATTTGTGAATGTAAACGTATCGCTATCGCTAAAGGTTCAATTGCCATAGTAAACAGTAAAGGTGAAAGTGGACAGCCTTGTCGACATCCTCTATTGATTTTTATTGGTTTTGAAATATTGTTATTTGTTAGGATTTCTGCTGTAGCATTATTGTATATTATTTGAACCCATTTTATGAAATTATTTCCAAGTCCAAACCTTTGTAGGACTTCAAAAAGAAAGGGCCATTCAACTCTATCAAAGGCCTTTTCGGCGTCCAATGATAGGAGAGCTGTATCCGGTGCTTCTTTATTAAAATAAATAATATTAAATAGTCTTCTTACATTATGGAAGCCTTGTCTACCCTTTATAAAGCCATTCTGATCTCGATTAATAATATTTGGTAAAATTTTTTATAAAGGTCAACTGGAAGACCATCTGGTCCTGCACTTTTTCCTGATTTCATATTATCAATGGCTAGCCCAACTTCTTCTTGACTAATTTTAGACTCCAATATCTCCCTGTTTTCATTTGGAATACACGGTATAGATAGTTCGTTCAAAAACCCATTTAGTTTTGTTAAATCAGGTTCATTTTTGGTATCATATAATATGATATTTCCAAGTCCAAACCTTTGTAGGACTTCAAAAAGAAAGGGCCATTCAACTCTATCAAAGGCCTTTTCGGCGTCCAATGATAGGAGAGCTGTATCCGGTGCTTCTTTATTAAAATAAATAATATTAAATAGTCTTCTTACATTATGGAAGCCTTGTCTACCCTTTATAAAGCCATTCTGATCTCGATTAATAATATTTGGTAAAATTTCTTGTATTCGTCTTGCTAAAATTTTACAGATTATCTTAAGGTCGGCGTTTAATAGGCTTATTGGTCTCATATTTTCACATTTATTAGAGGGCTTACCTGGTTTTGGCAGCAGTATAATTAAGGCATTATTTATGTATGATGGTAAATTATTATTTTGAAATGCTTCTAAAACCATTTCCAAAAAAGGTTTTATTAATTTATTCTTAAATTTTTTATAAAGGTCAACTGGAAGACCATCTGGTCCTGCACTTTTTCCTGATTTCATATTATCAATGGCTAGCCCAACTTCTTCTTGACTAATTTTAGACTCCAATATCTCCCTGTTTTCATTTGGAATACACGGTATAGATAGTTCGTTCAAAAACCCATTTAGTTTTGTTAAATCAGGTTCATTTTTGGTATCATATAATTTTTCATAGTAATCTCTAAAGGCTCTATTAATTTCTAAAGGATCTATAACTACCTGTCCATTACTTATAATACTGGTAATTGGTGTTTTAATTTCCAATTGTTTAATCTGCCATGCTAATAATTTTCCTGATTTTTCACCTTGTTCATAAAAAGATTGTTTCAATCTTAGAAGACTCGAGGCAGCTCTATTCGCTGATTTTTTGTCGTATTCAGCTCTCAAAATCAGTAATTCATTCTCCAACCTTGGGTCACTTCCTGCATACACTTTTTCCTGAAGATTTTTTATTTTATGTTCCAATTTAGCTCTCTCCTCTCGAGTCTTCTTAGATTTTGATCCTGTATAACTAATAATATGTCCCCTAATAAAAGCTTTGAAAGCCTCCCACTTTACACATGCTGATGTTTGTGTAGTATTGATGTCGAAGAACTCGTCTATCTGTTTTTCTATATACTTGACAAATTCCTCATCCTGAAGCCATTTATGCTGAAATTGCCATCTACCTGATTCCTTTGTCAATTTTTTATCTACATATATTAGACAACAGGGTGCATGATCAGAGATCACGATGTTATCATAAAAGCAGTTTTGAATCTTGGACCTTAATTCTGTGGAAATCAAAAAATAATCAATACGTGAGAATGTCTTGTAGGTACTAGAATAACAAGAATAGGCTTTAACTTGTGGTTTCATTTCTCTCCATATATCTAACAATCTCAATTCTTTCATAAAATGATTAATAGTCATCCTACATCCAATGTGCGTACAGTCCAGTCCTGTTGATCTATCCACACCTGGATTCAATGTACAATTAAAATCCCCTGCTATTATATGTTGCCCTGTAAGTGATGATAAGATGAGAAATAAATTAGCAAAGAACTTCTGATCATCTATATTGGGACCATATAAGTTCACAAGATTTATATTTTCTAATAGCAAAGAACCTTGAATGATTACATATCTTCCAAATTTGTCTCCAATTACATTTTTCACTTGAAAAGGAACTGATTTATGTATGAGAGTCATAACTCCCCTGGCTCGGGATGAAAATGAAGAGGTGAATACACTTCCCTGCCATCTACTCCTAATTCTTTTAACATCCTCCTCTATCAGATGAGTTTCTTGTAAAAACACAATTCTTGAACCCATGTCCTTTATTTTATTCATAACTTGTTTAAGTTTTTTTAAATTTTGTAGACCTCTGCAATTCCATGAAGTTAAATTAAGATTAACACTTTGGTCCATGATCAATAGAGAGTTTAGGATTACCTTGCAGTGTAAACATGCTCATACAGAGAAGCAAAAACATGAGTGGTTGAACATTCATCCTACAAACTACACACAAACAAATTTCCCCTTCCCACACTTGTGGCAAACCCCCCAAAATCAAAAGAAAAATTCTGTCTCCCGATATAGCCATCGACCGTTCCACACCCACGGGGAACAGCCTAAGCCACTCCTTCTTCATCCTCCCAATCACCCTAACTCTACTACTTTTAATGACGTAACATTAACTCTCCTCTGTAGTTTTCCAACTTAACTCCAAAATTTTTAACAACTTTGTACATCATAGTTTTTTTTTTTTTTGTTTGTTTTGTTTTTGTTTTGTTTTTTTAATATATAATACAATCTATATTTTGTAAACTTACTATTTACTTCAAGTCAGTCAGATGCCTGTGCAAATGCTTAATTATTCTACCTTATATTTTGTTCATGCTTAGCTCCCACCAGTCTCTTCATCTTCTTTGATCTTCTTGATGAACTCCTGCGCCTCCTCTGGGGTCTTGAAGATGTGGGTTCTGCCCTCATACGTGGTCAGCAGTCTCGCAGGATAGATTACACCATGACGAATCCCAAGGTTGCGCAGCTCCTTACGTATGGGATCAAACTGCTTCCTCAATTGCTGGATTCCTGTGGCCAAATCTGGGTAGAACCGCACCTGCTGGTCCTGGTGTTTAATCTCTCCTTTTTTAGCTCGTGCAGCGTTGAAGATCTTCATCCTGTCTCTGTTGCTAAGAAACTTCATAATTAAGGTCCTCGGCGGTCCCTTATCTCTCCGTGGGCCAATGCGATGTGCTTTTTCCAGAACCACTGCTGATTGCAACTCCTCGCTGCCCAGCACCTCCGGAATCCACTTTTCCAGAAAGGAACATACGTCCCGACCTTCTGATTCCTCTGGAAGACCCACCAGCCTCAAATTATTCTGTCTCGACCGAGATTCCAAATCCAAAATATTATCTTCCAGAGATTTATTTTTTTTTTCCAAAGTGCGCACCTTTAATTGAAGACGGGTGACGTCATCTTCAGCACTAGCGAGACGGAGCTCCATCTGCGCCGTTCGTTCTACACAGTCACCCAATTCCTTTCTTATTCCTTCCAACGCTGTCATAATCCCATCAAATCTAGAGGAAAAGTCCGCTCTCATTGAACTCATGGCAGCCATCAGCGCATCTGCGCCATTCCCCGCAGAAATCGCACCGCCGCCAGCTTCCTCCGCCATATATGGAGCCTTGTTTGCTGCGTCACAGACCTGAAAGTCCGTTAATTTGGACTGTTTCGGCGGCTCGCTTTTTCCTTTTCCTGGTTTTCCAGCCTTAGGCTTCGCCGACATATCCTCGCTCAAATGCTGGGATACGTTCTGTCCCAAATGAGAGAGTTATTTGCCGATTTTTTTCTCCAGGAGCAGAGCAGAGCGAGACACGTCCGTCCTACGTGGCAGCCATAACCGGAAGTCCAAAACCTCCTTTTTAAGTATATTGTTTATGTGGTGTCTAAGCTGGAAGAACCTGTAAAGGTTTTGATTTATTAGGCCTTGTTTTTTCAAATCTTCAAAACTTCTTAAGATTTGCCCTTTAAAAAAATCGTAATATTTTATCAGCCCTTTCTCCTTCCACTTTTTAAATCTAGTGTCTGTTTTATAAGGAGTAAAGTCCTGATCATAGGCAATCCATTGCAGAAGTCGATAGGGCTCTTTAGTTTGATTCTCTCTGACTATCTTAAACCAAATTTTTAGCGGGGTCTCTATCCACGGGTTAGTGTTATTCAAAAGCTTAGGTAAGGCATTGTCCCCTATTATCGCCTGTAGGGGGATGTCACTTGTTATTTGGCATTCGATCTCCTTCCATTGTGCAGTGTAGACTGGGTTACATATCTCTACTAAAGTTTTAATTTGTGCGGCTTTAAAGTAGTCCCTGATATTTGGCAGCGCGAGCCCACCTTTGTCTTTGTTTAGCTGTAGGGTTCTATATCTGATTCTAGGTCTCTTGCCCTGCCATATGAATCTTGAGATCCTTCTGTCCAGCTCCTGCCATGTTTTTTTGGGAGGTTCTACCTGTATTGTTTGGAAAAGGTATAGAAGACGTGGAAGTATATTCATTTTGACTGCTTCAATTCTTTGTGCAGTACCCAAGAATGGTATCATATTCCATCTTGCTAGGTCAGATTTTATTTTTGTCACCAGTGGATCATAGTTTAGTGATATAATTTTGTTGAGTTGTTTCGGGATATTGACCCCCAGATATTTCATAGATTCCGACTCCCAGTTAGTTTTGAGTTTGCTTAGTGAATAATGATTTGGGTCATAGCTGAATGTTAAAACTTGGGTTTTATGCATGTTTAATTTGTACCCCGATAAATCTCCATACTCTGAAAAAACTGAGGTTAGTTCTGGTAAAGAAGTGTCCGGCTGCCCTAGGTATATTAAAATGTCATCAGCAAAGAGTGCTATTTTATGTTCCTTCTGACCAAGTGTAATACCTTGAATTTTTTGGTTTTGTCTTATCCATTGGCTCAGAGGTTCTATGAAGATTGCAAAGAGCAGTGGAGACAGGGGGCAGCCCTGACGACATCCTCTTTCCAGTTCAAAAGATGATGATAAATTACCGTTAATCCTTATTTTAGCTGTTGGTTTTTTATATAATGCCTGTATAGTTCTAATGAAGTTGTTATGAAAATTGAAACTGGATAAGATTCTATATAGAAAAGACCAGTCAACCGAATCGAATGCTTTTTCAGCATCTAATCCCAATATGACTGCATTTAAGTTATATTTTTTTATATGATGAATTATGTGTAAAGTGCGTCGAATGTTGTCTTGTGTCTGTCTTTGTCTTATAAAACCTGTTTGGTCTAAATGAATTAGGTCTGTCAGTATATTTTCCAACCTTTTGGCAAGGATAATGGTAAAAAGCTTATAGTCCTGATTTAGTACACTGATTGGTCTGTAGTTGGAGCACTCTAGTTTATCCTTTTCAGGTTTAGGTATAACTGCAATGACCCCTTCTCTCCAGGAGGGGGGGATTTCCCCTGTGTGGAGGACATAATTAAATGTTTTCAGGAGGAGAGGAGATAGTTGCTGTTTAAAGGTTTTGTACCACTCTGCTGTATAGCCATCAGCTCCTGGGGATTTGTTAGCTTTAAGTTTCATAATTGCTTTTTCCAATTCTTTAGGATGTATTTCTGACAGTAGTGTTTTATTTTGTGACTCCGTAAGTTGGGGAAGGTTTAATGTGTTTAGGAATGCCTCGGATGCGTTTTTATGTTTTTTGTGGGAGTATAAGTTCTTATAGTAATTCTCGAAGTTTTTAAGAATATCCTGAATTCTGAATTTTATTTCCTTTGATACTGGGTCTCTGATTTTGTAGATTGCTCTTTCTGTTTGATGTTTCCTCAATTTATAGGCTAGCAATTTTGCCGATTTACTGCCTGCTTCATAGTATTTTTGTTTCAGAAATGTAAGTTTCTTCTGGATTTCTATTGTGTAGATCTCATTTATTTGGTTTTTAATTTCCTTAATCTTGAGCGAGTCAGTAGAATGAGTGTTGCCTTTGTGTTCTTTTTCTAGGTTCCTAAGTTCTGACTCTAATGTGGATAGTTTTTCTTGTCTTAGTTTCTTTTGGGTTGCCAGTTTTGCAATAATCTTTCCTCTTATTACAGCTTTGCATGCATCCCACAGTATTAAAGGGGATACTTCTCCATTATCGTTATCTTCCAAATATCTGAGAATATCTGATTCCAATTCATCTTTCAATGGTCCTTTCAGGACATTTGAGTTTAACCTCCAAGAAAATGTATTATTTGTGTATTTTTGGATATTTAAGTCCATGTAGATCGGACTGTGGTCGGAGAGATCCATCAGTCCTATTTTACATGTTTTTACTCTTCTAATGTCTCTATTAAACATAAAAAAATAGTCAATTCTTGAGTAAGATGAATGTGGAGTTGAGTAAAATGTATAGTCTTTTACACTGGGGTTGAGTTCCCTCCACACGTCACAGATTCCCAGTTCTTTTAGTAGCATCCGAGTCTTCCTGTTTTGGGTGTTATTTTGATGTGGGGAATTACCAGAAGCATCCCAGTATGGATTCAGTCTAAGATTGAAGTCCCCACCACATATCACTAAACCTTGAGCTTTAGTTATCATTAGGTCGAATACATTTTTATAAAATTTCCAGTTAGCCCCTGGGGGAGCATACACATTCAGCAGGGTGATATCTTCTCCCTCTAGCCGCCCAGTTACCAAACTGTATCTCCCTTCTTTATCTTTGTGTTCTGATTTTTTTTCAAATGTAATTTTGGTTGATATCAATGTCGCTACTCCCCTCCTCCTCCCTGATTTATATGAAGATGAAGAGATCATTTTAAACCCTTGTCTACTGAGTTTATTGTGTTCCACGTCTGTTAGGTGGGTTTCTTGTAAAAATATTATTCCTGCTTTGTCTTTTTTCATTTTGCCTAGAATCTTGGATCTTTTAACTGGATTCAGGATTCCTTTTACATTATATGAAATTATTTTGGTTCCACCCTCTTTCTCCATTGTGTTGTTTTGTTTAGTATAACTGTGTGGTGGCCCTCTTTTGTGCTACTCAGAAACTGAAAGAACATTAAAAACAAGAAAAACATTAAGAACATAGTGTAAAAAACTTTAAAACAAAAAGCTGTCATAAGAACTTCCTGAGCTGAGGTCTTTTTAAAGACCCTGTAAGAGCCTTGATGGAGTGAAGGCCCTGAGGGAAATTCCTCAAACTCTGTTACGTGTTGAGGGCCCTCTCTTACCACTGAAAGTAGTCCCATGCTTTTAACGTGAGTTTCAGAACCCAATCCAAACTTGTAATGATTTTTTTTTTTTTTCCTTTTATGCCTAAACCCTGTGAAATTGTGTGCACCCTCCCACCCCCATCACATCAAACATTCACGCAAAAACAGTATTTGTTAGTATGAGGAGAACATGTGGATTATTGTCACATTTCTATTTTAACAAGTTTTTTTTTTTTTTATTACAAAGACTTATTTGTTTCAAATAATATGATTGTTCCATGAAATGTTTTACCACATGCTGAATATGCATCTCCTTTAAAGTTTGTTACCTTGTATGAGGGGGGTTGGATGTGCGGATTGATTCAAGAGGAAGGGAAAAAAAAAAAAAAAAAAAAGGTCGCTATTCCAACCTGAAAACGGATAGTTTATCCGCGACGCTCTGGTGCTGGGTTTCCCGCTGCTGGTCCGTGGATTTTGAGGGTCTTTGTGTTGTCCATGTTTGCGCTTTGATCTTCTCACTCGGGTCTGCTGCGGGTTTAAATACCGTTACCAGGAGCCCTCTTTTCGCCATGTCAGCTGTTGCTTCTTCCGCCGAATTATAGAGACACGTTTCATCGCCGTAGAAGACCCTTAACTTCGCAGGAAATGGTGTCTGAAAGCGCAATTTCTTCTCTCTTAACACCTTTTTCGCGTCATTGTATTCCCTGCGCTTTTTAAGGACCTCCGGGGCGTAATCGTGTTCCACGTAGACTTTTCTCTCCTGGTGCATAAATCCTTTTTTCTGCCAGGCCAGTCTTACAACCTCTTGTTTTATTTTGAAATTGGAAAATCTTACCAACACCGAACGTGGGGGCGCTTCCGCCGCCGGCCTAGCGGCTAATGAACGATGTGCCTTTTCTATCTTCAGGTCGGTGGTTTGTGGAATATCCAATTTCTCTCTTAGTAAGGATTCCACGCATTCTGCCATTGAGTTAAAACCATTTTCGGTTCCTTCTATCAGACCATGAATTCTTATGTTGTCTCTTCTCTGTTTTCCTTCTTGGTCGGTTAGCTTAGCCTCTATAGCTGCTTGTCTTTTGCGTAGGTCTAGCACAGAATCTTCGAGTACTTTTATTCGATCCTCTGTTTCCAAGATTCGGTTCTCGGCCTGGTCCACTCTGCTGTTTGTCCTTTTCAATTCTTCTCTGAATTCCCGAAATTCGGCCGTAACTTCTCGGCGAAATCGTCGTAGCTCCTCAAATAGTGATTTCAGGCTAACCCTTTTGTTAGCTATCACCAGTTCCTCGTCTTCTGAACGGAGATCTTCCAGTTCAGATTCTCCGGCCGATACGTGTCCTGGCCTGGAGAATTTCAGTTTCTTCTGTTTTCCTTTAGACATGATGATTTGTCTTTTTTCACTCCTCCAAAAATCCGTTAAGTTTGATTTTCAAGGTGTTATCCTGGATTGGGTCTGAGAGCTTCAGTGTTAAGCTGCAGTCGCCATGGCGTCCAGGCTAGCGGGCATTTTGAGTATCTGTGATGCCGTTTGGGCTGACCAAAGCCCCCGCCGTATTCCAGCACCTCATTTTTTTTTTTTTTTTTTTTTTTTTCTCTCGGCGCCACACCAGTCGGCTGCCTTTTGCAACAGCGGCTCGATTCCGAGTCTTTTTCCCTTCCTCTCTCTTTTGATCCGTCTTTTTTTTTTCACCCCACTTATATCACGGACACACAGATCGTCCTAAATGTCTCCTGAGCCGGTGGACGGAGCCACTGTTTATAGCAGGATACGATACAGCAGAGAACAGCTGCTAGCATTCAACCGCCACCCGGTCCCATTGGAAAAACTCGACATACCGAGAGAACTGAGGCGAAAATGCCGCGGCTGCCGGGCTGGAGTAAGGCGGAGGACAAAAAATATAAGGTACAGACCCTCCCTTCCATCTGTTGTCATGGGAAATGTACGGTCGATACTGGGAAAGTTAGATGAGCTAGCGGCTATCTCCCGTTATGATAGCACATACCGGGAGTGCTCTCTCCTTTTGTTTACTGAGACGTGGCTAACTGAACTAGCAGCAGATGCTAACATTGAGCTGGAGGTTTTTCACATGATACGAGCTGACCGAACACCAGACAGTGGCAAGGCTAGGGGCGGTGGAGTGATAATGTATGTTAACAACAACTGGTGCAGACCGGGACATATCACTGTTAAACAACGACACTGCAGCAAAGACATTGAGTTGCTAGCTGTTAGCATGAGGCCTACATATCTCCCGAGAGAACACTCACACGTGATCTGCATTGTTGTTTATGCAAATCCGACGGCGAACGCTGGGACAGCACGTGACGTCATCCATTCAGTAACCAGCAGGCTGCAGACAGAACACCCAGATGCTCTTCTCCTCATCTCAGGCGATTTCAACCATGTTTCACTGTCTCCCATTCTACCCACGTTCACCCAGTATGTCACATGCCACACTAGAGACAATAAAACACTGGATTTATTCTACGCAAACACTAAGGAGGCGTACACCTCATCACAACTCCCCCCACTCGGGAGATCGGATCACAACTTGGTTCATCTCCGGCCGGTGTACAAACCCCTAGTGCACAGACAACCTCCGGCCATGCACACTGTGGAGTTATGGTCTGAGGAGACAATGGACACCCTAAAGGGCTGTTTTGAAGCCACCGCCTGGAAGCAGCTCTGCGATCCACATGGTGAGGACATCGATGGCCTCATTCACACCTTCACGGGCTACCTCAGCTTCTGTGTGGACAAATCCGTTCCCACCAAGACCATACGGCGTCACTCAAACAACAAACCCTGGATCAACCCTGAGATAAAAACACTTCTGAGAGAGAAGAAGAGGATCTTCAGGTCAGGGAACAGGGAGATGCTGAAGTCCGTACAGAGGGAGCTGAGGAGAAAGATCAGAGAAGGCAAGGACAGCTTCAGGAAGAAGATGGAGGACAAGCTGCAACAGAGCGACATCAGCGGGGTCTGGAGAAACCTCAAAACCATCTCGGGGCTCCAGAATACCTCCCCCCAGGCCACAGGGGGCAGGGAGTGGGCGAACAACCTGAATCTGTTTTTCAATAGATTTGACCAACCGCCCTCCCCCCTGACTGCACAACAACCACTGCTGCCTCTAAAGAAATCAAGTCCTGCTGCCCACTCCCCACTCCACCAACACCCCCCCACTCCCAACACACAGCCCCCCATCCTGACCCTGACCAGGACCCAGGTGAGGACGGAGCTGAGGAAGATCAAGGCGAGGAAGGCGCCGGGACCGGACGGCATCAGCGCAAAGCTCCTCAAGTCCTGTGCAGACCAGCTGTGTGGGATTGTGACATATATCTTCAACATGAGCCTGAAACTGGGGAGGGTACCACAGCTGTGGAAAACATCTTGTGTGGTACCTGTACCAAAAACTTCCCACCCCAAAGACCTGAACAGCTACAGACCGGTGGCCTTGACGTCCCACTTGATGAAGACCCTGGAGAGACTGCTCCTTGCTCACCTCCGCCCCCTGGTGGAACCAGCGATGGATCCACTCCAGTTCGCCTACCAGCATGGCATTGGGGTGGAGGATGCGGTGATCTTCCTCCTTCACCGTTCTCTGTCCCACCTGGAGAAGCCCGGGAATATGGTGAGGATCATGTTCTTTGACTTCTCCAGTGCTTTCAACACCATCCAACCGATGATCCTGAAGGACAAGCTGCTGTGCGCAGGGGTGGACCAGCACCTGTCATCATGGATCCTGGACTACCTCACGAACCGGCCTCAGTTTGTGAGAACCCGGGACTGTGTGTCCGACACGATCATCAGTAGCACGGGGGCCCCCCAGGGAACGGTGCTGGCTCCCTTCCTGTTCACTCTTTATACTGCGGACTTCTCACACAACACAACACACTGCCATCTACAGAAGTTCTCTGATGACTCTGCGATCGTTGGCCTCATCTCCAATGGAGATGAAGCTGAGTACAGAGGGCTTATCCAGGACTTCGTGGACTGGTGCCATCGGAACTGCCTCCAGATCAACGCGAGGAAAACTAAGGAGCTGGTGGTGGACTGCCGCAGGCATGGGCAGCCCCTCACAGTACCAGTAAATATACAGGGAACAGACATCGAGATGGTGACATCCTATAAGTACCTGGGTATTCATCTGAACAATAAACTAGACTGGTCACACAATACTGATGCACTCTACAAGAAGGGACAGCGCAGGCTGTTCCTGCTGAGGAGACTCAGGTCTTTTGGTGTACAAGGGGCGCTGCTGAAGTCATTCTATGACACGGTGGTGGCATCAGCCATCACTTTTGGAGTGGTCTGCTGGGGCAGTGGCATTACTGCAGCCGATAGGAAGAGACTGAACAAACTGATTAAGAAAGCTAGCTCTGTCCTGGGGCAGCGCCTTGATCCGATGGAGGAGATAGGAGAGAGAAGGACGGTGGCTAAACTGTCATCTCTGCTGGAGTCCGAGTTCCACCCTATGCAGGACATACTGAATGCACTGAGGAGCTCATTTAGCAGCAGACTACATCATCCCAGGTGCACAACCCAGAGGTTTCGTAGGTCCTTCCTACCAACGGCTGTCAGACTGTACAACCTAAGCAGGGCTGCTCGCAGAGATAGCAAAAAGACGTAACAAACTAATAGTTTTTTGAATGCAAAAGATGCAATAGACTTACACAATGGTCCCCTCCGGCATACAACTAGGAACTTACCGGTCGCTATGGAGGGTGAGAATATGTATGGGCACATAATCATACCATGTAGGATAACTAAGTAGACGGTTATGCTGTTTCATTCCATCTAGCAACAATGCTCTGCACTGTGTGTGTTTATATATTTACATATTTATTCCATCTAGCTACAATGCTCAGCACTGGGTGTGTTTATATATTTATATATCTACATATTATTCCATCTAGCTACATTGCTCCGCACTGTGTGTGTTTATATACTTGCATATTTATTCCACCTAGCTGCAATGCTCCGTACTGTGGGTGTTTATATATTTACATATTTATTCCATCTAGCTACAATGCTCTGCACTGTGTGTTCATATATTCATATATTTATTCCATCCAGCTACAATGCTCTGCACTGTGTGTCTGTGTGTGTGTGTATACATATATATTTTATAGTAATACGTACATATGTATATTAGCTGCTCTTGCTTGCTTGTTTTTTTTTTTTTGTTTTTTTTTTTTTCTTGCCTTCTGATTGTTGCTCTGAGTGTTGCTATCCCTGTGCTGTTGCAATCCTGGAATTTCCCCGTTGTGGGACTAATAAAGGCTTATCTTATCTTATCTTATCTTATTAATGATGTGCTGAGGGGCCTTTCTGGGTTCATTTGTCTTTGTCTATTTGGATGAGATCCTGATTTTTTTCTCAGTCCTTGGATAAGCATCGAGTGCATGTGAGGCGAGTCTTGTAGCAGCTCCTGGAGAACAAGCTCTTCGTTAAGGCCAAGAAGTGTGAGTTCCACACCTCCAAGACGTCATTCCTTGGATTTATCATCTCCCACAATGAAATCATCCCGGACCCCGACAAGGTAAAAGCGGTGGTAGATTGGCCCACTCCTTCCTCCAGGAAGCAGCTCCAGGAGTTTTTGGGATTCTCCAAGTTCTACCGCCGCTTCATCAAGAATTATAGTATTATTGCTCTTCCCCTGACCCGCCTCACATCCTCCAAGGTACCCTTCCGGTGGACGGAGGAGGCTGAAGCAGCCTTTGCTGAGCTCATGTCTAAATTTTCTTCCTCTCCCATTTTGGCACAGGTGGATCCCGCTCTTCAATGCCTGGTTGAGGTGGACGCCTCGGACTTGGGAGTTGGAGCCATGCTGTCCCAGCACTCCTCGGTTGATGACAAAATCTGCCCCTATGCGTTTTTCTCCCATCGTCAATCTCCAGCGGAGAGAAATTATGACATCGGTGACAGGGAGCTCCTGGCAGCCAAACTCGCACTGGAGGAGTGGCGCCATTGGCTGGAGGGGGCATCCCAGCCATTCATCGTTTGGATGGATCACAAAAATCTGGAGTACCTCAGGACGGCCAAGCACCTGAATGTGCTCCAGGCCCGCTGGTCCCTGTTTTTCGGACGCTTCGATTTCACCATCACCTACTGCCCCAGGTCCAAGAATACCAAGCCGGATGCCCTGTCCAGACAGTTTGCCTTGGATGCTGCGGAAGTGGTGGAGCATCCTATCCTCCCCCCATCGTGCATCTTGGGTGCCCTCTCATGGGGCATTAAAGAGAAGGTCCTGAGAGGGCAGGAGGCCGAGGTGAACCCGGGTGGGGGGCCAGCGGGAGGCTGTTTGTCCCATCTGCCGTTAGAGGCGAGGTGATCCACTGGGCCCACTCTTCTAGACTCTCGTGCCACCCGGGGAGGGCTCACACGGTGGCGCTCCTTCAGAGGATGTTTTGGTCGCCTTTGCTCTAGAAGGACGTCAGAGAGTACATCCGCTACTGCCCTCAGTGCGCCGCCGGCAAGACGTCCTCCTCTCCTCCGGCGGGTCTGCTCCACCCTCTCCCCACTCCCAGTGGGCCCTGGTCCCATGTGGCCCTGGACTTCGTTACTGGTCTTCCACCGTCTAACCACCACATCGTCATCCTCACCATTGTAGACAGGTTTTCAAAGGCTGCCCACTTTGTTCCCCTACAGGGGCTGCCTACGGCGAGGGAGACAGCAAATCTTCTTGTTCAGCATGTGGTGAGATTGCATGGAATTCCCCTGGACATCATCTCCGACCGGGGGCCCCAGTTTATTTCTCAGGTGTGGAGGTCGTTCTGCAATGCCCTTGGGGCTACAGTGAGCCTGTCCTCTGGATACCACCCGCAGAGCAATGGACAGTATGAGCAGGTGAGCCAGGAGTTGGAGGCTGTGCTGCGGTGTGTCGCCACCGCCAACCCGACGTCATGGAGCACCCACCTCCCATGGATCGAGTATGCTCACAATACCACCGTCTCTTCAGCGATCGGCATGTCCCCGTTTGAAGCCTCTCTGGGCTACAATCCTCCGTTGTTCGCTGAGGAGGAGGGGGACATTGCCGTCCCTTCCGTTCGAGCCCACCTGAGGCGCTGTCGCTGGCTGTGGAGAGCAACCCGGACCGCACTGCAGCGCACGGCAGAGCACAACACCACGACCGCCAATCGTTGCAGGACGCCGGCCCCTCCCTACCGGGTGGGCCAACAGGTATGGCTGTCAACCAAACACATTAACCTCAAGGCAGAGGCGAGGAAACTGTCGCAGCGGTTTATTGGGCCTTTCGCCATAACCCATATTGTCAACCCTGTGTCTGTGCGCCTCGCTCTCTTCCCCCCCCCCCCCCGCCTCTGTCCAGCCTTTCATGTCTTGCATGTCAAGCCTTTCTGTTCCAGCCATCTGTGTCCCCCTCCCAGGTCTCCACCTCCACCAGTGGTGATTGACGGCGACCCGGCATGGAGGGTCAATGCCATCCTGGATGTCTGCCGCTGGGGTTGCGGCCTGCAGTACCTGGTGGACTGGGAGGGTTACAGCCTGGAGTGGAGGTCCTGGATGCGCCCCTCCTTCATGTTGGACAATCAACTCATCAGGGACTTCCACCGGACGCACCCAGGTAGACTGGATCAGCCGCCGAGAGGCGCCTTGTAGGGGGGGAGTACTGTGATGGCTCGCTCTGGCTGCTCATTATCCTCAGCTGCGTGCACACCTGCTCTCCATCACTACCAGAGCTATTTAAACCGCACTGCCCTCAGATCAGCGCGGAGTCATCTATCTCCATACTCAGATGAGACCTACACTTGCCTTCGTCCTCGTCATAGAGCCTCCTTGCCACAGCCTACTCTCGTCAGTGAATCTCGCCTCCTGTCATCCGTCGTCAGGAAGGATCATCACCTCAACACCAAGTAAGCCCTTGTTCAATTCATCTTTGTCTACACTCGTCCCCTGTGCACAGGCGGAGATCCGTGGCGGCGGACCACTTTCTCTCCTGGTGGTGGACCGAGCTGCACCGCGCTTTCCCCGAACTCTCCAATCACCTCCAACTGCAACCGGGATAGTGGGCGCTGTCTTCCTGGCCGGAGCCTCGGAGCTGAACCTGAGCCTAAAGCCATCTCTACAAACAGTAAGCACTGGACTATTCTGTACATCCCCTCAGGTGTCCAACACTAACTCTCCCTGTCTCTCTTTGTCCATAGGGTTGCCAGGTTGCACGGTGCTCTGCTCGCCCCTGGCTGCTACACTATCTCTCTCTCTCTCTCTCTCACACACACACACACACACACACACACACACACACACACACACACACACACACACACACACACACAGAGAACATAATAAAGATAATTGTATCTACTCGAGTCTGAGTCTGCTGTCTGGGTTGGTAAACCATGTCAGTATAAGAAAAAAAAGTCATAATTTTACCACAGTCTGTTTCAAATTTATATTTAAAAAACAGCAATTAATTTATAATAAAGTCTCTAATGTACAAGTCTCTAATGTACGAGAAAAGTCAATTTTACAAGAGGAAATTACAAATTTGAGGAAATTGGTTTCAGATTTACATCAATTTACAGAGAAAAGTAGAAAACTATAAGAAAATTGTTATAAATTTTGGAGAAAAACCTCAAACCTTCAAGACTGAAGTCATTACTCAAGTTTTTAAGTGGGTGCTGTTTGCATCCTTAACTCTTCTAGAAATTTTTGGTTGACTGTTATGTGTGTGTAATGGAATGTGTAGTTATAAAAAGAGGTTCCTACTCACACATGATTTAAAACAAAACAAACCACAATAGTGGATGTAAAATGTTTGTTAATGTTATCAGTCTTTTCTTGGGGGGGGGGGGGTTCACTTAAGTGTTTGACAGTTCATTTTTTATTCAGCTAAATGCACTTTGTGATGTGCCAAGGTCAGTTATGACCAGGATGTAGTATATTTTATTTCAAAAGGGACAACAAATTTTAATTCTACTAACAGTGCACATTGAGTTTTTATGTACTTTGAGATATACCTGAATAAGATACGACCAAAATGGTTATTTACAGAATTGTATTTTTTCATTGTATTGATTTAATTGTTGTTCAAGAGGAAAAATATTTCTACTACTTCAAGTTCTGCTCAACCCCAGCACTGTTATTGTGTTTTTATGCACTTTTGATGTGCCTTTGTCATGTGCCAAGCGCACATTTAAAACCAAGACAATGAATAAAAAGTGTATATTTTTTGTCATATTGATCTGTGTTGGTTTGAAATTTGTCATATTCAACAGATCACTGAACATGTGCGGCCCAGTTACGTGTCTTGATTTCAAATTTTGGCCCAACCGATTTAGTAACTGAATAGCCCTGCAGTAGGGTATCATAAGCTACAGCCAGATAAAACAAAAAATTGTGTCAATTTTCATTTCAGGCTACAAAGCAATAAAATTTGATTATATTGATGGGGGGGATTCTTTTCTATACACTGTATATTACTTGTAGACAGCATTAGAATATAAACAAATGTAAACATGGTTGTGTTGTGCAGTGAGGTGAATTCTCCCCTCTCTGTCCTGTATTAAATGAGCCTCGGGGAGTCAGAGCAGAGGCAGCTGGCTGCACTCCATAATTATTGACAGGTTTGATGTACTCTGAGTGGAAACTATGGGAGAAATTGGAGTTTCCCTTGACCAGCCCCAGGCCCGTGATTGTAATGGAAAGATTAAAAGCAGTGGTCACATCATTCACTCCCCAACTACTACTCTGTCGCTGTTTATTCCCATCATCATTCTTACTTTCTAGCAGCAGCAGTAATTAGATTACAGAGGATTCACTTATTTAAAGAGCTGAGTTGAAGTTCTGTGGTTTATTTTTGTCTTATCCCAGAATAACAGCTAAATCAACACAGCTTAGGGCCTCAGAGGGATCTATTTAGATGCCTGCCATGTGGGACAGGGCTGTGCAGTAGCACAGTCAGTCAGTCACAGCCTCAATAGGTCAGATCTGCCTCCAACATCCACACTCTGCAGCTGGGATCAGCGACTCTTCTGTTCTGCATCAGGGGCTCCATCATGTCACTGAGACTCCTGCCCGCCTTCATGGACAATGACGACGACGACGATGGAAACTTCACCAAATGGATGAGCAGCTACTGGGGGCATGGCGCAGAAGGTGGACGCTCCAGGGAAAGGAAACACAGCTTCAGGAGGCCGTCAAAAGCACAGCTAGACAGGAGAGCATCACTCCCTACGATGGTAGGAGCGTCTGCATTTCACTGATCAGCACACAGGATAACCGTCAGTTGTTGGATTTGCACTGTGCATTTTGTTTTCTTATTCAGAGTTCTCTCAGTGTGCTTTTAGAGCAGCCAGATGTAAAGATCCTGTACATGAATGGAGATACTGGATGCATCTTCACTGATTAAAAATGAAATTTGTAAAAATGAAAGAATATATAAGTATGTGCATATCATTCTCTGCATCATATTTAAGTAATAAATTAAAAAAATACATAGGGCAGATTATGATTATTAGACAACAGGTTATGCAAATAAAACTTTTTACTCCTACTTGAGTATATTTATGAAGAAAACATTTTACTCAAGCGCATTTGGTTGTCCTCTTTGAGTAACTTTTGATTTCAGTGACAAGAAAACTGGATAGAAATGTGCTTGTTTTAGTCATGTTATCATTTTATTTCAGTGTTATCATTTGATGTCAGTGATATAAAGCTGCAAATTTTTGTGAAAAAAGTTCATAACACACAAAAAAGTCTTACGTTTATTATAAAAAATATCTCAGATTCACGAGAAAAAACTCAAAAGTTTAACGTCTCAAATATGTAAGACGAAAATCACAAATTTACAAGACAAAAATTCAAATCTATGAGAAAACAAGTTGTAACATTATTATTAAAAAGTTGCACATTTCAGAAAAAAAGGTATAAAATTCACAAAAAAAGTAGTAAATGTATGAATAGAAAGTCACACATTTAATACAAAAAACCCCAATAATATTATGAGGTTAAAAGTTGTAAACTTATGAGAAAAATGTCGTGAAATTATAAGAAATCTCACCACAAATATATGAGAAGCTACAATGAAATAGAAGAGAAAAAACTTTCAGACTGTGGAGGGTAAAGTCATTAATCACTCCTCAAATATTTTTATTGGATACTTTTTTAATTATTCCTATTTAATTGCTTTGTTTGACCACTCTTATGTAAAAAAAGGTTTATGAGGGAAAAAGTTGCATATCTATAAGAACAAAGTAGAAAATTTATTAGAAAAAGGTCACAAATTTATGAGAAAAAAATGCAACCTTATAAGAAAAAAAAAAATCACAAATTTTCAAGTCAGATGTCCCAAATTTATGAGTAAAAATTAACAACTTTAATACCCCCCTCCCAAAAAAATATTATGAGGGAAATGCAATACATGTAAGAGAAACCATCATGATTTTATCAGCAACCTC
This sequence comes from Pholidichthys leucotaenia, assembly GCA_020510985.1. Classification (NCBI taxonomy): domain Eukaryota; kingdom Metazoa; phylum Chordata; class Actinopteri; order Cichliformes; family Pholidichthyidae; genus Pholidichthys; species Pholidichthys leucotaenia. Next base: position 41,626,985 of record CM035839.1, read on the forward strand.
ATCAAAAATTAAAAAAAAAAAAAAAAATCAAGGAGAATTCAAGAGGAAAAACTTCTAAAAATGTTGAGTTTTTAGTCATTACTTGGTACTCAAATTTCTTTTAGAAGATACTTTATTATTTTTACTCAATTAATATTTTGGTTTACAACTCTTACTTGGAAATGTCAAATTTATAAGGTTAAAAGTTGCAAATTTATATGAACAAAGTGATGAATTTTTTCCAAAAAGGTCACAAATTTATCTTAAACAAATGGTAATTTATAATAGAAACTCATAACTTTTCAAGACAGGTGTCACACATTTATGAAAAAGTTTTTGTAATCCATCCATAATAATAGTGGATTAGATTTACATGGCGCTTTACATGTCAAGTGACATCTCAAAGCGCTTACAGTGAGTCCATTATTATCTACTGTCAGACATTGATAGTGGTAAGTTACTTACTGTAGCCACAGCTGCCCTGGGGCAAACTGACAGAAACGTGGCTGTCAGTCCGCACCAACGGCCTCTCCGACCACAACCAAACATTTATACACATTCATACCCAGTGTCATGGACACTGGATATAAGGTGGGTAAAGTGTCTTGTCCAGGGCCACAACAGTAGGATGGCTGGGGAGAGCAGGATTTGAACCACCAACCCTCTAGTTATTGGACGAGCCGCTCTACCTCCTGAGCCACTGCCACCCACATTTCCCTCCTCCGTTCCATTTTTGCTAAGCACCAAACTGGACGGCAGGAAATTCCATTTTTTTTTTTGTCTTGGGCATGACCCAGCCGGGACTTGAACCCCGACCTCCCGGTTGTGGGGCAGATGCTCTACCTCTGCGCCACCACTCTGGTATTATTATCCTCTTAGTCATGGTTATTAGTTTCATTATTGTCATGGTCATGTTTATGTTTGCGCATTATTTTTCCTGTCATGGTTTTCTGGTGTGGTTTCATTATGACAGCGTCTTCAGTTTCTTTTTCTGCACAGCCTGATTTTGCCCTGGTGATCTGTCCAGGGTGTACCCTGCCTCTCGCCCAAAGATGCTGGGATAGGCTCCAGCCCCCCCGCAACCCGAAAAGGATGAAGCAGAAGAAGATGGATGGATGGATGGATGGATGTTCATTGTCCACACCTGTTTGTAATTCTGTTCATTTGCCTAGTTTATTTAAGGAACGCCGCCCCTCACCGGGACACGGCGTCCTCGTCAGTTTCGACGTGTGCCCATGCTTCTGTCTGTCCTGTCAGTTTAGCTTAGTCTGAGTTTATTCCTGTCTCGTTTGCCTGTTTTTGCCTGTCTGTTTTGGGGATTATTATTTATAGTTTTGTCAGCTGAAGGTGGTGTTCAGCCCAAACTAAACTCTGCAAACTGGAGTCTGGCACTTGGGTCCTTCCCTCCAACACCCACACCTGACAGTTGGCAAAACATTTTTCTTGTTAATGCTGACATGTACATCACTTTTACATTAACAAAAAAATATGTTTTTAATTCCTCTAACAACATTTGTTTGCACCACTTCAGTTTCACTCTCACTGTCTCGATGCACGTGCTGATCCGGTCACCCTGTTTTTCTGTCACACTTTAGAGCTGAGTGGACTGATCGAGACAACAGCTTCGTCACATGTTCAGTTGACACGGACAGAGGGTGTGCCAGCATTATTTTGGCACAAACAGAACCTCATAGACATGTAGGTCTGTTTTCGCTTTCAGTTACAGGATGTCCTAATTTTACATCAATAATGTCTGGCACCTGACTTTTACCCCGACACGCCAGTCAACGCTCACATGCAGAGTCTATTGGGAAGATGATTTTTTCTTTTTTAATTAAAGCTCATCAGTGATGCCACATGACCACACTGGTTTTACAGTACATGTTGGTGCGCACCAGAGTTCCAACACACATTCAGATGGCACTAAATGAACCGAACTATCCGCGGAATCCACTGTTTGGTCCTTTGATCTGGACAAAAGAGTGACCGTATGAATGCGCCCTTAAAGTCATTCGTGTAATTAACCCCATTTCAGGTCTTCTCTGTGGTTCAGATAATAACAACTGTTTACAAAGCAGTTTTGTGCCTATAAAGCAGAGTACACAAATGCTAGAGGCTCCCTCAGGGACTATGGGGGCCACTAAGCTACAGCATCACCCTCAGTATTTTTTTTTTTGGGGGGGGGGGGGGGGGGTTAAAATTATCTTCAGCTTTTTTCTAGTAGATTTGCTACTTTTTTCTCTTAAACTTACAGCCTTTGTTTCTCATAAATTTTCAGCTTTTTCTTGTAAATTTTCAGCTTTTTTTTCTCATAAATTTGATGATTATTTTCTCACAAACTTGAAACTTTTTTCTTATAAACTTATAGCTTTTCTTGTAAATTTTCTGCTTTTTCTTTTAAATTTGCAACTTCTTTCTCATAAATTTGCAACTTTTTTCTCATAAATTTGCAACTTCTTTCTCATAAATTTGCAACTTTTTTCTCATAAATTTGTACTTTTTTTTAATTTGCAATTTTTTTCTCATAAATTTGCAACTTTTTCTAGTGAATTTGTATCTTTTTTTCTCATAAATTTGTGACTTTTTGCTCATAAATTTCCAGCTTTTTTTTGGAAATATGCAACTTTTTTCTCATAAATTTGCAACTTTTTTTCTAGTAAATTTGTATCTTTTTTCATAAATTTGTGACTTTGCTCATAAATTTGTAACTTTTTTCCTTGGAAATTTGCAACTTTTTTCTCATAATTTTGCAGCTTTTTTTTTAGTGAATTTGTATACTTTTTAGTCATAAATTTGTAACTTTTTTCATGCAAATTTTCAGCTTTTTTTCTTGTAATTTTGCAACTTTTTTCTTGTAAATTTTCATTTTTTTCTCTCATAAATTTGCAGCTTTTTTCTTGTAAATTTGCAGCATTTTCTGGCATATTTGTAATTTTTTCTACTAAATTTGCTACTTTTTTCCTCATAAATCTGTGAAATTTTTGTGTAAATTCACTACTTTTTTCTTATAATTTACAGCTTTTTCTCCATAAATTAGTGAATATTTTCTTGCAAATTTGTTACTTTTTGTTGTAAATTTGGGACTTTTTTCTCATAAACATGTTTTTTGTTTTGTTTTGTTTCATAAAGTTTGGACCTCTTTCTTGTAAAGCTGCAACGTTCATGTTGAAGCTGGCAAAATTTTTGTTCTATGCAATAGTTTATTTTTTTCTCTTCATCTTCATCTTCATCTTCATCTTCACCAAGTTAATTTTTTCTAATATTTTTGCATGAAGCAGAGAGGTTTTTTTTCCCCATTGTAAAGGATCTGAACTCTTCCCTTCCCCCAAATGCAATCTTGCATAGAGCCCCCAAAAAGCTAGAAACTGCCTTAAACTAACAGGAAACATGAAAATGCAGCATATATTTATTTAATCAGTCTGTGATGGTGCGTGATGACATTTCTGATCATTTTCCTATGTATTTGCACAGTCACAGTTGGACGTCATGAGGTTGAACCGGCTCCACACTGCCACCATGGCCCCCACTCCCACCCACGTCAAACCCAGAGAGGAGAAGGGTGAGACCAGGGCGCACCAGAGAACTCGCCGGGCCTCGGCAGACGACAACAGCCGCCACCATTCGGCCATCCCGGAGACCCGTATCTCCACCATCCCAGAGCTCACGGAGTCTTTAGAGAAGAGACTGTCCCTTAATGACAGGATGCCCATGTCTCTGGTGAGCAGTCCATTCAGACCTGATTTATAGATGTTTTAATAGCTTAGTGTGTGATATAAAATCTTGTGGGGTCAATCAGATTGGGTCTCTGATAGCACTGGTCAACACCAAATTTATTGTTTAAGTTTTTTTTAGCTGATTTAGGACAATTTTGATGTGCTGAATCCAAAAATCACATTGGTTTTGCTCAATCAAGTCAACTTTTTGAACTATGGCCACATGTTTTCTTGCGTTTTTGTTTACATGTACGGGTATTTTCGCTTTATATGATGCAAAATTCTTTTTTATTTCTTGAAATTCTCTGAATTTTGAACAATGATGACGTAACATTCAATTTACATGTACTTACCTTTATCAATGTCTACTATTCAATTTACAGTACACCTGTACAACTGCTGTACAACTCCTTATAACTTAACACAAAAACCTGACCTGATTGAGAGAAACAGATGTCATTTTCGGATTCAGCAGTGCAAAATTGTCTTAAATCAGTTGAAAAAACACAGACAGCTTACAAAAAAATTATTTTTGTTATGTTAAGCGGAAGAAGATGAATGAATGAATGAATGAATGTTGTGTAATCTATTATAAAACACTGAAGGATTGATGAGTACTTAGAGGGTACTAAAAGGTCTTACTGAGCTGACAGGATCACAAACAGGCATGACTACATGACATAACCTAAAGCTTCACATTAGTCAAAGTCAACTTTTGTCACCATGGGGTGAGATGCCGGCTCGGCGCTCAGCCCATGCTCCTTTTATCCCTGCCTCTCATTGGGCAGTGCCTCAGCTGGTTCCCAGCTGTCAGTGTCACGGGACGGCTGGGGCCAATTAATCCTCATCAGCTGGGGCGCTGTTAATGAGTATAAAGAGGAGCAGCTTCGATCATTCGGGGCTGCGACATAAGCACTGCTAGGCTGAAGCCCCTTCGTCTGGTGTCAGCCTCAACTCCCCTTGCAGCATTCCGGTGTTTGTATCCCGCTGTGAGTATGCACGTCTTGTTACCCCCATGTCCGGTACGAGCTACCTACCCCTGCGCTGTGCAGCCTGAGAATGTACGTCTGTATGAGTGTCTGTGCTCTCCTCATCCCTTATCCCTTACCCAGAATAAAACATCTCGACTCACTGGCTTGTCCCTGGCTCTGATTGCCCGGCTCCCTAGAGCCGGATATGACAGTATGTCGCAGCCAGAAGAGTTGCCGGCGGCCGTGAGTCGCTGTGGAAATGTACCTTTCTGTCCGGGTGTCAGCGCTGCAAGCATGCAGTTTCCCAGGAGTCACTTCCGGCGCCAGGGCGACGAGCTGAGGTCCATCTCGGAGGCTGTCGACGGGACATTCTTCACCCTGCACGACGCCTCCAACGGGAGACGCTGGCATCCGGGCCGTGCTGAGGAACTCCTGGACTGTCACCCTCACTCTCTGTACCATCTGGAGGACAGTGCCAGGATAGACGCTGCAGGTACACAGCGAGAGAAGCTCCACGGGGTGGATGGAAATCCCGGCAGGGAGTAGAAGTGGGCGACGTCTTTCCCCGCTTCGGAGTCCCGTTTCTGCCGCTATTCCAGTCCGGGAGTTCGCGCCAACCAGAGGACTTCCCCCGACCTGCGCCACGTCACTCGGGATTCCCTTCAAGGAGCCGCAGCTGACAGCAGTTATGTCCGGGGTCGAGTGGCTGTCGCGAGCTCTACTGTGTTTCCTGTCACCACCTTCAGGCATGTGGCGGCGGCAGTGAGATTGATGGTGAGGACTTCAGGGCTACGAAGCTTTCCCGTGCTCGACGCCTTCCTCGTCTCGATCTCCGATCTGGAGCGGCGAATCCTGGGTTTCCCCCTCGCTTCGTTCCCTGGGAGTAGTCGTCATCACATCGCCGAGTCACCTCTGCACGAACCTCGTCCGGATCCAGTTCTGGGTCATCGTCAGGACCGTTCCTCCCACGCAGCTGTCATCCCTTCGCCTCGTCAGTGTGGAGATTCTACAGCCTCGTCCCCTGAGCCTCGTTCCCCCGCTGTCATTCCTGGACATTCGGGCTGGCTCACCCCGGCTGTTTCCCCCTCCTCCTCGACGCGCTTCCTGACTGCTGTGTGTGCCTGGAATCCCGGCCTGGTGAGCTCTCTGCTGGAGACAACGCGAGCGATCCTCAGACGAATTCCCGGGGGGTCCTCCGTTATCCTCCGTTATCGCCGGGCGGGGAGAGGAAGAAGCAGATTCCACTACAGCAGGCGATACTCAACCTCCAGGGGGCAGGCAAGTCATTGTTTTTTCACACCTGCTTAATGATTTGCTCTGTCACATCCCTGGAGGAGAAGTTCAGGGTTCGCAGCTCCCTGAACTCTCCCCACCTGCTGTAACCTGTATGCCTAATCCCGCATCCTCTGTGTCTCTCTCCGCCGAGCGGTCCCCGGCTCCGGGTCAACGTGGTGGGATATGGAGAGGGCCTGTGGTTCCGCAGCTACATTGCGGACGGAGGAGGGGGACTGACTGCTGCGTGGAGTCTACGCTGACGACTGAGCGTCCCTGGGTCTCCACGGAGGAGCGGTTCGGTCCAGCGGGACGAGATTCTTCTGGCTTCACGCCGAGTGGGTCGTCGGCGGGGTTACCTGCGCTGGAGGGATCTCAAGCTGCGCTGACCATCGTGCTGACTGCGGGGCCCGACGCGGCTAGATGGGAGCCTGACAACGACCTCCTGACGACGGATCCTGGATCTTCGCAGTCCTGGACGGCGTCAGAACCCGAGATCAGGCGAGTGCTCTCCTTTCTTTTCTTTCTTTTTATCTTTGAGCACTTCAGCCTATCTCCAGGGGAGACGAGCAGGGTGCAGCCGCCCGCTGCGTCTGAGCTCGTCTCGCCGGGTTCTGGCGCTGCCGGTGATCCTGATCCCGGTTCTGTTTTCTCTTCTGAGCCTTCTTCCAGGGTCACCGGCGAGGAGTTGCTGTTCCTCGTGGTGCTGGAGGGTCCGGGTTCAACGTTGGAGGTCGGTTCTGGTGCAGTGTCCAACGTGGGTTCGCCCGAGACCCAATCGGGGTCCAACGTGGGTTCGCCCGAGACCCAATCGGGGTCCAACGTGGGTTCGCCCGAGACCCAATCGGGGTCCAACGTGGGTTCGCCTGAGGCCCGATCGGGGTCCGACGTGGGTGCTGCCCCAGTGTTGTCCAGGTCCGGTGAGGAGGTGGCCGTTTCCCTGAGGCCCGCCGCCCTCGTCATCGGCTCTCCCCTGAGCCTCTTCCACCGGGATCCGCTCTGACCCTTCGTCCGTCTCAACGGTCCTGGTGGTTGAGTGATGCGGGTCGACGACCCGACCCACAGAACTTTCGGTTCGGCGATCTGGTTTCCCCCCACTGGTCTGTGTTTGCCTTTGGGCGGCCTGGTTCGGCAGCCGTTGGACTGGATTCCTGGGATCTGGGCCCAGAGTTCGCCGTCCGAACATTTCTCTTCCCCGGGTTGCCAACTGGACAATGGGCGGGGAGATTACCAGAACAATTCCGGCCGTTTTGGACTCTGCCTGCCGTCTCCTCGGGTGTCCTTTACTTCTTTTATTATTATTGAGGTCACTCGGGTGTAGTTTCTTTATCCATTAGGGGAATATATGTTTTTGTGCTGTGTTTTTTTTTTTTAACCATACTCAGCATTTTTATCGTATTGTTATCCTGTTACCCTGTCACCTTTTTTCCTCTTGGTGACTCACCTTGTGTATCGCGCTGTGTATTGCATTTTCTTATCTTTACTCAGCGTTTTCATTCATCCTTGCCTTGGCCTCGTCGGTGCATCATGGAGTATGCGTGTGGTTTCCTGTTCAACCATACTCTGTGATCACCCCATTCTGTCTTATTATCCTCGTGGGGGGCCTTCCCTAGCCCCGACTTTAACATTGACTGTGTTTGTTATTGTTTGAAGTAATGCGTTTCATTCCCACTTAACCGTACTTCATTATTACCCATTTGTCCTTGTCACCTCTGTTTCTTTAGGTGATCTTTTATATATTCAGTGCTGTGTGTTTTGTTTTCTTTAGTATCCATGCACAGCGTTTTTCATCATTTTTTTGTCCTGACCTTTGTCTTGTTGGTGCATTATGGAGTAGTGTGTTTTGTTCCCCTTAACTATACTCTGATTGCTTTATTCATTCCTGCCACCTTTTTGGTGGGTTTTTGGTTTTCTTTTTTTGCCCCGATCTACACGTTATTTGTATGCTGTCTGTAGTCATATTTGGTATTTTCCCTACCTGTGTCCTAACTCAGTTTTCTCCCTAACTGTGCTCTGGGTTAATCCTTTTCCCTGTGTTGTAGGGTATTGTATTTGGGTTTTTTTTCTCTGCCCTGCTGCCCTACATTGGTCTATTGTTTTTTTTTTTTTTGTCCTTCCCTTTGCATCTTCCCCTCCGGTCCTGCCTCCCTTCCGCCCACCCTAGGTGGGGGGGGGGGGGCTGGGATGTTCCTGGTCGTTCGGGAGCCCGACCGTGAGGGGGAGGCTCTGTCACCATGGGGTGAGATGCCGGCTCGGCGCTCAGCCCATGCTCCTTTTATCCCTGCCTCTCATTGGGCAGTGCCTCAGCTGGTTCCCAGCTGTCAGTGTCACGGGACGGCTGGGGCCAATTAATCCTCATCAGCTGGGGCGCTGTTAATGAGTATAAAGAGGAGCAGCTTCGATCATTCGGGGCTGCGACATAAGCACTGCTAGGCTGAAGCCCCTTCGTCTGGTGTCAGCCTCAACTCCCCTTGCAGCATTCCGATGTTTGTATCCCGCTGTGAGTATGCACGTCTTGTTACCCCCATGTCCGGTACGAGCTACCTACCCCTGCGCTGTGCAGCCTGAGAATGTACGTCTGTATGAGTGTCTGTGCTCTCCTCATCCCTTATCCCTTACCCAGAATAAAACATCTCGACTCACTGGCTTGTCCCTGGCTCTGATTGCCCGGCTCCCTAGAGCCGGATATGACAACTTTATTGTCAATTCTGCCATATGTACAGCGCATACAGAGAATTGAAATTACGTTACTCTGAGGTCCATGGTGCAACAAGGTAAACACTAAGTAAGAAATATAAATATAAAGTATAACATCTAACACCAAACATTAAACATCAAATATCATTGCAAAGAAAACCAACCCACCAACCAAAAACTAACTAAAAATACTAAGGGTGTGCAAAACACTAAATACGATTAAAAAAAAAAATTAAGACTTGAGATACTTAATTAAGACAGAGATACTGATCCACATTGATAAGCTAGCATCAATGCATCACAATTTTTGGCTGTTGTTTACACCAAATTCTAACTCAGGGGTGTCCAATCATGTGCCATGCATGGCCAAGACCGTGCAGGTTCTGTCTTCTACCCAGTCTCTTCAGCAGGTGTTGTCACTTATCAGCAATCAGTGGGAGGAAATTCAGTGAAATCTGCTGTTGAAGACACTGGTTGGAGGTAAAGCCTGCAGGGTCTTGGCCCTCCATGGCACATGTTTGGACACCCCTGTTCTAACTCTACAATCCAAATGTTGCAACAAAAATTGAGACTCAAACCAGGCTATGGTGTATGTGACATGCTGCACTGCAGGCGCACGCACACATAGGTGATCTTTTGGACTCTCAGACCCCCAGACTGTGTAGCTTTGTTGGCCGGACATTTCACTGCTCCACAGAGCGCCATGGTCCAACGAATTGTCTTTCGCTAGCGCCGATAGTGAACAGGTGAGTCAGCCCAGCAGTCACCGACCTCTGCTGTTTGGCTAGCTAGCATGTGTAAATTCGGCCACTTGGAAGATGAGACGGTGCGAGACCAGTTAGCGGAACACACCATGAATTCGAAGCTGCAGGAGAAGCTGCTGATGGCGCCAGACGACCTGTCATTGGCCAGAGCGGTGGAAATGGTGTCCCAGCTAGAAGCGGCTGTCCAGTTAGCATCATGGCTAGCAGCCCCCGATCCGCTCTCCCCACATTCAGCTCCACTGGCACAGACCGTGGCTCCGGCTGCTTAGCACTTTGACCCCACGTCTCCTCACAGTGGCCGAGAGGTGAACGTCGCGGGACAACAAGGCGCCACAGCACTCCGACCCTGTGGTAGCTGCTGCTCTTCTTCGCACTCCACACGTGCACCTGCCTGCCTAGCCACAGGACAAAGGTGCCAACGTTGTGGTAAGCTGAACCACTTTGCCAGAGTGTGTTACTCGGCTCCTGTGAGCCCAGTCCGACCATCTTCCACTCTGTGGGCTCCGGCAACAAGCCATTCAAGTGGTGCACAGTGGAGCTGGATGGCGTCAGTCTACCACTGTTGCTGGACACCGCTGTTAAACAAGTCCACAATTGGGAAGCTTTTTCCCCTGCAGACGATTAGGGCAGACACGGATGAGCTGTTTGGCTATGGACACACTAAGATTGGCATGGTGGTGACTGTCACCTTCTCAGTACGCTATGGCTCCAGAGTTCTTCCTGCGTTCACATTCCAAGTGACCTGCCACAGTGCCAATCTCCTGGGTTTTGATCTGTTCTGTGAACTGGGATTCTCCATTACAGACTACATGGGTTCCGCCATATTGATTGTCACCTCACCTTGGCAACATCGCTGGCCGTCACTTTTCACAGGCCTGGGCTGCCTCAGCGCCTTCAACCACCAGCCGCTCATCAACCCAGCTGTGTCCCTTGTTATTCAGCCCCTTCACCAGCTGCCCCTCGCTCAATGAAATTATGTTACAGCGGAGCTGCAGAAACTCCTGGATGTGAGTATCATCAAGCAGGTCGACGCATCTCCCTAGATCTCTAACCTGGTGGTGGCGAAGAAAAAACTGGGTGGTCTGTGGCCCTGTGTTGACCTCAGAATGATAAATAAAGCAGTGATTCCCAACAAATACCCCCTGCCCATGGTGGCAGAGCTATCTGTTATATTCCACGGCTCCAAGGTTTTCTCCAAACTCGACCTTCGCCAGGGTTATCTGCAGGTCCCTCTACACCCGGACAGTCGCGACCTCATGACCTTTGTGACCCACATGGGGGTCTTTTGCTACACCCGCATGGCCTTTGGCCTTAGCTCCGCCCCTAGCTGCTTCCAGAAGATTATGGCTACCATCTTTGCTGGCCTCGCGGGCGTGGTGGTGTATCTGGACGACATTGTGGTGCACGGTGCAACACCATCCTTTCGTGATGCCTGTCTCTCCAAAGTGTTGGATGTACTCGCCAGCCACAGCCTCGCGTTGAACAGGGAGAAGTGTATCTTCACAGCACCTGCCATTGAATTTGTGGGGTTCCGCTTGACCGCTGATGGCCTAAGCCCACTACACTCAAACACTAATGTGATGTTATGCCTGCCTGAGCTGTCATGCCCCGTGCAGCTCTCTTCCCTCCTAGGAATGACAGCCTTTTATCTGCACTTCCTTCCTTACTATTCTGAGACCACAGCACCACTGTGCGCCCTCCTGAAACAGGGCGCGTCCTGGTCGTGGACCCCTGCATGCTCCGCCGCCATCTGCCGGCTTAAGATGCAGCTCACCTCCCCGCCAGAGCTCACCCACTTTGACCTACAGAGCCCCACATTTATAACCTGTGATGCCTTCATTGCTGTCGTCGGGGCTGTTCTGTCCAAACTCCATCAAGGGATCAAGCGCCTGGTGGCGTTTGCTTCAAGTTCGCTTACGTCAGCTGAACAGAAGTATTTGTGGGGAGAGAGAAGCGCTGGCCTATGTCTGGGCATGTGAACGGTGGCATATGTACCTGTACAGGTGGCATTTCATGCTCTGAATGGACCAGTGAGCTCTCACGGTCCTACTAGCAATGACGGGGTCAGGACACAAGCTACTACGTCTCTACAGGTGCCCACTCAGTTCACACCTGGCAGAGAGAACGTGGTAGCAGACTTGCTCTCCTGAGCCACCCCCAGCCCCGCACTGGACGCCAATCAGGATCCCTTAGAACCGGAGCTGATCCTCATGCTGCACAGGCCTCTCCAAGCTGCCGTCTCTCTGCAGGAGCTCCAAACTGCATCTGAACAGGACCCTACACTGACTCAACTCTACACCTTCATTCTGGAGGGCTGGCCCCCAAGGGTGCCAGAGGAGTTAGCATCCTTTCACAGAGTCAGGGATGACCTGTCATGCTGGAATGACATTTGTGTGGCCAGGGGACTCTGCACGGTGGTCCCTGAAACCTTGAGTACCCGTATTCTGACCATGGTGCATGAAGGTCACCTGGGCGTCGTAAAAGTCAAACAGCACTGCAGACGCCTGCCTGGTGGCTAGGTATCAACAGGAATGTGGAGACTATGGTGAAAGACTGTATGGCCTGCCTCGCCAGCAGCAAGACCAGCCTGCCTCCACCTCCGCCTCTCCAACCTTTGCCATGGCCACCCGTTGCATGGACACACATTCAGCTGGACATTTGCGGTGAACTCCACAGCATTCCCCAGCATCAGCACTTTCTCCTGGTGGCCTACGACCTCCATTCTAAATGGCCCAAGGTGCTGCCCACTGGATCGCTCACTACTGAGGTGGCCATCGACTTCCGATGGCCGTCGACTTACAGCCGACCCTTCACACCCTGGATACGCACTGTTTGCTCCCCTCCCCTCAGGCAGAAGACTACGGTCCATTCGGACTAAAACTTCTCGCTTTATGAACAGTTTTTCTCCTCTGCTATCAGACTGCTGAACACTAAATGACTTATTAGACTCTTGTGCACTAGGTACAGCAGTTCAACTCATGTACAATTATCATTAAAAATTGTATAGAATAGCATTATTTATTTTTATTTAATTTTTTATTGCATGCATAGTTTTCCTTTTTTTTAAATTTATGTTTAATGTTGCAGTATTGCACCGAGACAAATTCCTAGTTTGTGTATTACATGAACAATGGCAATAAATTTTATTCTGATTCTGATTCTGATTCCTCTCCTCCCTGTTTTCCCACTGGGGCGTGCCTGACACCATCACGACAAATAACGGGCCACAGTTCATCTCGGTTGACTTTGAAGCTTTTGTGGAAGGGAGGGGGATCAAACATATCAGAACCACCTTTTACCACCCTCAGGCCAATGGTGGAGTGGAGAGGTTCAACCAAACCCTCAAGAACGGGTTCAGAGTGCAACTGGCAAATGGGCTCCCTTTCTCCACTGCCCTTCAGAGCACCCTGCTGCACTGCACAGTGATGCCGCACACCACAACGGGCAACTACCCAGCTCTCCTTAAGCTGGGATGTGAACTATGCCTTCCCCTAGACTGCCTACGTCCTCCACCAGAAAACACTCCAGTAATGGCACCCTCCCCTGGCAGCAGGGTGGCCGAGCGACAAGAGGCGTCGGGCAAAGCGCCCCGCACTCACAGTGCTCGACTGGATCTGGATTTGTTGACCCAAATGCTCACACAAACTACAGTCATTCTGGTCGACACCAGTACAGATCACAGCTCAGCTAGGACCAGCCACTTTCTGTCTGGCTGACAGCACACCAGCCGTTTCAAAAGGGTAACGCCACCTCCCGCTTCTGACCAGGAGACCACGGCCGATCTGGCCCGTTCAGACTGGGACTTTGCCGATGCACAGCCCGCAACTCCAGCAGGGTGCCCACCAGGGCCAGCCGAGCCAGCACGGCCTGAGTTCCACCTGGCCCAGGCCCCTTTATCTTAAGGACTATATGACTGACTTTTGAAGTACATATTTGTAGTTAGGGCGTGGCCTGTCACGTAGCAGAATAATCCACAAGGCCATGCAGGCACACTGGAAGTCTACCCAGTTACCCAGTTAGAATTGTATTGTTCTGTCGGGCTAATCTGTGATGTTGGGAGGGTAACAGTTTTGTGTTCTCAGAAGGAAGGGGGTAAATGTGGTGTATATGACGTGCCACACTGCAGGCACACACACATGTAGGTGACATCAACACGTTAGTGTTGGGTTTTGGAGAGACAGTCCTGCGATACTGATCTGTACCACACATGTTAAGCCCAATAAAGCTACTCTCAACACATGGTTGTTGCCCTCCCATTCTTCAGATATAACACAGGCAATGTTTTTTTTTCTTTCAATTTTCTACTGTGCAGTTTTGGTGAGTCTGTGTGAATTATAGTCTCAGTTTCCTGTTCTCAGCTGACAGGAGGGGCACCAGTTCAGGTCTTCTGCTGCTGTAACACATCTGCTCGGGTCATTGTGTTGATGGTGCAGAGATACTCTTCTGTATACCTCAGTTGTGATGATTATTTGAGCAACTGTTGCCTTTCTGTCAGTTCAAGCCAGTCTGGTCATGACCTCTGGCATCAATAATTCACTTGGGTGCAGAGAACTGCCGCTTACTGGATATTTTCTCTTTTTTCACACCATTCTCTGTAAACCCCAAAGATGGCTGTGTGTAAAAATCCCATCAGATCAACAGTTTCTGAAATACTTAGACCAGTCCGTGTGGCACCAAGCCGTGTTCAAAGGAGAATAAATGACAGTCGAGAGTCCACTGTTGCATTCCAGAACCCTGCTTCCAGTGTTTCATTCTTCACCCACCACATCTTGTATATTAAAACACAATGCAGAGACTCAGGAGGGCGAAGTTTGAGGAACTGGTGCCTAGCAAGTGGGTTACATCTTTGGTGCCGTGATCCAGATGTGGCTGTTCTGCGACTCCTGGGAGAAGCTGGCTGATATTATCCACTAAAGTGACTGTAAATTACTGGGTGATCATCTAAAAGTGGAACTTCATCACCTTTGTCCACGGACATATCCTTTGCTGTGTGTTTTATAGTTTGAAAAAAAAAAGAGTATTTAAAAAAGCGAGAGAGATGAACTTTTAGTGATTTGAGCATTTGTATGCTGCACTGGTTGAAATCAACATTATTGTGATTTCATGTTTGTTTTATTTTAATTCAGAAGTTGTTTTAGGAAGCAGTTGATAAAATTTTGAATGTTTTGAATATTTTTCCATTTAAAAGTGATAAGAAGAATGAAGGCAGGCGAGGCAATGAGCTGGATGACACAGAAACTTTATTCCATCTCCATCATACAGTACAGTAAAAGAGCCCCCGGGTCTCTGTGCATTCCTCTTTTATATCTTTAATACCATGCATTGAGACGCAGAACTTCTGACCATCATACACTGTGCTTAGAACAAAGCCTGTGTGGCACATTAACATGACATAATGCGGCACCGCTCTCACACCCTTCTTCTTCCAGCGGCTCCAGCATTTACTCCTCTCCCCGGGGGGCGCATAGTCCTTACTGTCCCGTCTGATACCCCCCGGTGACACCTCCTCTTTCTGTCCGTTGTTCCCCCCTTCCCCAGTTGCCTTCTTCTCTGGGTGGGGAAGTCCCACACCATGACCCCACACAGCCCCCCTCCCCCCGAACACCCAAAAGGGCACTACCCCCCCTGTCCTTTGGGCTTGAGCTGGCGCCCATAGCGGCTGCAACGGGGGGTCACCGAGCCAATCGAACCGCCCTGCTGGCGGGGTGTACAGAAGGGCAGGTCAGTCTGTGGAGGGAAAAAGGGAGGGGGAGAAAACATGTCAGCTTCGCGAGTGCAGGCCCTTGCTGAGGGATCGTCAACTTGCGGAGCCACCAACGGTGGGCGTCGGCGCTGGGGAGCTTGGGCCAACACTACCTGCTTGTCTGCCAATACAAAAGTGGGCTTCAGCCTGTCAATACAGACGGTCTCCCTACGTCCCCCCAAGTCTAACACAAAATGCTTCGCCCCAAGTTCCAACACCCTGAACGGTCTGTCATACGGTGGGTGCAGCGGGGTCCGGTGCGCATTGTGCCTGACAAAAACAAAACTGGCATTCTGCAAGCTTTTTGGGACAAAGGTGCAGAGAAAGCAATAGTGGGCCGGGCCTGGTACTTTAAAAGCCTCCGTACTATGCAAAAATTACATGAGCGGATCAACCTTGGGTGTGGAGTTTTCTGGTTAAAAACTCTCCGGGGATCCATAGCAGCTGAGAAAAAACGAGTTCTGCCGAGGAGGCTGCCAAATCCTTAGGTGCGGAGCGCAATCCTAAAAGAACCCAGGGCAGGTGGTTGACCCAATTTGCATCCGTGAGCGAAGCTCTGAGTGCTGCTTTAAGCGACCTATGAAAATGCTCGCATAACCCATTAGCCTGGGGGTTGTACGTGGTACTGCGGTAAATTTTGACCCCCAGGCTCCCCGCGGGCCACCGCGGACCAGAGTTCTGAAACGAATTGTGGACCCCTGTCAGAAGTGATGCCTGACGGGGATCTGAACTGTGCCACCAAAGCTGACAAAAAAGCACGAGCCACTTCTGCAGACGTGATAGAAGCCAGCGGGACCACTTCAGACCAGCGCGTGGTGCGGTCCACGATTGTTAAAAGGTGCGTAAAACCTTGTGAAGGCGGGAGGGGTCCCACCAAATCCACGTGGACGTGGTCAAACCTCCTGGTCGGGATTTGGAATGACTCGAGGGGGGGCTCTGGTGTGCTTGTGCACTTTGGCCCGCTGGCATGTGGCACAAGAAGTAAGAGAGCTCCTGATGAATATGGAATCAGCAGGTGTCATCTGTCCCAGTAAGAGTCCTTATGCATCCCCAGTAATCATCGTAACAAAGAAAGATGGGTCTTTAAGGTTATGCATTGACTACAGGAAACTTAATTCATGCAGTACAAGGGCTGCCTTCCCCCTGCCCAGGATAGAGGAGGCCCTGGAAGCTTTAGGGCAGGCACTATACTTCTCTACACTGGACCTTATATCAGGTTACTGGCAAGTGGAAGTGGCAGAACAGGACAAATACAAAACTGCCTTCAGCACTCCCATGGGACTGTATGAGGCTAACTGAATGCCCTTTGGGCTGCAGAATGCTCCACTGATCTTTCAAAGGCTGATGTCATGTTGTTTTGGTGACCTAAATTTTACTCATCTCCTGATTTATTTGGATGACCTCATCATATTCTCAAAGTCCTTTGATGAGCACCTGGAGAGATTGCAGGTTGTATTCCATTGGCTAAGGGAGCATGACTTGAAGATAAAACCATCCAAGTGCCAACAACTGAGAAAGAAGGTGCAGTACCTGGGTCACCTAGTCTCTGCAGGAATCAAGACTGACCCAGAAAAGATCTGCAAAGTGAGGGATTGGGTCAGACCTGAAAATTGAAAGGAGGTTCTGCAGTTTTTGGGATTTGCAGGATACTACAGGCGGTATGTAAAGGGATACTCCACTTTAGCTGCCCCCTTATACCGACTCACCTCTGGTGATCCAAAGAAGAAAAATGGAAAAAGAAAACCCTTGTTCCTGACCTACCCTTTCTGTGGACTTATTATTTTGGGGTTTGTGTTCAATAAAACGCATGAAACTACTCCTGCACGTGGGTTTTTCATTCCTCCCTTGGTGCGCTGTGTAATGGTGCACCAGGGATCATAACAGCGCACATTAGAAAATAACTGTCTGTTACGGATGAAGCTGGTCTGATTGTCGGAGGTAATAGAGGGGAGGATTAATTCTTTTTTTTTTTTTTTTTTTTTTTTTTTTTATTTAAGTTTTTGTAAAGGGTATACAGGTCGTTACAGCAATGCATTGTTTACATTTTCATCACATGTTCCCTTATTTTCTGATATCTGACAACATTGGAAGATTAATTCTTACAACACCCCCTTTTTTTTTTTAAAGTGAAAGAAAAAGTGAAATTAAAGAGAAAAAAAAACAAAAAACAAATAAAAAAACCCAAACAAACCAGTAAAAAACAAACAAAAAGAAAAAGTAAGTAAATAAAGATAAAAGAGCATCTGAGTAGTGTTGGAACAAAGAGCGGAACCATTATTGAAATGGTATTTGTCAAAGATTAGATCTAATGGAAGACACATATGCGGTCCAGGGTTGCCAAAAGTTCATGAACCCATCCATGTCCTGTCTCAGTGCGAATGTCAACTTTTCCATCGAGTAAATGTCTTGGATCACGTTAGTCCAATCTTCAGGTGTAGGACAGTCCTTCAACATCCATTTTTTAGTTAGAGCTTTTTTGCTTGCCAATATTAAAACATTGAATAAGTATTTTTCTCCTCGTCTTTCCAGCGAGTCCGGTAGTAAACCCAAATACAAAGTTACAAAAGAAAAGGGAACTGTAATTTTGAATATTTTCCCCAATATTGTCTGTACATTGGTCCAATATTGGTGGATAACTGGGCATGACCAAAACACATGAAAATGATTTGCAGTCTTTTCACCACACGAGCGCCAACAGTTCAATCCCTTATGGGTAAATTTGTTTTGTGCAGGTGTTCTGAAAAATCTTGCCAAGTTTTTCCATCCAAATTCTCTCCACTGCAGGGATGAGGTACTTTTCCATTGCTGTTTATTTAGCTTTTCCCATATTTCCAGTTGTAAAGTGAAATTCCCCTCTTTTTCCCATCTCTCTTTTATATAAGATGTGTTGTCTCCTTTTAAGTCTTGAAGACCTTGGTATATTTTAGAAATGTATCTGATCCCTGGGATCCCTTTATATGCCATTAAGAAGACCTTCAGAACACCTGACTGGGCCCTTTCCAAAACCTCCTTTTTAAGTATATTGTTTATGTGGTGTCTAAGCTGGAAGAACCTGTAAAGGTCTTGATTTATTAGGCCTTGTTTTTTCAAATCTTCAAAACTTCTTAAGATTTGCCCTTTAAAAAAATCGTAATATTTTATCAGCCCTTTCTCCTTCCACTTTTTAAATCTGGTGTCTGTTTTATTAGGAGTAAAGTCCTGATCATAGGCAATCCATTGCAGAAGTCGATAGGGCTCTTTAGTTTGATTCTCTCTGACTATCTTAAACCAAATTTTTAGCGGGGTCTCTATCCACGGGTTAGTGTTATTCAAAAGCTTAGGTAAGGCATTGTTCCCTATTATCGCCTGTAGGGGGATGTCACTTGTTATTTGGCATTCGATCTCCTTCCATTGTGCAGTGTAGACTGGGTTACATATCTCTACTAAAGTTTTAATTTGTGCGGCTTTAAAGTAGTCCCTGATATTTGGCAGCGCGAGCCCACCTTTGTCTTTGTTTAGCTGTAGGGTTCTATATCTGATTCTAGGTCTCTTGCCCTGCCATATGAATCTTGAGATCCTTCTGTCCAGCTCCTGCCATGTTTTTTTGGGAGGTTCTACCGGTATTGTTTGGAAAAGGTATAGAAGACGTGGAAGTATATTCATTTTGACTGCTTCAATTCTTTGTGCAGTACCCAAGAATGGTATCATATTCCATCTTGCTAGGTCAGATTTTATTTTTGTCACCAGTGGATCATAGTTTAGTGATATAATTTTGTTGAGTTGTTTCGGGATATTGACCCCCAGATATTTCATAGATTCCGACTCCCAGTTAGTTTTGAGTTTGCTTAGTGAATAATGATTTGGGTCATAGTTGAATGTTAAAACTTGGGTTTTATGCATGTTTAATTTGTACCCTGATAAATCTCCATACTCTGAAAAAACTGAGGTTAGTTCTGGTAAAGAAGTGTTCGGCTGCCCTAGGTATATTAAAATGTCATCAGCAAAGAGTGCTATTTTATGTTCCTTCTGACCAAGTGTAATACCTTGAATTTTTTGGTTTTGTCTTATCCATTGGCTCAGAGGTTCTATGAAGATTGCAAAGAGCAGTGGAGACAGGGGGCAGCCCTGACGACATCCTCTTTCCAGTTGAAGATGATAGAAGATGATAAAATACCGTTAATCCTTATTTTAGCTGTTGGTTTTTTATATAATGCCTGTATAGTTCTAATGAAGTTGTTATGAAAATTGAAACTGGATAAGATTCTATATAGAAAAGACCAGTCAACCGAATCGAATGCTTTTTCAGCATCTAATCCCAATATGACTGCATTTAAGTTATATTTTTTTATATGATGAATTATGTGTAAAGTGCGTCGAATGTTGTCTTGTGTCTGTCTTTGTCTTATAAAACCTGTTTGGTCTAAATGAATTAGGTCTGTCAGTATATTTTCTAACCTTTTGGCAAGGATAATGGTAAAAAGCTTATAGTCCTGATTTAGTACACTGATTGGTCTGTAGTTGGAGCACTCTAGTTTATCCTTTTCAGGTTTAGGTATAACTGCAATGACCCCTTCTCTCCAGGAGGGGGGGATTTCCCCTGTGTGGAGGACATAATTAAATGTTTTCAGGAGGAGAGGAGATAGTTGCTGTTTAAAGGTTTTGTACCACTCTGTTGTATAGCCATCAGCTCCTGGGGATTTGTTAGCTTTAAGTTTCATAATTGCTTTTTCCAATTCTTTAGGATGTATTTCTGACAGTAGTGTTTTATTTTGTGACTCCGTAAGTTGGGGAAGGTTTAATGTGTTTAGGAATGCCTCGGATGCGTTTTTATGTTTTTTGTGGGAGTATAAGTTCTTATAGTAATTCTCGAAGTTTTTAAGAATATCCTGAATTCTGAATTTTATTTCCTTTGATACTGGGTCTCTGATTTTGTAGATTGCTCTTTCTGTTTGATGTTTCCTCAATTTATAGGCTAGCAATTTTGCCGATTTACTGCCTGCTTCATAGTATTTTTGTTTCAGAAATGTAAGTTTCTTCTGGATTTCTATTGTGTAGATCTCATTTATTTGGTTTTTAATTTCCTTAATCTTGAGCGAGTCAGTAGAATGAGTGTTGCCTTTGTGTTCTTTTTCTAGGTTCCTAAGTTCTGACTCTAATGTGGATAGTTTTTCTTGTCTTAGTTTCTTTTGGGTTGCCAGTTTTGCAATAATCTTTCCTCTTATTACAGCTTTGCATGCATCCCACAGTATTAAAGGGGATACTTCTCCATTATCATTATCTTCCAAATATCTGAGAATATCTGATTCCAATTCATCTTTCAATGGTCCTTTCAGGACATTTGAATTTAACCTCCAAGAAAATGTATTATTTGTGTATTTTTGGATATTTAAGTCCATGTAGATCGGACTGTGGTCGGAGAGATCCATCAGTCCTATTTTACATGTTTTTACTCTTCCAATGTCTCTATTAAACATAAAAAAATAGTCAATCCTTGAGTAAGATGAATGTGGAGCTGAGTAAAATGTATAGTCTTTTACACTGGGGTTGAGTTCCCTCCACACGTCACAGATTCCCAATTCTTTTAGTAGCATCCGAGTCTTCCTGTTTTGGGTGTTATTTTGATGTGGGGAATTACCAGAAGCATCCCAGTATGGATTCAGTCTAAGATTGAAGTCCCCACCACATATCACTAAACCTTGAGCTTTAGTTATCATTAGGTCGAATACATTTTTATAAAATTTCCAGTTAGCCCCTGGGGGAGCATACACATTCAGCAGGGTGATATCTTCTCCCTCTAGCCGCCCAGTTACCAAACTGTATCTCCCTTCTTTATCTTTGTGTTCTGATTTTTTTTCAAATGTAATTTTGGTTGATATCAATGTTGCTACTCCCCTCCTCCTCCCTGATTTATATGAAGATGAAGAGATCATTTTAAACCCTTGTCTACTGAGTTTATTGTGTTCCACATCTGTTAGGTGGGTTTCTTGTAAAAATATTATTCCTGCTTTGTCTTTTTTCATTTTGCCTAGAATCTTGGATCTTTTAACTGGATTCAGGATTCCTTTTACATTATATGAAATTATTTTGGTTACACCCTGTTTCTCCATTGTGTTGTTTTGTTTAGTATAACTGTGTGGTGGCCCTCTTTTGTGCTACTCAGAAACTGAAAGAACATTAAAAACAAGAAAAACATTAAGAACATAGTGTAAAAAACTTTAAAACAAAAAGCTGTCATAAGAACTTCCTGAGCTGAGGTCTTTTTAAAGACCCTGTAAGAGCCTTGATGGAGTGAAGGCTCTGAGGGAAATTCCTCAAACTCTGTTACGTGTTGAGGGCCCTCTCTTACCACTGAAAGTAGTCCCATGCTTTTAACGTGAGTTTCAGAACCCAATCCAAACTTGTAATGATTTTTTTTTTCCCTTTTATGCCTAAACCCTGTGAAATTGTGTGCACCCTCCCACCCCCATCACATCAAACATTCACGCAAAAACAGTATTTGTTAGTATGAGGAGAACATGTGGATTATTGTCACATTTCTATTTTAACAAGTTTTTTTTTTTTTTTTTTTATTACAAAGACTTATTTGTTTCAAATAATATGATTGTTCCATGAAATGTTTTACCACATGCTGAATATGCATCTCCTTTAATGTTTGTTACCTTGTATGAGGGGGGTTGGATGTGCGGATTGATTCAAGAGAAAGGAAAAAAAAAAAAAAGGTCGCTATTCCAACCTGAAAACGGATAGTTTATCCGCGACGCTCTGGTGCTGGGTTTCCCGCTGCTGGTCCGTGGATTTTGAGGGTCTTTGTGTTGTCCATGTTTGCGCTTTGATCTTCTCACTCGGGTCTGCTGCGGGTTTAAATACCGTTACCAGGAGCCCTCTTTTCGCCATGTCAGCTGTTGCTTCTTCCGCCGAATTATAGAGACACGTTTCATCGCCGTAGAAGACCCTTAACTTCGCAGGAAATGGAGTCTGAAAGCGCAATTTCTTCTCTCTTAACACCTTTTTCGCGTCATTGTATTCCCTGCGCTTTTTAAGGACCTCCGGGGCGTAATCGTGTTCCACGTAGACTTTTCTCTCCTGGTGCATAAATCCTTTTTTCTGCCAGGCCAGTCTTACAACCTCTTGTTTTATTTTGAAATTGGAAAATCTTACCAACACTGAACGTGGGGGCGCTTCCGCCGCCGGCCTAGCGGCTAATGAACGATGTGCCTTTTCTATCTTCAAGTCGGTGGTTTGTGGAATATCCAATTTCTCTCTTAGTAAGGATTCCACGCATTCTGCCATTGAGTTAAAACCATTTTCGGTTCCTTCTATCAGACCATGAATTCTTATGTTGTCTCTTCTTTGTTTTCCTTCTTGGTCGGTTAGCTTAGCCTCTATAGCTGCTTGTCTTTTGCGTAGGTCTAGCACAGAATCTTCGAGCACTTTTATTCAATCCTCTGTTTCCAAGATTCGGTTCTCGGCCTGGTCCACTCTGCTGTTTGTCCTTTTCAATTCTTCTCTGAATTCCCGAAATTCGGCCGTAACTTCTCGGCGAAATCGTCGTAGCTCCTCAAATAGTGATTTCAGGCTAACCCTTTTGTTAGCTATCACCAGTTCCTCGTCTTCTGAACGGAGATCTTCCAGTTCAGATTCTCCGGCCGATACGTGTCCTGGCCTGGAGAATTTCAGTTTCTTCTGTTTTCCTTTAGACATGATGATTTTGTCTTTTGATTTTCACTCCTCCAAAAATCCGTTAAGTTTGATTTTCAAGGTGTTATCCTGGATTGGGTCTGAGAGCTTCAGTATTAAGCTGCAGTCGCCATGGCGTCCAGACCGGAAGTCCCGGGAGGATTAATTCTAAACTCTGACCAAGAGCTTTGGCCAGAATTTTGAAGTCCTGATTAAGAAGGCTTATTGGTCGATAAGAAGAGCAGTACAGAGGGTCTTTATCCTTTTTTAATAAAAGCGAAATGGTGGCTTGATATAAAGTTGGGGGGAGTGCTTTTACCTGAAATGACTCCATATACATTGCGTGTAGGAGAGGCATGAGCTTGTTGCAAAATTTCTTATAGAATTTGGCTGGGAAGCCATCAGGCCCTGCAGCCTTCCCACTCTGCAAAGATAAGATTGAAGTTTTTATTGTTTCAGGGGTGACTGTTTCTTCAAGTGATGCAACATCATCTGGATTAAGATGAGGAATGTTCAAATTATTAAAAAAGTTAGAAATAAATTTGGGTCACGTTGAGAATCACATGTATATAACTTAGAGTAAAAACTTTTAAACTCATTATTGATAAGCCTATGGTCTGAGGTAATAGGGCCAGAAGAAGTTTTAGTTGCCGAAATAATTCTTGAAGCAGTTTTTTTGCGAAGTTGTTGAGCTAAGAGCCTGGTAGGTTTATACCCATCTTCAAATATTTTTTGCCGAGATTTAAAAAGAGATTCCTCTGCATGTTGAGTTGTTAAGAGGTCAAATTCAGTCTTTAAGACTGTCCTTTCTTTAAGGAGCCCCGGTGTGGGACTTATTGCATACTGATGGTCCAGGTGGAGAATAGAGGAGGTGAGCTCAGAAATTTTACTTTTGCGATGCTTGTTAGTGTGAGAAGTAAAGGAGATTATCTGTCCACACAAATAAGTCTTTAATGCTTCCCAGCGAATAGATGCTGAAGTGTCCAAAACAGAATTAGTTTCAAGAAATAAATCAATTTTGTCTGTTAAATAAGATACAAAATTAGGGTCTGAAAGAAGAAGAGGATTGAAGCGCCAGGGTCTAGGTGACATATTTTCCTGTATAGCAAGCTGAAGTTTAAGGGGTGCGTGATCTGAGATAACAATACCTTCATACTCACAGGCTTTCATTGAGCCAAGTAAAAAGGCGTCAATAAAAAAATAATCTATTCGGGAAAACAAATTATGTTCAGGTGAAAAGAAAGAATAGGATTTTGAGGATAGGAATTTAAAACGCCAAGGATCAACAAATTCATGATCATTCATAAATAATTTAATTGCTTTGGATGATTTTGAGATGGAACAGGGTTTATTAGAAGAACGGTCGAGACTAGGATCTAAAACTAGGTTAAAGTCACCACCAAGAATTAGGTGGTGCCTGTCTAAATTTGGGATGAAGCTGAAAAGATGGTTAAAAAAACTGACGTCATCCCAGTTTGAAGCATAAATGTTAACAAGTGCAAGGGCAGCATTATAAAGAGTACCAAAGACCATAACGTAACGACCATTAGGGTCTAAAATAGAGTTGCAGAAGAGAAAGGGAACATCTTTATGGGTGAGGATAGCGGTACCTCTGCTTTTGGAGTGGAAGTTTGAATGGAAGAGCTGCCCCACCCATTCTTTCCTGATCCTTAAGTGGTCAAGAGTGCAAAGGTGCGTCTCCTGCAAAAAGGCAATGCCCACATTCAGATGATGAAGATGGTCAAGAACTTGCTTTCTTTTCACAGGATTATTTAGACCATTAACATTCCAGCTGATAAAATTTGTGTACAAGTTACTTACAGGGTTTCTAATTGACATTTTTGCCTCTCACCAGGGTAAAGCTGTCATATCCGGCTCTAGGGAGCCGGGCAATCAGAGCCAGGGACAAGCCAGTGAGTCGAGATGGTTTATTTTGGGTAAGGGATAAGGGATGAGGAGAGCACAGATACTCATGCAGAGGTACACTCACAGGTTGCACAGCGCAGAGGTAAGCAGCTCGTACCGGACGTGGGGGTAGCAAGACGTACATCCTCACAGCGGGATACAAACACAGGAATGCTGCAAGGGGAGTTGAGGCTGACACCAGACGAAGGGGCTTCAGCCTAGCAGTGCTTATGTCGCAGCCCCGAGTCATCGAGGCTGCTCCTATTTATCCTCATTGGCAGCGCCCCAGCTGATGAAGACTAATTGGCCCCAGCCGTCCATAATGCTGCCAGCTGGGGGCCAGCTGAGACGCTGCTCAATGGGAGGCAGGGATGAGGGAAAACATGGGCTCAGTGCCGAGACGGCATCTCAACCCATGGTGACAGAGCCCCTCCCTCAAGGTCGGGCTCCTGAACGACCAGGAACATCCCAGCCCCCCCCCCCCCCCCACCTAGGGTGGGAGGAAGGGAGGCGGACCGGAGGGGAAGAAGCCAAGGGAAGGACAACACCAATGGGGCAATGTAGGGTAGCGGGAAAGAAAAACCCAAATACAATACTGACAACAGAACAATTAACCCAGGTACAGATGGGGAGAAGAACTGGGTCAGCACGCCGGTTACATACTACCCAGAGAGTACCAACCATGCGTGACCCAGAGCAAGAAAAAAAAAAAAAAAAGAACCACCAAAAAGGTACAGGGCAAAAAATGCTGAGTATGGTCAAATAAAGGGAAAACACAATACACAGCACCAATATAAGTACATACACACAGTCACCAAGAAAAGTGAGGGTGACTGGAACAAATGGACAATTACAGAGCATGGTGTTACGGAAAACAAGGCACATGACTCTATAATGAACCAACAGGGCATAAAAAAGAAATACTGAGTGCAGGCAAAGAAAAACCCACACACATGAATATATAAATACCCACAGTCACCTAAAGAAATGAAAGTGACTGGAATGAATGGGCAACTGCAGAGTATGGTCTGAAAGGGAACAAAACATAACTCTACAATGCAAAAACGAGACTAAAAACATGGTACAAAAAATAAAATGCTGGGTACGAGGGAAGGAAAACGCACAGCACTATAAATACACATCCACCAACAGGACAGACATTACACCCAAGTGACCTTAATAACGATAAAAGAAAAAGTGACACCCGAGGTGTATGGCAGGCAGAGTCCAAAAATAGCCGAGATGGCTCCGGAGATCTCCCCGCCCATTGTCCAGCTGGCGAATCAGGGGAAGAGAAATGTTCGGACGGCGAACTCTGGACCCAGATCCCAGGAATCCAGTCCAACGGCTGCCGAACCAGGCCGCCCAAAGGCAAACACAGACCAGTGGGGGGAAACCAGATCGCCGAACCGAAAGTTTTGCGGGTCGGGTCGTCGACCCGCATCACTCAACCACCAGGACCGTTGAGACGGACGAAGGGTCAGAGCGGATCCCGGTGGAAGAGGCTCAGGGGAGAGCCGATGACGAGGGCGGCGGGCCTCAGGGAAACGGCCACCTCCTCACCGGACCTGGACAACACTGGGGCAGCACCCACGTCGGACCCCGATCGGGCCTCAGGCGAACCCACGTTGGACCCCGATTGGGTCTCGGGCGAACCCACGTTGGACACTGCACCAGAACCGACCTCCAACGTTGAACCCGGACCCTCCAGCACCACGAGGAACAGCAACTCCTCGCCGGTGACCCTGGAAGAAGGCTCAGAAGAGAAAACAGAACCGGGATCAGGATCACCGGCAGCGCCAGAACCCGGCGAGACGAGCTCAGACGCAGCGGGCGGCTGCACCCTGCTCGTCTCCCCTGGAGATAGGCTGAAGTGCTCAAAGATAAAAAGAGAGAAAAGAAAGGAGAGCACTCGCCTGATCTCGGGTTCTGACGCCGTCCAGGACTGCGAAGATCCAGGATCCGTCGTCAGGAGGTCGTTGTCAGGCTCCCATCTAGCCGCGTCGGGCCCCGCAGCCAGCACGATGGTCAGCGCAGCTTGAGATCCCTCCAGCTCAGGTAACCCCGCCGACGACCCACTCGGCGTGAAGCCAGAAGAATCTCGTCCCGCTGGACCGAACCGCTCCTCCGTGGAGACCCAGGGACGCTCAGTCGTCAGCGTAGACTCCACGCAGCAGTCAGTCCCCCTCCTCCGTCCGCAATGTAGCTGCGGAACCACAGGCCCTCTCCATATCCCACCACGTTGACCCGGAGCCGGGGACCGCTCGGCGGAGAGAGACACAGAGGATGCGGGATTAGGAAAACAGGTTACAGCAGGTGGGGAGAGTTCAGGGAGCTGCGAACCCTGAACTTCTCCTCCAGGGATGTGACAGAGCAAATCATTAAGCAGGTGTGAAAAAACAATGACTTGCCTGCCCCCTGGAGGTTGAGTATCGCCTGCTGTAGTGGAATCTGCTTCTTCCTCTCCCCGCCCGGCGATAACGGAGGACCCCCCGGGAATTCGTCTGAGGATCGCTCGCGTTGTCTCCAGCAGAGAGCTCACCAGGCCGGGATTCCAGGCACACACAGCGGTCAGGAAGCGCGTCGAGGAGGAGGGGGAAACAGCCGGGGTGAGCCAGCCCGAATGTCCAGGAATGACAGCGGGGGAACGAGGCTCAGGGGACGAGGCTGTAGGATCTCCACACTGACGAGGCGAAGGGATGACAGCTGCGTGGGAGGAACGGTCCTGACGATGACCCAGAACTGGATCCGGACGAGGTTCGTGCAGAGGTGACTCGGCGATGTGATGACGACTACTCCCAGGGGACGAAGCGAGGGGGAAACCCAGGATTCGCCGCTCCAGATCGGAGATCGAGACGAGGAAGGCGTCGAGCACGGGAAAGCTTCGTAGCCCTGAAGTCCTCACCATCAATCTCACTGCCGCCGCCACATGCCTGAAGGTGGTGACAGGAAACACAGTAGAGCTCGCGACAGCCACTCGACCCCGGACATAACTGCTGTCAGCTGCGGCTCCTAGAAGGGAATCCCGAGTGACGTGGCGCAGGTCGGGGGAAGTCCTCTGGTTGGCGCGAACTCCCGGACTGGAATGGCGGCAGGAACGGGACTCCGAAGCGGGGAAAGACGTCGCCCACTTCGACTCCCTGCCGGGATTTCCATCCACCCCGTGGAGCTTCTCTCGCTGTGTACCTGCAACGTCTATCCTGGCACTGTCCTCCAGATGGTACAGAGAGTGAGGGTGACAGTCCAGGAGTTCCTCAGCACGGCCCGGATGCCAGCGTCTCGCGTTGGAGGCGTCGTGCAGGGTGAAGAATGTCCCGTCGACAGCCTCCGAGATGGACCTTAGCTCGTCGCCCTGGCGCCGGAAGTGACTCCTGGGAAACGGCATGCTAGCAGCGCTGACACCCGGACAGAAAGGTACATTTCCACAGCGACTCACGGCCGCCGGCAACTCTTCTGGCTGCGACATACTGTCATATCCGGCTCTAGGGAGCCGGGCAATCAGAGCCAGGGACAAGCCAGTGAGTCGAGATGGTTTATTTTGGGTAAGGGATAAGGGATGAGGAGAGCACAGATACTCATGCAGAGGTACACTCACAGGTTGCACAGCGCAGAGGTAAGCAGCTCGTACCGGACGTGGGGGTAGCAAGACGTACATCCTCACAGCGGGATACAAACACAGGAATGCTGCAAGGGGAGTTGAGGCTGACACCAGACGAAGGGGCTTCAGCCTAGCAGTGCTTATGCCGCAGCCCCGAGTCATCGAGGCTGCTCCTATTTATCCTCATTGGCAGCGCCCCAGCTGATGAAGACTAATTGGCCCCAGCCGTCCATAATGCTGCCAGCTGGGGGCCAGCTGAGACGCTGCTCAATGGGAGGCAGGGATGAGGGAAAACATGGGCTCAGTGCCGAGACGGCATCTCAACCCATGGTGACAAAAGCAGGAATAACAACTGGGGATTGGGGATTTTTTTTGGGGGGGAGGGGGGACACACACACACATTCAAAGAAGTGAGAAAAAACCCCAGCAAAAATAGAACTTCCAAGCCATTCACCTCCTTCAGTGAGGTGAAGGTGACCCACCCTGTAAAACACAGTAGTTTTATGCTTGTGCATAGTAGGACGTATCTTTAACAGCATCTTGCTGGGTTTTTTTTTTTAAAGAATGCAAACTCATGAAAATCTATTAACAGTAACAGAAAATACAGACAATTAAAGAAATTAAAAATAAAAGAATCGGGAAAGAAAACTTGACTGATTAGATTACAAGTCATCCTGGTGATCAAACAAAATAATTATACAAGAAGCACAATGAGGGGAAAAAAGGGGAAAAACCCCAATTAAGAACAATGGGGAGTGGAAAACTAAAAATGAAGCCAGGACACCCTCAAAGACAGTCCTGTAATAGTTATGAACTAGAGAAAGAGAGTGGGTGAAAAATCTCTAAATAGTCCAAACCCCAAATAATTCGGGATAAGTGGCAGCACATCAACAATATTCCAGTTATTGTAATTATCGAGGGACACCATTACAATAAAATGTGCAATAAAAATCACACGAACAATCAGAGCACTGAAGCTTAACATATTTAACGTTTAACAATAACTCTAGGCTCAAAACACTTTGAACTTATGATGTAAAAAGCATCTGCAGTACCTGAGAGTCAGTCATCTGCAGTATCAGCAGAGTTCCCCATGGTTGTCAAAGTCGGTATATATTTGTTAATGAACACAAGTGCTTCTGAAGGGCTTGTAAAGCTGACCCGATCGTTGTTCCACACAAAAACTAGACGAGCGGGGTGATAAAGACGAAAAGAGATGTTAGCTTGATGGAGCCTGCGCTTCATCGTGTCAAAGGAGGAGCGGAATCGGGCCACCCCCAGGCTGACGTCTGGGAAGAAGTGGATCCGCTTGCCTTGGTATAAAATCGGTCCATCGTGGCGGCTGGCAAGACGCACTTGCCAGCCGCCACTGCCAATTATCATTGACCGCATCCACCGGACGCGGTCAATGATAATTGGCATCTCAAAAGCAGTTGGATCAAAAACTTAATGAAGGAGACCACTGATAAAGTTAGCTGGATTGGGCAACTCCACAGACTCAGGTAAGCCAATAATGCGGATATTCTCTCTTCGTGTGTAGTTGCTCAAGTAGTCCAGTTGTTTCTTAATTTCCCCATTTTCCTTCGTAAGCCGAGTCACCGTCTCGTCTAGCCCCATGAGACTGTCACAGGTGTCGGTGAGGGATTAGTCCATGTCTCGAATTTTTCTCTCATGTTCATCAACAACTTGCTGCAGAGCTGAAATAGCTGCCCCACATTCTTTCTGAAAATTTGCCAGCAACTCAAAATTTTCCTTCCTTAGTTTGTCAATAGCGGCCTGAAAGTCAGTAGTGGCTGACTCTGCTAATGAGGGAGAGGAGAGAAGCTATGCAGGTTGGCTAGCTGACTTAGGCACGGAGTTAGCTGTCAAAAAAGATGACATATCCTTCGCTTTTTGACCTGTCTTTGGCATGGTAGCAGTCCCTGGAGTCTTTAGTCGTGGAGGAACGGAAATAATGGTTAAAGGAGTTTGCAAAAGTACTTTTAAATATCAAATTGTGCAGGAGCTATGAGGAGGACGTCTAGCGTGCTCGCATGCTCAACCGGAAGTCCCAGGGCACACCATACTTTTTGATGTTTGGCAAACATCCCAGACTTCCAATTGATTTGGTCTTCAATCTGCTTACCACCCAGGATACAAATGGATACAATGAGTATGTCCAAACCCTACAAGACTGTTTCTCATATGCATATTCCCATGCAAATCAGATGTCTCGCCAGGCCAAAGAACAACAAAAAAAGACAGTATGACAAAAAGGTGCATGGCGACATCTTTAAACCTGGTGATCGAGTCCTGGTCAGAGTTTGCCATGTAGAAGGGAGGCAGAAGTTGGGAGACAGATGGGAAGCACAGCTATACATTGTGGTAAAGAAACAATCAGGAATCTCAGTGTATGTGGTACAACCGGAAGATGGAGGACAGGAGAGAGTACTTCATCGCAACCTTCTTACACAGTGCATGTTTCTTCCTGTGGAGACAGGAGGAGTGGAACAGCTGGAGAGTGAGTTAAAGACACCAGAGACAGGGTGGGAGTCACCAGAGGAGTCCCATACAGAGTCCCCTGAGACAAGCATGGAAAGTATCCAACAAGAGGACATGCAGATAGAGGATGACCCAGAAGAGATCGAGGATGCTAATGCAGAAGTGGGACAGACTGCTGAGGGAACAACGGAGAAGGAGGACGTGAGTCCCCAAGCACATATCATACCTAGAAGGAACCCACCCCGAAAACGTGTTCCACCAAGTAAACTGTCATTTGAGTCCTGTGTTCTGGAAAGCGACCAGCAAAAGATAGAGAGAGGAAGACAACTGTGGCAAAAAGTCAAGTCAAAGAGGACTGCAGGTCATACATAAACACTACAAACTTATTGCAAGCACACATCAGCACATTTGCATTTACTAATAAAACAATGTCTTGCCTTCTGTATTTTTCTTTTCATAACTTGAGTGCATTCGTGCTAAGGAAATGGGTTATCTGTTTTTTATTTTGATGACAGGGGCATCATCAAATAAAGAAGGGCTAGATGTAAGGTGGATGTCGATGTTGTCCTCTTGAGGGCGCCATTAGCCTAGTTCTTTGGGGATTTTGTGGCCAGTTTGTCCCAGTGTGCCACGGTATAGTGGATATATTTGCACAGGGCGCCATTTTTGTTCGCTCCATTTTGTGTTGCTGAAAGCATGTCAAGGGGTCTGCCGCGTGTGACTGAGCTGTGTTCAAAGGAGGATAAATGTCAGTCGGGAGTCCACTGCCGCATTCCAGAACCCTGCTTCCAGTGTCTCATTCTTCACCCACCACATCTTGTATATTAAAACACAACGCAGAGGCTCAGGAGGGCGAAGTTTGAGGAGCTGGTGCCTAGCAAGTGCGTTACATCTTCATGCCTCAAAGCACTGAGTTGCTGTCATTAAATGGAATATCACATATTACAGAAATGTGCAGATGAACTAGGAAGTCAAGAAAAGGGAAAAAGTTTGAAACATTTAGCGTTTCTAATTTTCAGTTTATTATCCAGTTTTATATCACTTTGAAATACAGCTCAGAATGGAGACAGAAAACAAATATTTTTGGAAGAAGTAAAACTTTTCCTTTGACAGACTATCCACTCCAGCGTGTGGAAATGCAGTTAGTCAGTTATTTATTTACCTGTTGATCTTTCCAGTGTTAAGTCCATAATGTAGGAAGGAAGAGTGAGTCTCACCTTGGTTAACAGGGCTTTATTATATACAATACACAAACTATATACAGAGGCTTACGGCACTCTCCTGCTGGCCAGGTTGCTCCACGACGAAAGAGGCAGAGCCTCTTCCGCCCACTCTTTTATACCCTGGGTGGCGTCACCACTGGAAACCGGTAGTAGCTACCCCGGTCTATCCCATGACCAACCCGGCCGCCATCTTTGTAATACCAGCCTATTTACATACATAACATTCCACCCCCCCCCCAAAAAAAAACGCCAAGCACACAAATAATCCACCTAAATTTGTTACCCGACACACGCACTAATCCAAAAATATGTACAGAAAATAAACAAATACCTATCCACTCACACAACTAAGGCTGAGGGGCTGGGTAGACCACCAGCACCCCCTACACGGCTGAGCGGATTATTCTGCCACTTGGAACAGGAGAATATACAAACAAAATAATAATAGAGAGATAGGATACCCTCAGAGATAGGGTGAGGAGCTCAGTCATCCGGGAGAGGCTCAGAGTAGAACTGCTGCTCCTCCACATTGAAAGGAGTCAGTTGAGGTGGTATGGGCATCTGATTAGGATGCCTCCTGGACGCCTCCCACTTGAGGTGTTTCAGGCACGTCCCACTGGGAGGAGACCCCGGGGCAGACCCAGGACTTGGTGGAGAGACTATGTCTCCCAGCTGGTCTGGGAACGCCTTGGTATCCTCTCTGAAGAGCTGGAGCAGGTGGCGGGGGAGAGGGAAGTCTGGGCTTCTCTGCTTGAACTGCTGCCTCTGCGACCCGGACCTCCGGAAAAGCGGTAGAAGATGGATGGATGGATGGATGGAAAATAATAATAGGCTGTGTTTGTAAATGAAAGTAATCCCTTTAAACACATCAAAACACATACAATAAAGCACAAGACAATTCCTATAGGCGGCTCCCCACCCCAACTCCCACCCCACAATGGGCACACAGAGTAAAAATGTATCAAAGGGGCAACACAAATAAAACAATTCAATTAAACCAAATTCCAATAAATACTTAAAATCCAATCAGTACCAGTCACACAGGCCAGGCAAACTCTAGAAAAATACTAATGTACATTCACACAGAGAAGCCATCAGCCAAACTAATTAAACCCCAAGATTCAAAACAATATACCAGGGTCGAACACATCTTACCCCCCAAAATTGGGCACATTAAACAACATTTCAATAAAATTTCTTTCAAAATAGCACATAACTTTGCATAGATGAGCTCCACTGGTCAGAACAACACAAAACATACAGAAAATTTACCATACAAAAAGCTCAAATTTATCAAATTCCCTTACTTTTCACCCTCTTTTTTTTTTTCTTTCAAATTTACCGGAGTACCAAATAGGAAAACCAACATAAAACAGGACTGAAGAAACAACACAAACATGCAAAATAAAACCCTCAGTCCCTGGATGGATCCCTTTCACATCTCCATCTCTTCACATCAGGGCTCCTGCTGCGCCATCTCCTCTCCACCTCCGGCAGCCACAGATCCCTCGGGTGTCTCCAGACGTGGATAGACCTGTGCCCAACTTCCTCCATCCGATCGGGCTCCACCTGGAACTGCCTGTCTGGTTGTCTTGCTGTTTGCGTGGACTGTGATCTCTGCGTACTCGAGCATCAACCTCGGTCTTCGAGGGAGCCCACTTCCTTTTCATCAGATCACCGGTCCTCGACTGGCCCCCGACTCCAGCTGCTCCGACACGCGGGCTCTCCTGGGTCTCCTCTTGGCAGGTTGTCGCTGGGAACGCTTTACGATAACCACGCTCCGCGGTCTAGCCCCATTTTCTCCCGGCATTGGCACCTCGTTCTGATGAGCCTCATCGGGGGTCCCGTTGTGCCGTCCGGCACCCTCGTCCAGGGCAGCCTGCATGACAGCATCGAGTCTGTCCCGAGAGGTCTTCGCGTGGCGCGGTGTGTGCACTCCCAAATTCACATTGACCATCCAGTCCGAATCCCACACCTCAGCACCCTCCAAGGCAGGAACAAGTCGGCCACACAGTCCACATCCAGACCATTCTTCACCGGAGACATTCATAATGGAGAACCCAAGGCTGTAAAATAGGTTGCAACCCATAACGTTAACACCGGATGCAGAAACGTTAATGCGAACACTGGGCGCCACACTGTCCTTATATCGGGCCTCCATCTCCACATAGCCCAATATAGCCAACCTGTTCTGCCCATAACCATAATACTCCACTTGTTGCCTTCTTATCTGTCGGTAGGGAAACAGTCTGTCCATGGTTTCAAGATTCAGGACAGAGATCACCGCTCCCGTGTCCACTAAGAGTGGGACCTCGACTTCATCCAGCGTGACGTTGCACCCAGTTCTCCCTGTCGTCTCTGGGGAGATGGTATGCACAGAGGTCGGAGTCTTCTGCACAGCACCTGGATCTCTCCCATGGCTCCTGCGTACGAAGTTTTCGCACACCCTGGCAAAATGGTTTAAAAGGCCGCATTTGCCACAACGTTTTCCTTTTGCCGGGCACACTCTGGACTTATAGTGGTGCTCAGTGGACTCACATCCATAACATTTTGGCGTACCAGGGGCAGACCTAATCCTGACCACGGAGGCAAAATCATCTTCTCCACACTCACCATCACAAGGGTCCAGACGCAGTGCCTCAGCACAAGACACATTCTTCTCCAGGGGGGCCTCTTCAGTTAGGCCCCTCGCGATGGTCTCTGCTGCCTCGTACTGTTGGGCGAGCTCGACAGCCTCCGCTAACGTCATCTCTCCTGGGTGAGTCAACAACCTGGTCCGGGCCGCCGTGCAACAGACATGCTCCGCCAGCTGGTCCCAAATCATCTCGTCCTCCAGGGTCCCGAATCTGCATCCCCTCGCCAGCTCTCGGAGGTCCGCCACAAATCTTTGCACAGGCTCTCCCGACCGCTGGCGGCGCTGTTGGAATTGAATGCGTTTCACAATGACGTTCTCCGGCGCCTTAAAGTAGCGCGCCATTAGCTGCACCACATCGTCAAAGCTGTCCACTCCTCCCAAATTCTCAAGAATCCTCTGCCCTTCCATTCCTAAATTATGTACTAACACAGCTCGTGCACGGAGCTTCTCCATATCTCCCAAACCCAGTGCAACAAGATAGTTGGTAAAGGCAGTGAACCACATAGGCCACGGCATGAGGGGCTTGCCCGGAGCCTCGAGGAATGGCCGAAAGCTAGCAATAGAGCGTTCCATTACCGCTTTTACCTCGTTGCCGTTTGTTATGTCCATAATGTAGGAAGTAAGAGTGAGTCTCACCTCGGTTAACAGGGGTTTATTATATACAATACACAAACTATATACAGAGGCTTATGGCACTCTCCTGCTGGCCAGGTGGCTCCACGATGAAAGAGACAG
Organism: Pholidichthys leucotaenia; assembly: GCA_020510985.1. NCBI lineage: Eukaryota > Metazoa > Chordata > Actinopteri > Cichliformes > Pholidichthyidae > Pholidichthys > Pholidichthys leucotaenia. The sequence goes on from CM035839.1 coordinate 41,662,357, forward strand.
AGCCTCTTCACCGCCCACTCTTTTATACCCTGGGCGGCGTCACCACCGGAAACCGGTAGTAGCCACCCCGGTCTATCCCATAACCAACCCGGCCGCCATCTTTGTAATACCAGCCTTTTGCAACTTTTTTTGTTACTTTTGTCTGTCCCACACAGTCAAGAAACAACCAAACACATACATACAGGTCAGTGTGATGTGTTTCATCAAATCTTTGGCGTAGAACAAAAAAAAGAAATGTAGCTCACAATATTGTCCTTTTGTTACTGCAGTTGAAGTCGTTACTATGCCAACCACCAGCTAATTCAGCATATGAGTTATAAAATCCCCTCTGTAGATCGCTACCTGGAGGGTTTTGTGTGTCCCAATGATCCCAGGAGCTATGTTGTGGGGGGGCAACTTGCCCCTGGTAGGGTCTCCCAAGACAAACTGGTGCTGGGTGAAAGGCCAGACCAAGAGCGATCTAGTAGATCCCATGGAAAAAAGTTACATCAAGGACCCATTGTACCCAAAGAAGCCACATGGTTCCACCCTCCCATGGGTTCACCACTTGTAGGAGGGATCATGAGGATCAGGAGCTATGTGAATCGGGTAGCAGTCCGAGCTGCTCTGTTTGGACTGCAGTCTCTGTGACCTGGACCCCCAGATAAGTGGTAGAAGATGGATGGATGGATGGATGGATGGATGGATAGGGTTATAAAATATTACTCTTTTCATCAATTATAATGCACAGCCAGCGATTACAGCAATGAACTCCTCACACAGCATCATGGTAGTTGAACGCTTCTATTTGACCACACATGTTTTGCTCACAGACATGTGTTGCTCCAGCAACTGTGCCACCGCACCACCCTTTTTGATTTTTTTTTTTATATGGCCTCTATGAGCAGTATTTAGATTATGCAGTCTGACAGCCGTAACGGACCTGTGGAATCTCTCCCTCGAGCACTTAGAATGGCACAGCCTACAGCTAAATGAGCTCCTCAGCACATTCAGCATGTCCTGCATGGGGTGGAACTCAGTCTTCAGGAGAGATGACAGCTTAGCCACCGTCCTCCTCCCTCCTATCTCCTCCACTGGGTCAGGGTGTCGCCCCAGACCAGAGCTGGCTTTTTTGATCAGCCTGTTCATGTTACGACCCGAGCGCTGGGTTCTGTCCACGCAAAAACTCACCGGTGGACTCTTGGCGTCTTATGGTGATCCATGAGGGTCACCGCATGACAGTATACTCCTGCCAGACGTCTAAACGGAGACGCCACTCCAAGACGCCTTTTTCACCATGAGTTTTGCCATTGTGTAGAGTTTTTTCCGGTAGTTGGACTTGGTAGGGAGATGCCCGCCAGCGAGTGTGATTATTGCCAGGAGTGGCTGGAGGAGATTGACGGCTATCTGGCGGAAGCCGCCCGTCTCATGCCCACCCAAGCAGCTGGTTATCACTTAGACCTCGCCCAGCGGGCTGTGCACCGTTACCATCTAACCTATATTCCGGAAGGAGAAAAGAGGTTAGTGTGGATTTTTGCACAACGCACATTGAGGGAGAAGGCGCTTCTGGGAACCCCTCCACCTCCCGCGAGGACAGCGTCCCTGGTGAGAGTGGAGATTCGTCGGCTGTAGGGAAAGCCCGGCAGGGGATCTGTGGATCGGACTCCAGTGCCTGCCGCCCGCCTAGTCCCAGTGTCATATGTTCCTGGGCCCTTCGCCACTTCATCGGCCAGTAGGCCCCATAGCCATGCTCCTACCAAGCTCCAACGAGAATCCCGTCTGGATCCAGCTCCGGGTCGTTGGAGGGACCCAGCCTCCCTGTTGGCCGCATCATATACGTCATGACATAAGGCTGCTGCCCACGGGTCATCTGTTCCAGCTGCGCTGTCAGCTCCTCGTGCCCGCGTTGCCCCGACTGCCATGTCCTCCTCGGTGACGTCACCCCCCGCGGCTGGGAATGCTGTGAGTCGTGCTTCGGCGAGGCCTGTCAGCAAACCACCTCGAGCGGCTCCTCCTCGTGGCCCCATGGAGCCTGCCGTTTTCTCCCGGAGGGATGAAAGGAGAACGCCACCTGCTGCAGCAGGCACCACCTTCTCTCCAGGAGACAGGCAAGTGCAAATTGTTTCTTCCCATCATGTTTATGATCTGCCTTGTCTGACTCCTGGGGCCGGAGTTCGGGGTTTGCAGCCCCCCGAGCTTCCGCCACCTGCTGTAACTATTATTCCTAAACCTGCTGCCTCTGTGTCCCCCCCGTTGAGCAGTCCGCGACGCCAGGCCAACGTCGTCGGACGAAGAGGGGGCCTGCAGTGCTGGAAAGCCTGGATCCGGCCCTGCAGCCACGTCGTGGACGGAGGAGAAGAGCGGACTGCGGCCCGGAGCCTGAGCCGACGATGAAGCGCCCCCGGGTCTCCTCGCCGGAGCGGTCCGAGCCAGTGGGTCGAGTGTCCTCTGCCCCCATGCCATACGGGTCATCGGCCATCTTGCCAGCTGCGGAGCCCGATGCAGCTGAGTTGGAGCCTGCTGATGAGAGTCGCCGTCCTGAGCCTGGATCATCGAAGTCCCGGGTGGCAACAGAACCCGAGTGCAGGCAAGTGCTCCCTCTTGTGTCTCTGTCCCCTGTTTTGGAGCATTTTTGCCTGCCTTTCGGGGAGACGAGTGAGGAGCAGCTGCCTGCTGCGCCCGAGCTCGTCTCGCTGGGTTCTGTTGCTACCGGTGATTTTGATCCCGGTTTTCTTGTTTGTGAGCCTCATCAGGTTTGTGTTCTTTCTTGTCTTGTCATAGTTTAGCTTGTAGTGGCTGGGGTTAGCCCTACGAGCCCTTGTATTGCTTAGTGTGTGTTTTTGCCCTTAGCGGCTCATAACCTTGTGTCTTGTCTCGTTTTGTTAATAAATTACCACCATTGCAAAACTTACCGGTGGACTCTTGGCATCTTATGGTGATCCGCGAGGGTCACCACATGACAGTTCAGTCTCTTTATGTTAGCTGCCGTAATGCCACTGCCCCAGCAGACCACTCCATACGTAAAGGCTGATGCCACCACAGAATCATAGAAAGTCTTCAGGAGTGCCCCCCGCACTCCAAAATGCCTGAGTCTCCTCAGGAGGAACAGCCTCCGCTGCCCTTTCTTGTAGAGCGTGTTGGTGTTGTGTGACTAGTCCAGTTTATTGTTCAGATGAACACCCAGATACTTGTAAGATGTCACCATCTCGGTGTGATTACAAAAATGATCAAAATGTGAAACACAAATCTTATAAACATAAATATATAAATAAATAAAACAATATGTGAATACCTTGTTTCCAATGTGTACAATGATAAATGAAAGTGATTAAATTGATGAGAAAGCACTAAGTAGTGGACAAATATAGTTTCTGGGGAGCTCTGAATGTAGAAGAGCATTGTATTGTGCAAGAGGTCCATAAAGTTACTATTTTTAAAAAAGCATCTTATTTAGGACCCTTTTTAAAGTGTGTCCGAAGTCACTTCCTGATTTGGGCCGTCACTTTATTATGTCCTACTCACGATTGGTTTTGTAGCACATCCCTGTATTTGTAGTTGCTTTGAATATTTGCAGCACCTACAGTATGTGTTGCCATTTTGATGCAGATGCTTTGAGTTTTGTTTTGATTTGTCTGTTTGCAGTTGTGCTCTTAACTTGCAGCACATTTGAGCTCTCAGGACCACTGTAGCTCAAGGCTCTTGAGAGTGCCATTTTTCATGCTTTTCCCATGCCAGTGTTCTCCACAAACTACAATCAATCAATCAGTGCTTTATTTATATAGCCCTTTTCTTACAAAAAGATGCAATGCAAAGTGCTTCACACATTGAAATAAAACACAATTCACCCCCCCACACACACATATAGACACAAACACACACACACACACAAAGAAACTTTGATCAACTTATGGCTTAAGGCGGGCACCAAGGATCCAAGTGTGGAAGCATCATCACTAGGGAGTCATCACCAGCAGGGAAAATGCCAAGTCCATGGCTACAGGAATACCACCTCTGAGACTGCCCAAGTCCAACCCGAGGGGTTGACTTGACATTGCAGATGCGGCACCACAGTGCATGACCCCCTCAGCTAGGCAGACCAGGGCAATCACAGGCCAGCGCCCCACAGCCAGAAAACAGGCACAACCCCCACGGGAGGGCCCCCCATGAGGAAACGCCGGAGCTTGGACAGGGTGATAAAAAGTCACTGATAAATAATAAGACAGTTTGTTGATTAAAAAGACTAGGCAGTTAAGATGACTAGAAAAATAAAACAACACCTAAATACAGTCAGACAGACATATATTCATAAATATTAATAATTCACAGTAAGATAAGTGATTGTGAAATAAAATAAGTTTAAAATCAGAAATTAAGAGAATTAAAATAGGAAATTAATCAAAAGCAAGGTTAAAATAGTAGGTCTTGAGCCTGCTTCTAAAAACATGAACATTCTTGGCAGCTCTGATGTTCTCCAGCAGGCTGTTCCACAGATATGGACCAGAGTAACTAAAAGCTGCCTCACCGTGGGTGCGTGTTCTCACAGTACGAATAGTTAAAAGGCCAGTGCCAGAGGACCTCAGGGACTGCGGTGGTTCATATGCCAAAAGCAATTTTGATAAATAAGAAGGCCCAAGACAATGCAGACCACCATGCAGCCCACCGGAGTGGTGGCCTAGTTGACTGAGGATCTGCGCCACAACCGGGAGGTTGGGGGTTCAAGTCCCGGACAGGTCATACCAAAGACCATATAAAAACAGTACTTCCCACCTTCTAGCTTGGTGCTCAGCGTAATAGAATGGGGGGAAGGAGAAGTTGTTTTGTGGCGGTGCCTTGCATGGCAGTGACCCCTCTGAATCCACATGTGATTAACACTGTAGATCGTAGAAATGTAATTTCGTTCTACTGTACATGATTAGCTGTATGGACTGAATGACAACAGAGATGGCTTCTTCTTCAGACATTTATAAACCAATAAAAGAATCTTAAAATCAATCCTGAATGACACAAGGAGCTAATACAGTGATTTTAAAACCAGTGGGATGTGAGCCTGCCGTCTAGTCCTCGTCAGAACACATGCAGCCAAATTCTGTAATAACTGCAGATTTGAAATTGTCTTTTTGGGAAGACCACAGAGCAGGGCATGACGGTAATCAATACAACTGGTGATAAAAGCATGCATCAGTATCTCTGTTTGCTCAAGAGAGAAGTGGGCGGACTCTGGCTGTGTTCTTTAGATGATAAAATCCTGTTCGTGTTATATTTTTAATGTGCAGAGGAAAACCAAGCTCAGAGTCTAAAATGACACCCAAATTCTTTACATATTTGGATGTGGTAAAGGACAAACTATGTAATTTTGGTAAAAATTTTCTCTCTCTGAGCTTCAGGACCAATGACTAAAACTTCAGTTTTGCCCTGGTTGAGCTGAAGAAAGTTTGCTGCTATCCATAACTTAATGTCTAAAATACAGTTAAAAAGGGTGTTAATTGGTTTCATGTCATCAGGAGACACAGCGATATACAGTTGTGTGTCATCAGCATAACTATGGTAATTAATGCCATGTCTCCTGCTAACATCCCCCAGGGGCAGCATGTACAGATTGAAAAGTACTGGACCTAAAATTGAACCTTGGGGCACACCACAGTTTATTCTGTAGACTCTGGAAGAGCATACACACATGGACAAAATTGTTGGTACCCCTCTGTTAATGAAAGAAAAACCCACAATGGTCACAGAAATAACTTGAATCTGACAAAAGTGGTAATAAATAAAAATTCTATGAAAATTAACCAGTGAAAATCAGACAATGCTTTTGAATTATGGTTCAACAGAATTATTTTAAAAAACAAACTCATGAAACAGGCCTGGACAAAAATGATGGTACCCTTAACTTAATATTTTGTTGCACAACCTTTTGAGGCAATCACTGCAATCAAACGATTTCTGTAACTGTCAATGAGACTTCTGCACCTCTCAGCAGGTATTTTGGCCCACTCCTCATGAGCAAACTGCTCCAGTTGTCTCAGGTTTGAAGGGTGCCTTCTCTAGACGGCATGTTTCAGCTTCTTCCACAGATGTTCAATAGGATTTAGATCAGGGCTCATAGAAGGCCACTTTAGAATAGTCCAATGTTTCGCTCTTAGCCATTCTTGGGTGGTTTTAGCTGTGTGTTTTGGGTATTATCCTGTTGCAAGACCCATGACCTGCGACTGAGACCAAGCTGTCTGACACTGGGCAGCACATTTCTCTGTAGAATACCTTGATAGTCTTGAGATTTCATTGTACCCTGCACAGATTCCAGACACCCTGTGCCAGATGCAGCAAAGCAGCCCCAGAACATAAAAGAACCTCCTCCATGTTTCACAGTAGGGACAGTGTTCTTTTCTTGGTATGCTTCATTTTTGTGTCTGTGAACATAGCGCTGATGTGCCTTGCCAAAAAGTTCCAGTTTTGTCTCGTCTGTCCATAGGACATTCTCCCAGAAGCTTTGTGGCTTGTCAACATGCAGTTTGGCAAATTCCAGTCTGGCTTTTTTATGATTTGTTTTCAACAGTGGTGTCCTCCTTGGTCGCCTCCCATGAAGTCCACTTTGGCTCAAACAACGACGGGTGGTGCGATCTGACACTGATGTACCTTGACCTTGGAGTTGACCATGAATGCGTTTAGAGGTTGTTCTGGGCCCTTTTGTTACCATTCGTATTATCCGTCTCTTCCATTTTTCATCGTTTCCTCCTGTGGCCATGTCCAGGGAGGTTGGCTACAGTCCCGTGGGTCTTAAATTTCTGAATAATACATGCAACTGTAGTCACAGGAACATCAAGCTGCTTGGAGATGGTCTTATAGACTTTACCTTTAACATGCTTGCCTATAATTTTCTTTCTAATCTCCTGAGACAACTCTCTCCTTTGCTTCCTCTGGTCCATGTTTAGTGTGGTACACACCATGTCACCAAACAGCACAGTGACTACCTGTCACTCTTTAAATAGGCCGACTGACTGATTACAAGTTTGTAGACACTTGTGATGTTAATTAGAGGACACATCTTGGTTGAACATGTCCCTATGGTCACATTATTTTCAATCTTTTCTAGGGGTACCATCATTTTTGTCCAGGCCTGTTTCATGAGTTTGTTTTTTAAAATAATTCTGTTGAACCACAATTCAAAAGCATTGTCTGATTTTCATTGGTTAATTTTCATAGAATTTTTATTTATTACCACTTTTGTCAGATTCAAGTTATTTCTGTGACCATTGTGTTTTTTCTTTCATTAACAGAGGGGTACCAACAATTTTGTCCACGGCTGTATATCCATACTTACAAAAAGTTCCTGTCTGTGAGGTACGACTTGAACCAATTAAGAGCAGTACCAAAGAGGCCAACCAGATCCTTTAGTTTGGTTAAAAGAATATGGTAGCCTACTGTATCAAAGACAGCACTTAGATCCGGTAGAACCAGGACTGAAATTCTGTGCGAGTCCATGTTGTGCCTTAGGCCATTAACAATCCCGACCAGGGCTGTCTCTGTACTGTGGTTCATCTTAAAACCAGACTGGTTTTCATCAAATATCCATCCATCCATCTTCTACCACTTAATCCTTTTCAGGTTTGGGGGTGGGGGGGGGGGTGCGGCTGGAGCCTATCCCAGCATCTTTGGGCGAGAGGCAGAGTACACCCTGGACAAATCGCCAGTCCATCACAGGACCAACACAGAGAGACAGACAACCATTCACTCTCACATTCATACCTAAGGACAATTTAGAATCCCCAGTTGATGCCATTTAACCTAACCTGCATGTCTTTGGCCTGTAGGAGGAAACTGGAGTACCTGGAGTAAACCCACACAGACACGGGGAGAACATGCAAACTCCACACAGAAGGGTCACTGATGGTCAAGGATGGGATCGAATCTGTTGTGAACGGCCCTTTTCAAGGGCTATTGAAGGACAACAGACGCACACTGTGGTTTCTGCGCATTTATTAACGTAAAGACAGACACGAACATTAACAATTAAGAACTAAATTATAAGGTGCATGGTGCTAACAAACAAGTACAACATGGTAAATGCTGGAGGAGAGTGGAGCTCAACGTCCAGGGGGACATGAAGCCAGGGAATGCATGGCCAGGGGCGGAATCCAGCCGGAGCACTCCCGAAGGCAGCGGGGCTCACGGCTAGAAATAAGGGAAGCACATACCTGGGACATATAGCATATACCCATAAGGGAAGCCTGTCTTAAGGAAATCAAAGCTTGGATGACTTGTAATTTCCTGCTAATAAATTCAGATAAGACTGAAGTCATTCTTGTTGGTCCAAAAAACCTTAGAAATACCTTTCCAAATCAAACTTTTAGTTTGGATGCGGTTACTTTTTCTCTTAATAGCTCTGTGAGGAACCTTGGAGTTATTTTTGATCAATATCTGTCTTTCAATTCACATATTAAATTCGTTTCTAAGACTGCCTTCTATCATTTGCGTAATATTGCCAAGATTAGGAGCATTTTGTCTCAGAGTGATGCTGAGAAACTGATCCACGCTTTTGTTAGCTCTAGATTATTATTGTAACTCTTTATTATCAGGTTTGGGTTTTTTTTGTTTTTTGTTTTGTTTTTTTGTTACTTATTTGTACCCGTAGGTAGATTTGGTTTGCAGTCTGGTGACAAGCCACCAGCTGCCGGTCACTGCGTGCGCGAGCGCCCTAAACCTACATGTTTTTGGTATGCGGGAGGAAACCGGAGAAATTCCGGAGTAAACCCGCGCAACACGGGGAGAACATGCAAACTCCACACAGCTCACTGTTGGTCGGGGGCTGGGATCGAACCCACGATCTCATGATCCCCGCGATCCCCCGGCCGAGGGCAAACTGTGCTGCCACAGTGCTAAACCACTGCGCCACCGTGCAGCCCATGTTTTAGGTTGTCCTAAAACATCTTTAAAAAGTCTTCAGTTGATCCAAAATGCTGCAGCATGAGTTTTAACAGGTACTAGAAAAAAAGATCATATCTCCGGTTCTGGCCTCCCTTCATTGGCTTCGTATAGAGTTTAGAATTAAGTTTAAAATCCTTCTTCTCACTTTCAAAGCTCTAAACAATCAGGCCCCTTTTTATTTAAAAGATCTGATACTACCGTATTATCCTAACAGAGCACTACGCTCCCAAAATGCAGGATTACTTGTAATACCTAGAAACTTCAAAAGTACAATGGGAGGCAGAGCCTTCAGTTATTAAATCACCCTTTATTGTCATTCAACCATACAACCAATCATGTACAGTAGAACGAAATTGTGTTTTACCTATCTACAGTGTTAATCACACACACCCCATGTGTAGAATCAGAGGGCCGCTGCCATGCAAGGCGCCGCCACAGATTTCCCTCCTCCATTCCATTATTGCTGAGCACCAAGCTGGATGGCAGGAAGTTCCGCTTTTTATATGGTCTTTGGCATGACCCGGCCGGGATTTGAACCCTTGCCTCCCGGGTGTGGGGTGGATGCTGTACCAACTGAGCCACCACTCCGGTATCAAGCTCCTCTCCTGTGGAACCAGCTGCCAATGTGGATTCGGGAGTCAGACTCGATCTCTGTTTTTAACAACAAGGTTAAAGCCTTCCTTTTTGATATAGCCTACAATTAGGGAGGGATCATGTGTCTCTGAACCCTCCCTTAGTTGTGCTGCTAATAGGTTTAGACAGCCGGGGGACCTCCAGTAATGCACTGGGCTTCACTCTCAATGAAGTATTTTTTTTTTTTGCTGGTCATTAACATCTGTTTGTTCTCTCCCATAGATTGAGTCCCCATCGTGCTGTTTGCTCTCTACATGTCTGTTCTTTTCATCTTCTCATCCCCTCACACCCCAGCCAGTCACAATAGATGACTGCCCCTCCCTGAGCCTGGTTCTGCTGAAGGTTTCTTCCTGTTAAAAGGGAGGTTTTCCTCTCCACCGTCACCAAGCGCTTGCTCACAGGGGATTGCCTGATTGCTGGGAGTTTTCTGCAACTGTGGGGGTTTCCCCTACAGTTGAAAGCGCTATGAGATGACTGTTGCTGTGAAATGGCGCTATATAAATAAAATTGAATTGAATTGGATACCTGGATGGAGCTACCCACCTCTCCTTAACAGCGGCCCCAAACACACTCAGGATGTAACACTCCACTCCTGAGGACGGGGTAACATGGAAGAAGGACACAACATGTCATGATTCCTTGTGTGCCATTACGCGGCGCACGAGGGAAGGAATGAAAAACCCAATTGCTGGAGTAGAACGTGCCATTTATTAACATAAACTACAACAAAATAACAAGTCGCAGTTACCACAAAAATACAGAGAGTTGCAAATGATGAGATTAAGGCCACCAGACATACAGGGCACCTGCCGGATGCTCTACAGCCCGGTGAAGGGAATGCCTAGTGCCGCAGAGCTGCTGTCGGCACAGGGAGAAAGGCAAACATAACTTATGGTACTGGAGCTATCCGGGGCTGTCCATGCAGTCTGGTGGATGAGGGAGTGAGGTAGGGTCAGCCGATAACATCAAGGGATTAACTGACTTCAAATGTCAGGCTGGACAACATGAAGGTAGTGGAAACAACATACATGGAGAACACGCTGCCACGAATGATGGTGAATGCTCGGACAATCTCGGACAGCCCCCCCCCCCCCCCCCCAGGGGTGGATTCCAGAATCCCCAGTACCATCAGCCAAAAAAAAAAAAAAAACACCTCAAGGGACACCCCCCCCACCCCCCACCCAGGAACACACCATACCCAGGGTGGGAGGTGGGGGAAAACCGGTTAGGAGGGAAGCAACCAATGAAACAATACAACAAATAATAAGCAAATAAAGAGCAGTAACCCTCCTAACAGCACCCCACCCAGGACACAACCCCCCCTCCCCAGAAGTCCAAAGTTCAGGGGGTCAACCAGAGTGCCAGGCCCCCAGCATGGCGAGGGGTGACTGATTGGATGGCCTGCTCAAGTCCCATGTCCAGCAGGTGGCCCGCAGAATAGTGTCCGGCGGCCTGCCCGAGCCGATGGACCACCCGCCCCGAAGACCAAGTCCTTTAGGTGGCTGACCAGTGTGGTGGAGCCACCAGAACTGGAGAGGGAGGCAGAGAGGCAGCCTACCCATCCAGGAGCCTTGGAGGCCAAACCAAGGGACAGGAGTCCCCCTGCTATCCAAAGTTTGGAGCAGGGGGACCGTAGCACCCGTGGCAGTCCGGGTCTGGGATGTGGCTGCACCGATGGTGGACCCCAGCTGGAGATCTGCTGCGCCGACGGTGGACCCCGGCTGGAGCTCTGCTGTGCCGGTGGTGGACCCCGGCTGGAGCTCTGCTGTGCCGGTGGTGGACCCCAGCTGGAGCTCTGCTGTGCTGGCGGTGGACCCCGGCTGGAGCTCTGCTGCACCGGCGGTGGACCCCGGCTGGAGCTCTGCTGCACCTGCGGTGGACTCTGGCTGGAGCTCTGCTGCACCCACAGTGGGCTCTGACTGGAGCACCATTGCACCTGCGGTGGTCCCCGTTGGGGGCCTCATTGCTCCCGCGGTGACCCCCCAGTGAGGGAGGTACGGCTCTTCGTGACCCCTGGGCTGGATCCCGATCCTCGGTGGCCTCCAGCGGGATTAGCTGCTCTCTGGCGACCCTGGCAGGGGGCTCCAAACCCGGAGGGAGAGAGAGAGAGACCTGGTCAGGGTCGCCGGCAGCGGCAGAGCCCAGTGAGGCGGCCCCGAGGGCTACTATGAGTTTCCCCGGGCCCTCCACCATGAGTCGGGCAGTGTGACATCGACATTAACATAACTGACATAATGGAGCACACTTGCCTGAACTCGGGCTCTACCGCCGTCCAGGAGTCCTGCGATTTAGAGTGCGCGGGTTCCACCAATCTGTCGGGTGCTGCACCCCTGTTGACCTCCTCTGGGACAACCAGACCTGTGTCGTCGTCCATGGGCAACCCAGGTTGCAGCAGCTCCTCTCCAGCGACCCTAGGAGGGAGCTCGAGGGAGAAAGGAAAGAAGAAATGGTTAGGGTCGCCGGCAGCAGCAGAGCCCTGCGAGGAGAGTCCGGATGCGGCTGGGTGCTGCACCTGACTCTCCTCCCCAAGAACCAGACAAGATCTCTCAACAATTGGCAACTGAACTACAGGAGAAATTACTTGCCTGTGCTCAAGCTCTACCGCCGTCCAGGACTCCGGCGATGCCGACGATGATGGTCAGGATCCCGTCGGCTGGAGGTCTGGTCCGGGGGACGACTCTGCTGCGGCAGCCCCTGCAACAGGCGTGATGGTGGTCGCAGTCTGGGTGCTCCCATGCGCCGTCTTCCAAGCCACCGGCTCCTCTGGCGTGACAGCCAAGAACGACCTCTCTGCTGACCCATGGGCTGGACCCTCTGGGCCTCTGATTCCTCTCCCCTCAAGCAACCTGGATTCAGAGCCGGCGAGCTCGTAGGGGCACATGGAAAGGGTTTGGTAAGGTCAGATAGGGAAACACAATATGCCGCTGGGGCGGAGCACTCAGGGGACTGCACACCCAGAGTCTCCTCGTCAGGAGGCAGGCAAAATTGTTCATCAAACGTGAAAGTTAAATGAGAAAAAACTTGCCTGTTCTCCTGGCACTGGATGTCCCCAGCGGCCTCCGAAGCATCTTCTCTCCTCTCCTGGCATTCCTCATCAAGCTGCGGCTCCCCCTCCCTCGGGGAAAGTTCCTTTAATCTCCTGGCCATCTCCAGGAGGAACCATGGCTTCACCTCCAGGATGAGGTCCGTCTCTGCCAGAAGAGCCCGCCTATGTTCCTCCAGTTCCTCCAGTGACGGAGCAGAGCATGGCTCGGAGCGGGGAGGCAGGGCTGTCTTTGGCGGGGCTGGACGCTTCTTTCGGCGGGGATTCCTCCTCTTCCTCATCATGGGCGGCTCGGGAACCAGATAATCCGGGATGCAGAGCACTGTGCTGGGCAGCGGGTCACCCATGCTGAGAAGGCCCGTATTTTATGGAGAAGTGAGCGGAGTGGCTGCGAGGAGCTCGAGCACTGGGAGATCCTCAGCCGATTCCTCACATGGCACGGCGAAGATGTCCCGGAGGATCTCCACTGCCTCCAGATGATCCCAGAGGCTGTCTCGCTCCATTACCCTCCTCGTTGTGTCCCGAGCCTGTCGAACAGCCAGGAAGGAACAGGGCTTCTGTGTCCATGAGAAAACCTCCTCCAGGAAGCACAGCGAATGGAGCTCCTGCTCCAGCTCCCTCTCCATCCGAACCACCATGTTAAAACTCGGGGAGGAAGGAAAAAGAGAAAAAGAAAAAAACATACGTCTACTCCGCTGGGTTTTTTCTAAATGGTCGGAGCATTCTGTCATGATTCCTTGTGCGCCATTACGCGGTGCACAAGGGAAGGGATGAAAAACCCAATTGCTGGAGTAGAACATGCCATTTATTAACATAAACTACAACAAAATAACAAGTCCAATTAACCACAAAAATACAGAGAGTTGCAAATGATGAGATTAAGGCCGCCAGACATACAGGGTGTCTGCCGGATGCTCTACAGCCCGGTGAAGGGAATGCCTAATGCCGCAGAGCCGCTGTCGACACAGGGAGAAAGGCAAACATAACTTATGGTGCTGGAGCCATCGGGGGCTGTCCGTGCAGTCTGGTGGATGAGAGAGTGAGGCAGGGTCAGCCGATAACATCAAGGGATTAACCTGACTTCAAATGTCAGGCTGGATAACACGAAGGTAGTGGAAACAACATACGTGGAGAACACGCTGCCACGAATGATGGTGAATGCTCCGACAATCTCTTCCCACCAACGTAGCACATTTGTAATCATAATGCTAGCGAGGGAAGAGATTGCTGATGTGAGGAAGCGTGGGCTGAACATAATTAAACCATGGTGTGCATGAGTGAGTGTATGAGCGTGTGAATGGGAATGAATGGAGTGTGTGTGTATGTGTGTAAACAACCGTAATGAGAAACAGCTGATGGCACTGACAAGAGGAGGAGGCGTGCCCAAGCTGTCAGGGAGCGAAGGGCCCAAAAAGCTCCCTGACGCGCCTGAAAGAAAATAGGGCAACCGCACCAAAAGTCAGAACTGGGTTTGGAACGGCCAAATCCAAGTTCGTGACACGACAAACCCCAGAGGTTCGCCCTGCCCTTATAAGCAGTACATAATTAGACACAGGTGTGGATCCATGAGTAACAGAATGAATAGCAGCTGTGCAGCTCCGAACAGTTTGACAGCCGGAAGCTGCACAGCGCTGTCAGAATGAAACACAACCGGAAACCATAAAGATACAAACAAAACAGAACCCAAAATGTACATAATAATACTACAGATACAAAAAGACAAGAATTAAACAGGAAACAAACACAGCAGACAGAAAAACGCTAAATTAGACAGGAAGCTGGGCACGGCGCGCACCTGTGCCCCAGGATCATGACAGAACCCATGACATTCTTGCTGTGCTACCACTGTGCTAACCACTGCGCCACTCTGCTGCCCTTCATCAAATATATTATTTGATATTAAAAAATAATTTAACTGAGTAAAAACAAGTTTTTCTAAAATTTTGCTTAAAAACGGTAAGTTGGATACTGGTCTGTAGTTATTAAGGTTTTCAGGATCTAAATGACTCTTCTTCAGGAGGGTCTCACCACTGCCGTTGTGGAAAAACACCTGTCTGGAGAGAGTAATTCATTATGTTTACAAGTTCCTGCTGGAAAAATCCACAAAATGTTTTTGAAAGAGATGTGGGAATGAGCTCTAAAGGACAGGTTGTTGGATTTACTTGGGAGAAAACGCGACCGAGTTTCAGTATCAACCAGGGCAAAACTCTGCAGTGTTTCCTCAGAAAAAAGCAAAGGTTCCACAGTAGTAAAAACCAGTATCTTGTGATAAAAGATTAGATGTAATAATCTCTATTTTACTTCTGAAGTGGTCTGCAAAGTGCTCACATAGTGAGCCTGTTGACATCATGCTGGACTTCTTAAAATCAGGGTTGATCAGGTGATCTATGGTGGAGAAAAGGATTCTGAGATTGCTTTTGTGAATATTTATTATTTTGGAGAAGTATGTTTCTGGTTTGTTTAATAATTAATCTTTATTTCAGACACATAAGCGGGCCCATATAGAATAAGGAAGGGTAGGGGTATCAGGGAAACAATAAACAGCACAGCAGCATAACAGTCTTTAAAAGGAGTTCTTGTAGAGGCTGTTGTGCCAGTGTCTTCTGAGAGCAGAGGTGTATCCGAGACTGCTCTGCCTAGGGCTTATCGGGGTCTGTATGATGCTGTTTTCCGAGTCATCCAGATGACACATAAAATTGTACATAAGTTTCCTCAGTAGTGCCTTGCACATAGGAATGCCACATGCCACAAACAGCTGGCTGGCGCTGTGCCATCTGGACACCTGAAGCAGCAACCTCAGCGCATTGTTGTAGGCCACAGGCAGCTTTCTCATACTATCAGTCCTGTAGCCGCTCCACAGGTGCGCAGTGTACAGAGGAGAACAGTAAGCTCCAAACAGAGAAGATTTAACATTTACAGAGCACATTCTAAATTTCTCAGTGACATATTGGCTTGAGCATACAATTTACGGCACTGCCTGTAGATATCTCTGCCAGCTCTCATATCATCAGTGATGATGTGACCCAAGTATTTTATTTCCTTGCATGTTGCAAGCGAAGGATCACACAATTTAAAGGTAGGAAAAACCCTGTCCTCTCTGCATCTCACAACCATGACATTACTCTTCTTAGCGTTAAATTTGATGTTGTGAACATGTTAGACTGTTTTATTATATATTTTCAGTTGTTCACATAGAGTTTGGCAGTGAACAGTTAATTTTGTTTTTCTCCACCTTCTCTCTGCTGCTTTGCATTTTCTTTTCTGCTGTTTTACAGTGGGGCAAAAAAGTATTTAGTCAGCCACCAATTGTGCAAGTTCTCCCACTTAAAAGATGAGAGAGGTCTCCAATTTTCATCATAGGTATACCTCAACTATGAGAGACAATATGAGAAAAAAAATCTAGAAAATCACATTGAAGGATTTTTAATGAATTAATCGGTAAACTCCTTGGTAAAATAAGTATTTGGTCACCTACAAACAAGCAAGATTTCTGGCTCTCACAGACCTGTAACTTCTTCTTTAAGAGGCTCCTCTGTCCTCCACTCGTTACCTGTATTAATGGCACCTGTTTGAACTCATTATCAGTATAAAAGACACCTGTCCACAACCTCAAACAGTCAGACTCCAAACTCCACTATGGCCAAGACCAAAGAGCCGTCAAAGGACACCAGAAACAAAATTGTAGACCTGCACCAGGCTGGGAAGACTGAATCTGCAATAGGTAAGCAGCTTGGTGTGAAGAAATCAACTGTGGGAGCAATTATTAGAAAATGGAAGACAGACAAGACCACTGATAATCTCCCTCGATCTGGGGCTCCACGCAAGATCTCACCCCGTGAGGTCAAAATGATCACGAGAACGGTGAGCAAAAATCCCAGAACCTCACCGGGGGACCTAGTGAATGACCTGCAGAGAGCTGGGACCAAAGTAACAAAGGCTACATCAGAAACACACCACACCGCCAGGGACTCAAATCCTGCAGTGCCAGACGTGTCCCTCTGCTTAAGCCAGTACATGTCCAGGCCCGTCTGAAGTTTGCTAGAGACCATTTGGATGATCCAGAAGAGGATTGGGAGAATGTCATATGGTCAGATGAAACCAAAATAGAACTTTTTGGTAAAAACTCAACTTGTCGTGTTTGGAGGAGAAAGAACACCATACCTACTGTGAAGCATGGGGGTGGAAACATCATACTTTGGGGCTGTTTTTCTGCAAAGGGACCAGGACGACTGATCTGTGTAAAGGAAAGAATGAATGGGGCCATGTATCATGAGATTTTGAGTGAAAACCTCCTTCCATCAGCAAGGGCATTGAAGATGAAATGTGGCTGGTTCTTTCAGCATGACAAGGATCCCAAACACACCACCCAGGCAACGAAGGAGTGGCTTCGTAAAAAGCATTTCAAGGTCCTGGAGTGGCCTAGCCAGTCTCCAGATCTCAACCCCATAGAAAATCTTTGGAGGGAGTTGAAAGTCCGTGTTGCCCAGCGACAGCACCAAAACATCACTGCTCTAGAGGAGATGTGCATGGAGGAATGGGCCAAAATACCAGCAACAGTGTGTGAAAACCTTGTGAAGACTTACAGAAAAGGTTTGACCTCTGTCATTGCCAACAAAGGGTGTATAACAAAGTATTGAGATGAACATTTGTTATTGACCAAATACTTATTTTACTGAGGAATTTACCAATTAATTCATTAAAAATCCTTCAATGTGATTTTCTGGATTTTTTTTTCTCATTTTGTCTCTCATAGCTGAGGTATACCTATGATGAAAATTGGAGACCTCTCTCATCTTTTAAGTGGGAGAACGTGCACAATTGGTAGCTGACTAAATACTTTTTTCCCCACTGTATATCTTCATTCCACCAGGGCAGAACAGGTTTAATTTTTGCATTTTTGGTCTTTAGTGGTGCAACCAAGTCCAGTACTGTTTTTAGTTAATGGTTAAAATTGTCAGTAGTAAAATCGCATGAAACAGGTAGAACCGCAGCAGGAACATCACTTAAAACCCTGATAAAATCTGCAGCCACGTCAGAAGTCAGATGGCGCTTCCTCACAGTTCTCACCAGGGTCTCTCGCTGAATAAAACTGGTGATGTTAAAAAAAAACACACAGAAGTGATCTGAGACAGCCAAGTCTACAACATAGGACACGCTAGCGGACAGGCCACAGGTGATGACGAGGTCTAAGGTGTGTCCTGTGTTGTCATTTGACTGTGTTGTGCATTGTTCAAAATCCATACAGTTAAGAAGGTTTAAAAATTTACAAGAAAAAGAGTTAGAAAGATCATATATGTGAAGATTATCAGTCGTACGCCCATGCCGCTACAGGACTGAGTGGTGAACATGCTTCCATAAGTGAATCAATGTCCTTAGAAAACCAAGTGCTTCAGTTCCTTAATGATAAAGACATTAAGGTAGAAGCCAATGCGATCTCAGCCTGTTATGCTTTACCGAAGAAAGATAACAAAACAAAGAAATCAATTGTGATGCGCTTTGTGAACAGGAGGGTGAAAAATGACATACTGAGGCAGGCCAAAAAACTAAAGGAAACTCAAGTTTACCTAAATGAACACCTGACAAAAAAAAACGCTGAATTAGCACGGCAGGCACGGATGCTAAAGAAACATAATAAGATACAGTCAACCTGGACAAGAAATTGTAGAATTTGGATTAAACTAAATGGAACACCTGAGCAAGCAAAAAGTATAATGATCAGAGATGCTACTGACTTAGATAAATACAAATGAACACTGACTATGAAACACAGAGTGAGGAAACTCAAACTCTAAAAATATGCCACTATGCTGAACATAAACCACAAGAGATGGAGAATGATATTGATCCTGATAACCACTTTTTCAATAATATTCATAACCACTGTGAATATTACACTGAAAAGCAATTCAAAAGTCAAGTGCAATTAGATGGTAAACTGTCAATAATACACTTCAATAGCAGAAGTCTTAACAAAAACTTCTCACAGATTCAGGACTATTTAAAACAGCTAAACAGAAAATTCACAGCTATAGCAGTCTCTGAAACCTGGCTTAATGCAGACCAGGCTCCCCTGATGGCAATAGAGGGATATCAGATGTTTAACATTAACAGATCTAAAAAAAAGGGTGGTGGTGTTGCACTGTATATTGATGACCTGTACAGGTGTAAGCTTGTAAATGAAATGTCCTCAGCACTACCAGGGATTTTGGAATGTGTTACTGTTGAGATTGACCTAGACAAAACAAAAAATCTAATCATAAGCTGCATATACAGAACGCCGGGAACTTGCATTGAGACATTCAGAGATAAATTAGTCGAGCTGTACAATAATATTACTAGTAAGAAAATGGTAGCAATTTGTGGAGATTTCAGTATTGATCTACTTAATCCACATCAACAAAATGTAGTTACAGAGTTCACGAACTCTATGTACAGCATGAGTCTATATCCCACAATAACACATCCCAGTAGAATCACCGCTCACTCTGCTACACTTATTGACAACCTGTTTGTCAATGTTCTCGACAAGAAAATAGAAAGTGGATTATTGATAAATGATATAAGCGACCACTTGCCAATCTTTGCACTTATCCATGGCCACACGGGGCCCAACCCAGAAAAATCTCAAAATCGTTCAGACACAAATCACCAAACGCAATCAGTTCTTTTAAAGAGGACTTGCTGAAGCAAGACTGGACAGAAGTCTATGTATCAGATGTAAATGAAGCCTATGACACATTTACAAACATTGTAACCACTCTTTATGAAAAAAACTGCCCATTAGTTAAAAAAAAGCTTAAACACAAATTTACTGACAAACCATGGCTAACCAAAGGACTACAAAAGGCGTGTAAAAAGAAAAATTTATTATATAAAGCTTTCATAAAGAAAAGGACAAAAGAAGCAGAGCAGCGGTATAAAACATACAAAAATAAGTTAACATATATAATAAGATGTAGTAAAAGAGACTATTACAGTAAAGAACTGGAAAAAAACAAAGACAATATTAAAAATACATGGACAATAATCAACAGTATCCTTGGAAATAAAAGCAGAAATACCAGCTACCCAACTAACACTCCAAAAAATAATAAATCGACTCCGAATGTGAATATAGCTTCACCTGCAGATGAATTTAATAATTTTTTTGTTAACATTGGACCTAAACTGGCCCGAGAAATACCCACTACGGTGCCAACAGGTGATTCAATATGCAATAACACTGCTGTAAAAGACACCATCTTCATAAAGAACACAGACGAAAGAGAGGTCATTGAAATTGTTAAATCGTTCAAAAGTAAAACATCTACTGACTGCGATGGTATTGATATGCTACTAGTCAAAACTGTTATCGAATGCATAGTGAAACCACTGACGTATATCTGTAACCTGTCTCTCCAATCAGGTATATTTCCCAATGCAATGAAAATAGCTAAAGTAATTCCGATTTACAAGACAGGCGACAGAGGGGAACTCTCCAACTACAGACCAATTTCACTATTACCGCAATTTTCCAAGATACTTGAAAAAATATTCTATGAGAGAATTGACAACTTCATACTGAAGAATGATTTATTGTGTGAGCAGCAATATGGGTTCAGACACAAAAGGACAACAGCATATGCCTTAATGGAATTTACAGAAAAAATATCAACAGCCATTGAAAATAAAGAGTATTCAGTTGGAGTATTCCTGGATCTTAAAAAAGCATTTGATACAGTAGATCACAATCTATTATTAAAGAAACTACAAAATTGTGGTATCAGAGGGGTAGCACTGTCCTGGTTAAGAAGTTACTTAAAGAATAGATATCAGTTTGTATGTGTTAACAACAAAAACTCAGAGCTACTGAAGGTCACCTGTGGAGTCCCACAGGGTTCAGTTTTGGGACCATTATTATTCAATATGTATATAAATGATATATGTAAAGTTTCAGAAAAAATGGACTTAATATTGTTTGCTGATGACACTAACCTGCTATGCAGTGGAAACAACTTGGAACAACTTCTGGATACACTCGGAAAGGAATTAGGAAAGCTGAAACTGTGGTTTGATTCAAACAAATTAACGCTCAATTTAAGCAAGACAAAATTTATAGTCTTTAACAACCATCACAACTACCCAGTACCCAAACTCAGTGTAAATGGTGTAGAGATTGAAAGGGTATCCGAAACTAAATTCCTTGGAGTAATAATTGATAACAAACTGTGTTGGAAGCCACATATTAATTATATAAAAGGTAAAGTATCCAAATCAATTGCAATATTACACAGAGTGAAAAATTTGCTGAATCAACCCACACTATACACCTTGTATCATTCATTAATACTCCCATACATGACATATTGTAATGAAGTATGGGGAAATACATATAAAACAAACATATATCCACTCTTTATGCTTCAAAAGAGAGCTATTAGAATAATCAACAAAGCCGCTTACAGGGAACCAACAAACCCACTTTTTCTTAAACAAAAAACTCTCAAGTTGAAAGATCTGATCGACTTTAAAACCGCAATAATAATGTTCAAAGTGAAGAATCTATCACTGCCCGCAAATATCCAAAAGTTGTTCCAAACAAGGGAGAAACGATATCACTTCAGAGGAACATGTATATTTCAAAAGCCTACAGTGAGAACAACTACCAAGCAACACTGTATTTCAGTGCAAGGTGTCAGATTATGGAACGATTTTGGACCTGAATTAAAATCATGTACAAAGCTTGGACAATTTAAACAAAAACTAAAGGAAGAAATACTCCAAACATATTTACAAGACGACATGTAAACTCACATAAGGATTGACATTTCCAGCCTGTGTTGTGTTATAGCTTAGTTTTTCTTTTTTCTCTGTGACACTATGTCTTAGATTTGTTTTTGAATAGTAACCGCTTAACTTAGACTAGCTCAGTTTTCTTTTTCTCTCAGTCATATTTTGTCTTAGCCTTGTTTTAAATTGTAATCGCTCTTGTCTTGTTTTCTCTTTTTTCTCCTTTGAATTCTTGGATGGAATATGGGTGGGCAATATAAGCTGCGGCTTCAGCCATCACCCATTTCGGATAACTCACGTGGAATTGTATAGTAGAAGGAGTCTTTGTCTAATTTGACCTTGTTGTTATATTATACAGTTTCTTTTAACCTGTAATGTACTATCCGAAATAAATAAATTCATTCATTCATTCATTCATTCATTCATTCAAGATTACAATCACCAGCTATGACTACCTTGTTATATTTTGTGTGGATGATTGACAGCATGTCAGAGAATTCGTTGATAAATGCTGCACATGGTTTTGGTCTATAAACTGTGATGCATAAAATTGTGGGGCTGTTAAAGCAAATGCATGATATTCAAAGGTGGTGTACTTGCTAAATTTTATTTCTTTACAGTTAAAATCACTAGATTATCACTGCAGTTCCACCACCTTTTTGACCCTTCATTGTCGGAAATAAAAAGTTAAAATTGGGTGGAGAGGCCTCAGCGAGAACAACTGATGCATCGGTACCCAGCCACGTCTCAGTTAAAAACAGACAGTCCAGTTTATGATCTAAAATCAAATTATTAATAATAAAAAAAATATTTAAAAGGGAGCAGACATTTAAAAGAGCCATAAAAACTGCTGAAGAGTTGGTGTGTGAGGTGGTTTGTTGGGAATTTAAGTTAATTTTAATATGGTTCTTATGGTTTACTCCACCAGTCTGAATCCTGCGTGGTCTGTTGTTGGAGATAATGGGAGAAATGGGGTAGGCGGATGGTGAAGGGGGACCGGTGCGGGGGTGGGGGTGGGGGGTAGTGTGGTGGGGAGGAGGGCACGACTTGTGAGTAAAATGCACCTACAGGGGGAGACAGTCAGGCTGACGGAGCAGTTAAAACAGAATAAAATGCATGTGGCAGTGATGGACAGCTTGGCAGCCTCACAAATATGAAGCCTAAAATATTCCAATCACCCCCTAGTGGCTTGCTGGAGTACAGGTAATATGAGTCTGTTAACACTGACAGAGGCTAAAAAATAACATAAATTTGGAAGGAAAATTGATACATTAAATAATAATATTACTTAGGATACAAATTAATTTTATTTCATTTACGAGAGCATGTGGCCCTCACAGTGTCTGCTGAGAAAAATTCTGGCTCTTGGGACAAATGTAGTTGATGGCCCCTGGCCACCGGGCCTCAATATTGACACTTGTGCTCTAAAACCACAAAACAACACTTAGCTTTAGTCTGTTGATCTTTACACATGCACTCATCAAAAAGGTCCTTTAAGATATGCTGCATAGTCCATTAAGGATGCTTTCACACCTAAACTGTTTAGTTTGGACTTTTCAGTTTGATCCAGACCAAAATTTTAGGTTTGAGCCCTCCCTAAAAGATCCATGCAGATTGTAACTGTATTTTTTTAAGTTCAGCCAATGTATTATTTTCAGAGTTAAGAACTAGAGGACCACCAATGATCATGTGATCTCCTGGGTTAATTTTGCTCTTATTTACCTGAATGTACAAATTTGATAGCTTAGTGATTTAAACCAATAAAGTACATTATTAACATAATTCTACAGTCCTATATTACACATCCTCGTGGCTTAAGCAAAAAATCCAGCAGGTTATTTTTGTTTTACAGAACGATGACGACACCTTGTGCCTCATCTGTCACACAGGCATGCTTAAAAATGGAAGAGGAGTTCTACACTGTACACACCGCTTCCATAAAGAGGTAAGACCGCTTCACTGCATGTCTTCTGTCTAAACCAGGGGGTCTGCAATCTGTTTCCACAGCCATACACAGCTCTTCTGCAGATAACCAGTGGCGCAGTCTGACTGACAATATTTTTAAGAGGGGAAAAAAGCATATAAAAAAGTCTCAAACTCACAAGAAAAAATATTTAATTTAAAAGAAAAAAGTAACAAACAAAAAAATAGCACATTAGTGAGAAAAAAAGAATAATGTTTAAAAGAAAACAAAACTTGTGTAGAAGATGCCTTACAAACGAGACTGAGTGTATTTTCTCAGGAAAGCTTTATTGAAAGTCACATCTTCTAACATCAAGTTCTCAGCAGAAAAAGAGACAGATCCCACTTTCCTCACAGCTTTTATATCCCAGAGATACAAAACCCCCACATCACGTATCACCCCACCTAAGTTTGGTAAACACATGAACCACAGTCCCCGAGACTTGCTGGCGCTTCTGTTCTCCTCTCCACCTCGGGGCTCCTGCTGGGACATTGTCTTCCACCTCCATCTTCCTCCAGCACCCACCTCCTAGCCGAGGTCCCTGCTGGGGCATTGTTCTTATGGACGTTTGATCTGCAGGGTCTGCACCGACATGCCTACTGGAAGCATGTGGGGGGAGAGAGTGTACCATACACGCATGCCATACATGTGCCTTAAATATGCACCATATAACCCCCCCCCCCAAACGTTCAAATAAGGACAAGTTACATTTCAAATGCATAGAATCATGACACCCCACACAGAACAAGAGAGAGAAAAAAAAAAAAAACTTGGCACAACAGATCACATAACCCACTGCTTGGGCTTCAGCTCTCTGCCATATCTGCTGTGAGCAGGTCTCGCTCTGCCTGTGGCTGTCTGCTGCATCTGTGAAGTAGAATCATTAACACATCGTCGTGAAAGCTTAGCAGAGCGCCTCCCGGGTGGCCTGCCACGGCGGGGGGCCCTGGCTAACTGGACTGGGTCGTCAGCTAACACAAAAGCGGGTTTGAGTCTGTTAATGCAGACTAAGTCCCTCCTGTCTCCCAAATCGAGCAAAAAATGCTTTTCCCCGGTTTCTAACACTCTGAACGGTCCATCGTAAGGTGGCCTTAAACCTAACCTCTGTGCGTCGTGTCTAACGAAGACAAACTCTGCATTTTTTAAGGCTTTGGGCACAAAAACACGTGGAAAACTGTGATGAACGGGACCGGGGAGGGTGTGTGACCCCGCTTCGCTCTGCAGCAGCTGAGCGGGGAGGTGCTCCGGAGCGGGGTTTTCAGGGAGGAAATCTCCCGGTAACCGGAGGGGTTGGGCGAAAACGAGTTCTGCCGGAGAGGCTTGCAAATCCTCTTTAGGTGCTGAACGCAACCCTAATAAAACCCATGGGAGTTTATCAACCCAATTTGTGTCCGTGAGAGCCGCTCTGAGGGCTGCTTTCAATGACCGATGGAAGCGCTCGCACAAACCGTTGGCCTGGGGGTTATACGCGGTCGTGCGATGAATTTTCACCCCCAGGCTGAGTGCCATGGACGACCAGAGCTCAGAAACAAACTGGGGTCCCCTGTCGGACGTTATGTCTGACGGGATACCAAAACGTGCAACCCAGGCTGTTAAAAAGGCACGCGCAACGTCTGCTGCTGTGGTTGCCGCCAGAGGAACCGCCTCTGGCCAGCGCGTGGTGCGGTCTACCATGGTTAAAAGGTGTGTGCAACCCTGGGACAGCGGAAAAGGTCCTACTAAGTCGATATGCACATGATCAAAACGTTTGGCTGGGATGTGAAAAGGTTCTAGAGGGGCTCGTGTGTGTTTGTGTACCTTTGCTCTTTGACACGCAGTGCAGGCTGCAGCCCACTCTTTGACTTGTTTACGCAGCCCCGGCCAAACAAACTTCTCTCCTACCATTTTGATAGACGCGCGGACGCCCGGGTGTGCCAGTGAATGTATTAAGTCAAAAACACGGCGACGCCACGCAGCCGGGACTACGGGACGGGGATGCCCCGTGGAGGTATCGCAGATTAGGGAGGGCATGCCTCTATGAAGCACCCTGTGCTCCAGCCTTAGCCCTGTTGGCCCAGACTGGAGCGCGCGCACGTCCGCGTCGCCAACCTGTTCAGCGGCCATGGCTGCATAATCCAACCCGACGCAGACCGGAGCTGTGAGCGCTTCCGCGCCGCAAGCCTGGCCTAGGTCTGCCGCCGCCGAATCTGCCCCCTGGGGGCCTGTCGCTGCCACTGCACGCGAGAGGCAATCTGCCACTACATTGTGTTTACCCGCTACGTGTTGAATGTCAGTGGTAAACTCCGAAATTGCAGCCAGCTGCCTCTGTTGTCGGCCCGACCAAGGCTCTGAATCCTTAGCCATTGCAAAAGTTAAGGGTTTATGGTCCACGAATGCGGTAAAATGGCGCCCTTCCAACCAGAACTGGAAGTGGCGGATGGCCAAATGTAGGGCCAAAAGCTCCCTGTCAAACGCGTTGTATTTACGCTCGCTATCGCGCAATGTTTTGCTGAAAAACGCAAGTGGTTGCCAGCATCCTGCCACCAGTTGCTCAACAACCGCTCCCACTGCCACGTCGGAGGCGTCTGTGGTTAGCGCCATGCGAGCTGCCGGCACCGGGTGTGCCAATAACGCAGCGTTTGCGAGGGCTGATTTGACTTGTGAAAAAGCGCGCTCCCAATCCGGGGACCACTCGACCTTAGATGCAGGCTTTTGCTTCTTTAATGCCGCGTACAATGGGTGTATGAGCCGTGCCGCGTTTGGGAGGAAACGGTTATAAAAATTGACCATCCCCAAAAATTCTTGCAGCGCCTTAACCGTCTGCGGTTGGGGGAAATCCGTTATCGCGCGCACTTTATCCGGCAGCGGGACCGCGCCTTCTGGTGACACGCGGTGTCCCAAAAAATCGATTTTCGCTACCCCGAATTGGCACTTCGCTGGGTTAATGATTAGCCCGTGGTCTGTGAGCCTCTGAAAAACGGCTGTGAGATGGCTTTCGTGCTCGGCTTCGGACGCGCTGGCTACCAAAATATCATCCAAATAAGCGAACACGAAAGGGAGGTCGCGCAGCACTGCATCCATCATGCGTTGGAACGTCTGCGCGGCGCCCTTGAGGCCGAAAGGCATGCGCAAAAACTCGAAAAGCCCGAAAGGGGTTATAACTGCCGTTTTGGGTATGTCCTGCGCACGGCTGGAACTTGGTGATAACCACGCACCAAATCTATTTTGGAAAAGATGCGCGCCCCCGCTAAATGCGCCGAAAAATCCTGGATGTGCGGAATCGGATAGCGGTCGTGGGCTGAAGCATTATTTAATCTGCGGAAATCGCTGCAAGGGCGCCACGAGCCGTCAGCTTTGGGTACCATGTGCAGGGGTGACGACCAGGCGCTGTTCGAACGCCGGACTATGCCTGGCTTTTCTAAGTTGGCAAATTCCTCGCGCGCGATGGCCAGTTTAGCTGGGTCCCACCGCCGAGCTTTCGCAAAAACAGGGGGGCCCGAAGTACTTATGAAATGTTCGACCCCGTGTTTGGCAACTGACGCTGAAAATGTAGGGACCGTGAGTGCTGGAAACTGGTTGAGTAATGCATGAAACTTACCACCCGCAGCTGTGACATTGGAATGTGCAGAAGGCAGGGCCACCCGAGCTGTGCAGGAGATAGAGTAGAAAGACAGTGCATTTACAATACGTCTATTAGTAAGATCAACTAACAAACTGTTTGCGCACAAAAAGTCAGCACCTAGCATGTTGTTATTAACTGCGGCGACAACGAAAGTCCACTCGAAGTTGCGCCCGTGAAGGGACAGGAGGAGCGTCTTCTTCCCATAGGTTTTGATCGTGGAGCCGTTCGCCGCTAACACCAGGGGGCCGCTGGCCGGCGCCATTGTGTCCGCGTAGGTAGGCTTGACAAAACTCAGCTGGGAGCCCGTGTCCACCAGGAATTCTTTTCCAGAATTCGCGTCCGTCACGAAAAGCAGCCTATTCTCCGTGCCGAGAGTCGCGGCTGCTACCGGCTCCCGGTCTTGGCGTTTCCCTGGCGCAGGTACCGGCATGGTGGGACGCATCTGCGGGCTCTCTCGGCGAAACGTCGATGGTAGAAGCAGAGGGCGTTGTCAGCTCCGCTTCTCCTGGTCTCCGCCGCTGCTGCCGTCAGTGGATCCGGTGCCGCAGCCTCAGGTCTCCCTCCTTCTCGCGAGGGGGCGGTCATCTCTGCTGCTGCCGTCGTGGCTGCGCGCTGTCTATGGGAGTCGACGAGCCGTTGCGCCACGTGTCCCAGCTCGCGGTAGTTGCGGTTGACGAGTGGCTGCGAGCTGGCCAGGGCGACTCTCACTGCTGGCGGGAGCGTTCTGAGGAAAAGGTGAGCGAAGATAAAACCGTCGTCGTCCTCACCTCTCAGGCTCATCATCTTCGCCATTAGATCCGCTGGCCTGTCTGCTTCTCCCTCTGTCAGCGCCAGGAGCTTCTCTGCCCGCTCTTCCAGCGAGGGAGTGAAGGCTCGGATGAGGGCATCTTTTAATGTGCTATACTTGTCGTCTTGGGGCGGGTGGTTGGTCAGGCTCTCCACCCGTTGCACTGTGAGGCTGTCCAGCTTCGCGACGACATGGTAGAACCTCGTTGCATCCGCTGAGATTCCCCGAAGGTGGAATTGCGCCTCCACAGTGGTAAACCAGGAGCGCGGGTTATGTTGCCAGAAGTCAGGCAGCTGTAGCGTGGTAGCCGCGTTAACCCGGTTGGCTCCTGAAGAGTCCGGTGCGGAAATCACGCCGTCACCGTCCATAGGTAGTCGTAGGTCACCAGTGTAGAAGATGCCTTACAAACGAGACTGAGTGTATTTTCTCAGGAAAGCTTTATTGAAAGTCACATCTTCTAACATCAAGTTCTCAGCAGAAAAAGACAGATCCCACTTTCCTCACAGCTTTTATATCCCAGAGATACAAAACCCCCACATCACGTATCTCACACCTTCACCCCACCTAAGTTTGGTAAACACATGAACCACAGTCCCCGAGACTTGCTGGCGCTTCTGTTCTCCTCTCCACCTCGGGGCTCCTGCTGGGACATTGTCTTCCACCTCCATCTTCCTCCAGCACCCACCTCCTAGCCGAGGTCCCTGCTGGGGCATTGTTCTTATGGACGTTTGATCTGCAGGGTCTGCACCTACATGCCTACTGGAAGCATGTGGGGGGAGAGAGTGTACCATACACGCATGCCATACATGTGCCTTAAATATGCACCATACTTGGCTATTTCTAATTCTGACATTTTATTCTTAAAGACGCACTCTTGCGGCTCTAAAACCACCTCAACAACAAATGTGTATTGCCCAAAATAGTGTATTGTGGCTTTTTATCAGTCCCTCCAGGATTTTGCTATGTTGGGATCGCATCAATTCATGCGAAATCAGCCAGTCAGCGCGACTATTGCGTGACCTTGCAACTTTGTCCAATCACTTGTGACTTTACTGCAATTTTGGCTAATCCTCGTCAACTTCCGCCAGTTTCACCAATCAAATTTGTCCCTGAGTGGTGCTCAAATGCACAGTCTAACCAATCAAATGCATCACTGCACCGTGTTCACTTCTGTGTTGACAGTGAGTATTAACAGAACACATCAGCAAAAACAGAGTATGTGATTTAAAAAAAAACACTCACCCACAAGGGAAAGCGTTGTTGAAGCCAGGTTAAGAGGACAGGTGACAATCAGTGAGCAGCAGTATGGTTTCCAGCCAAAAAAGAGTACTACAGATGCAATGTTTGCTCTAAGAGTGCTGATGGAGAAGTATAGAGAAGGTCAGAAGGAGTTGCACTGTGTCTTTGTGGATCTAGAGAAAGCATATGATAGGGTGCCAAGAGAGGAAGTGTGGTACTGTATGAGAAAGTATGTGAGGGTGGTGCAGGACATGTATGAGGACAGCGAGGCAGTGGTGAAGTGCGCTGTTGGAGTGACGGATAGATTCAAGGTGGGGGTGGGATTACATCAGGGATCGGCTCTGAGCTCCTTCTTGTTTGCCACGGTGATGGACAGGTTGACAGACGAAGTGAGGCAGGAGTCTCCGTGGACCATGATGTTTGCAGACGACATTGTGAGCTGCAGTGCGTCAAGACTCCTCGGGCGCTTTTACACAGTGCACCGAGGAGTGAGGTGAAGAAATGGATTTACGCGCCAACACATTTATTAACCACAAAAAACGCACAGGACAGGGAAAACAAACTTGCAAAAATACAAAATAACAACTCAGCTCAGGAAAACTTAAGGAGTCCTCCAGGACACTCTACAGTCTTACGGAGTATAACTTGTGTAATGACCCAAAGCACGACAGGCAGGCAGCAATGGAGAAATGCAGGCAGTAAATATTCACAAGCTGGAGCAGTCCGAGAAAGTCCAAGATTCCCAAGCACAAACAATAAACACAGACAGTCACGTCTCTCGGTTGGATGTGGTACAAAGGCAGGGCATCAGAACCAGAGAGACGGTTTACACACACTGAGGGGAACAGCGACGGTGTGGTAAAAACTCCTTCATGCAAAAGACGATACAGAGACAATACAATGGTCCAACAATGCTTGACTGGCAAAAGGCCGCTTAAGTACAAGCACTGCTGGCCGGAACAATTAGGTACACCTGGGCGAGCGTAACAAGGTAATCGGCACCAGCTGACTGTCAGGAGAGAGGGGGCGTGGCCGGATCGGCAAACTGTCAGAGCAAGCTGCCAGAAAGTAGGTCAAGGAGGCTGCCTGACAGCTGCCGACCAGAGCAGTGGCTACAGGCACAGCAAAATAACTAAAAGAACATAAAGACCAGCAAAGCACAAAGGATAACATAATACACAAGTAACCTGAGCCACCGCAAGTCAGAACCGAGCCCGAAGAACCCAGCTCGGTTCATGACACAGTGAGAGTAGGGAGCAGGTGGAAAAGAACCTGGAGAGATGGAGGTATGCTCTGGAGAGAAGAGGAATGAAAGTCAGTAGAAGCAAGACAGAATACATGAGTGTGAATGAGAGAGAGGCAGGTGCAACGGTGAAGATGGAAGGAGTAGCAGTAGTGAAAGTAGATGAGTTTAAATACCTGGGGTCAACCATCCAAAACAACAGAAAATGCACAAGAGAGGTGAAGAAGAGAGTGCAGGCAGGGTGGAGATGAGTGTCAGGTGATTTGTGACAGAATGGTAGCAGCAAGAGTGAAAGGGAAGATTTGCAGGATGGTAGTGAGACCTGCTATGATGTATGGTTTAGAGACGGTGGCACTGACAGAAAGACAGGAGGCGGAGCTGTAGGTGGAAGAGTTGAAGATGCTAAGATTTTCATTGGGAGTGACTAGGAGAGACAAGATTAGAAATGAGTATATCAGAGGGACAGCTCAGGTTGAGCGGTTTGGAGACAAAGTAAGAGAGGCAAGGCTGGGATGGTATGGACATGTGCAGAGGAGGGATAGTGGATATACTGGACAAAGGATGTTGAAGATGGAGCTGCCAGGCAGGAGGAAAAGAGGAAGACCACAAAGAAGATTCATGGATGTAGTGAAGGAGGACATGGAGAGGGTTGGTGGGGCGGCTGTAGCACAGGTGTAGTGTGGCCAACTACTGATCGGCGGGTCAGGGGCTCGATTCCTGGTCTGTCTGCAGTTTGCATGTCGAAGTGTCCTTGAGCAAGACACTGAACCCCCACTTGCTCCTGGAGGGTCAGGCCAGCGCCTGTGTATGGCAGCTGTGCCACCAACAGTGTGTGAATGTGTGTGTGAATAAGATAAGATAAGATAAGCCTTTATTAGTCCCACAATGGGGAAATTCCAGGATTGCAACAGCACAGAGATAGCAACACTCAGAGCAATAATTTAGAAGATAAGAAAATAAGAGCAGTGAATATACATATGTACACATAAATATATAAATGTACATATATACACAGTGTGTAGCATTGTAGCTAGGTGGAATACTGAAAACAGCATAACCGTCTAGTTACCCCACATAGTATGAATATGTACCCATACATATTGTCACCCTCCGTAACGATTGATATTGTCCTAGTTGTATACTGGAGGGGACCATTTTGTGTAAGTCTGTTGCATCTTTTGCATTCAATACTATTAGGTCATCACGTTTTTTTGCTATCTCTGCGCGCAGCCCTGCTTAGGTTATAAAGTCTGACAGCTGTAGGTAGGAAGGACCTGCAAAACCTCTCGGTCACGCACCTAGGATGATGTAGCCTACTGCTAAATGAGCTCCTCAGTGCGTTCAGTATGGGTGGATAGAATGGGTGGATAGCAGGATCTGTAAAGTGCTTTGGTCATCTAGAGATGAGAAAAAAACGCTATATAAGTTAATGCCATTTACCATTTACCACAGAGAAAGATGTAAGGGATAGGGTAAGATGGAGGCAGATGATCCGCTGTAGTGACCCCTAAAGGGAGCAGCCGAAAGAAGAAGATTCACCCCGCAAGGTTTCCAATACCGTCTCTTCCTCCGTCTCCCCCAGCCTGCCGGTGGACGTCTTGCCATGTCTCCATCCTGGCCGCGTGTATGAAGTACTGGGTTTGTGTTGAAAAACGTCTGCCTGCTCGAAAAGCACTCCGTCGCAGGAGCACAGCTTGAGGAGAGACACTGTAAAACCACAAACAAAACGAGCAAGTCTAACATTACAGCCAGTGTTTGAACATTTTATACATCTTTAGAGGTAATATCATTACTACAGCTTGTCAATGAGCTTTAAATTTGGGCAGCTCGGTGGTGTAGCGCTTAGCACTGTGACAACACAGTAAGAAGGTCACAGGTTCGATCCTACCCCCTGACCATCAATGACCTTTCTGTGTGGAGTTTGCTACTCCGGTTTCCTCCCATAGGCCAAAAACATGCAAGTTAGGTTAATTGGAGACGCTAAAGTGGCCCTAGGTGTAAATGTGTGTGTGTGACTGGTGAAGGGATTGGCACCGTACCGTGGCTGCCTCATCCATCCAGGTGGATACCCTGAATTTCCCTCTGGGATTAATAAAGTATACAAAATACAAAAAAATAAATAAAAAATAAAGCTGTGAATCTCCAGTCTGGACACGGACAAATGTGCCCCCTCCCCCCCATAAATGAAAGATGAGTGTCTGATGAGATAAGTGTGTGTGAAGACGCGCAGCAGATAGACAGGTAGGAGTTAGGCATGGAAAGAGAGAGAATATTGTCAGTTTTGGGTTGTTTTTTTTTTTCAGAAAAAACGCAGACTCCAATAGACAATACAGAGCAACAGAATAAATTGTTTACTTTTCTTCTCTGCTCGGTACCGAGTGGTTGGGGACCGTAGGGAGTTTTCAAATGAAGGTGCAGCCAGTAATTTCCAAATCTATACTCTTTAACATGCATTCCATGCAGTTTAGCTGTTGTAATGGATATTGTATTTACATCTGTATTTGCTGTTGCACAAAAAAGTTTTTGTGTATAGCGGAAGTTTCTGCTTAATTTGCAAATCACTGTTTAATGGGAAATTTTTGACAATCCTGTGGTTTTCTTGTATTGTTATATAGAATATCACTGCAGTAAACTGGGAAAAAAAAACATCTGCTTTAAAATTTGTAATTCTTCCCACAACTTTTAGAGCAAAAAAAACTCTCAAAACATTACAACTTTTATCACAACTTTTTAAAAATGCTCCTGCAAGTTCAGGATTTTTGGGTCCCAACAATCATAAAAACATCCCGTGAAATCCTGGAGGGACTGTTTTATACACAAAAAAAACTTTCATTGCCTTGGAATTTGCTTGGAAAGAGCTTTTACATCTTCTACCTACTTAAGTATGTGCAGATCTATGAATATTCAAATTAGCTCCACCCCCACCCCCACCCACCAGGAGCGGGAAGAAGAGGGCATTGGGCTCCAAGAAGGCAATCCAACTTGAGGAAGTAGGTGAACCTGCGGAAGGATCATTTTCGATGGAGTGTGTAATGTTCTCCTGGAACATGTAATGACGAGGCGCACACACCGGGTGTCAGTTAGGACTTTTTACTTGTCACTTCAAGTGCAACTAACAACTAACCACACATTGGCACATGTACATCTCCTTTTATAGTCAGGTCATGGCCGGGGTCATACTGCCCTCTAGTGGTGACTCCATATGAACTTCACATATCAATACATCTCCCTTTTTTTTTTCTAGTAAAGGTCATGTCCAACTATAAACTTTTTCTCAATTTTCTATATACAAAATAAACTCCATTTCTTTTTACATCTTTGTCAACCTTGTACACTGAATCACAAGTTCAAATTTTTCTCTGTTTACAATTCAACATCAACACATTTTTTTCTCTGTTTACAATTCAATATCAACACATTTTTTTTTTTTTTTCTCCCATTCATCTCAGTACTCCTTACATTTCCTCAATCAATCTTTTCGGTTTCACAATTTGCCTTTGTGAGCATCTCCTTTGTGTCACTTCAGTCTGTTCGTTAGTGTCTGTCTCTATGTTCTGGTTCTCAGCCATTTCTGGTTGTTCGGTTTGGCTGGAAATTAGCATGTCGCTTATTTCACTGTCTGTGACTCTCATTTTTGTCTGAGGCACTTTCAGTAAGTGACGTCGGTTTCGCCTCATTGTTTTTCCATGCTCTGTGATGACTTCATATGATCTGGGAGTTGTTTCTTTAACCAATTTTGCCAGCGGTCCCCATTCTCCATCACATCTCACTCGCACTATGTCCTCATGTGCAAGTGGTCTCAGAGGTCGTGCTGTTCTGTTGTACAGTTCAGTTTGCCTCTCATCACGCCTCACATCTCTCTTTTCCATCACCTGAGATGCTGATGGAAGTCGCGTTCTGAGTTTTCTGTTCATGAGCATTTCTGCTGGGGATAGTCCATTCTCCAGTGGTGATGCTCGGTAATTCAGGATCGCCAGATGTGGGTCTTCTGCATTGTCTGCAGCCTTTTTCAGTATGCGCTTCACTATTTGCACCCCTTTCTCTGCTAACCCATTTGACTGTGGGTACAGAGGGCTTGAGGTCACGTGCTTGAACCCATATGTGTCTGCAAAGTCTTTGAAGCACTGACTCGTGAATTGTGGTCCGTTATCACTTACAACAGTCATTGGAATTCCATGGCGTGCGAACATTGTCTTTGTATGTGCAATCACCTTTTCTGCTGTTGTGTCACTCAACCCTGCAAACTCTGGGTAGGTGGAATGATAGTCCATGACTAACAGATAGTCCTTGCCCTTAAGCTGAAATAGATCCATGCCCACTTTTCTCCATGGCCCTTGAGGCTTCTCATGGGGCCTCATAGGCTCCTTTGGCTGTTGATACCTGTGGCGCTGGCAAATGTCACAGCGCTGCACATATGCCTCAATGTCCTTGTGCATGCTGGGCCAATACAAAACATCACGTGCACGTCTTTTGCACTTTTCAATACCCAAATGCCCCTCATGCACTAATTTAACCATTTCTGATCTCATGGAGGTAGGTATGACTATCCTTGTACCTTTTAACAGAACCCCATCTAACACAGACAGTTCACCTTTAAAGTGTTGGTAAGGCTTGTCAATCATAACCTGTCCTGGTTGATGTATCTGTTCCATTACTCTTTTTAGTTTCTCATCTTTTTGTGTTTCTTTCACTATCTTTGTCCATTTTGCATCTGACACTGGCATGTGTGCCTTAATAGAGTCTACATGTATTTGCACAGCTTCCTCTGTTGTGCTGCTGGTGTTGCTCAAGCTAGCCCTACTCAGCGCATCGGCTACAATTAGTTGCTTGCCTGGTGTAAACTCAAATTTCAAGTCATATTTCTGTAATCTTAACATTAGACGCTGGATGCGCGGTGGTGCGTCACCCAGTGGCTTCTGTGAGATCGCAATCAGTGGTTTGTGGTCTGTTTCTAGTATTACTGACCTTCCATACACATATTCATGAAACTTCTCACATCCAAACACTGCACCTAGAGTCTCTTTCTCTATTTGCGCGTAATTTTTTTCTGCGCTTGTCATGGTGCGCGATGCGTATGCGACTGGATACCACTCTGTGTCATGTTTTTGCAATAGCACAGCTCCTAGGCTGGCTTTGGACGCATCTGTGGACACTTTTAGCAGTTTGTCCTGATCATAGAATTTTAACACTGGCTCCTTTATTAGACTGCTTTTGAGCCACTCCCATTCTCTGGCATGCTCTGCCATCCACTGCCACATTGTATTGGTCTCTAACAAGCTTCTAAGAGCTATTGTGTTAGCTGATAAATTTGGGATAAATTTTCCCATGTAATTGACTAGTCCTAGGGCTCTTTGCAAGTCATTTTTGTTCTGCGGTACTGGCAGCTCTGCTATGGCCCGCACTTTTTCCGGATCTGGTTGCACGCCTTCCCCAGATAATTTCTCTCCCAGGTATGTAATCTCCCGTACCCTGAATTGGCACTTACTCTTATTCAGTTTCATACCTGACTTTTGCGCCTGTGTGAGAACTCTTGCCAACCTTTCGTCGTGCTCCTCTTTTGTTTTTCCCCAGACTACCACATCATCAAGAAAAACTCCCACCCCTTCTATTCCGTCAAACAATTGCTGCACAGTTCTATGGAAAATTTCAGGGGCTGAGCTAATCCCGAACGGCATTCGTAGAAAGCAATGCCTTCCGAATGGCGTATTAAATGTGCACAATTTAGCGCTTTCCTCATCTAGCACTATTTGGTAAAACCCAGATTTGGCATCTAATTTTGTGAAGTAGCTTGCTCCACTCATTGTGCTGGTTATGTCAGATTTTGTTGGTAGCCTGTAATGCTCCCGCTGTATTACTTTATTTAGATCTTTTGGATCTATGCACAATCTCAAATCTCCATTTGGCTTCTCCACTATAACTAGTGAGTTAACCCATTCAGTTGGTTCTTCTATTTTTCTGACCACTCCGTCTGCTATCAGTGAGTCTAGTGTTTCTCTCAGCCTCTTTTTAAGAGCTATTGGCACTTTTCTTGCTGCATGTATGACTGGCTCTGCATTCTCTTCCAGCCTAATTTTTTGTTTGCCTGGTAGGCGGCCTATTCCTTTGAACACCTCTTTGTATTCTTTCACCCAGTCAGTGTGTTTGTGCTTACTTGTTGTAGCCTCTGTATTTTCTCGTGTTGTCACTTTGTCTGTATCAATGACATTCACCCTTTTGATCAGACCTAGCTGATCGCATGTTTTTAAACCCAAAATTGCTTGTCTATTTCCATCAACAAGTACAAACAATGCATTCACTGTTTTACCTTTGTTTGACAGTGTAACCCTGCACATTCCTTTAGTGGGTATTGGCTTATCGTCATATGTTCTCAGATTAATCTTTTTATTTCTTATTTTCGGCTTGTTTTTCAGTCTTTTAAAATCTTTCATTGGCAGGATGTTTACCTGCGCACCTGTGTCGAGCTTCAGTGACATGTCCGTGCCATTCATCTCCAGGCACACTATCCATTCGTCAGCGCTCGTCTCTCCCTCGATGGCGTCCACGTAAAACTGATCCTCCTCGCTGTCGCTCTTTTTCTCCACGAGTTGCACTCTCTTCTTTGAGAAGCAGGTCTTTGCGAAGTGATTTTTTCCGCCACACTTGCGACATTCCTTTCCGAATGCTGGACACTGTTTCAGCGCGTGTTGCCTTCCACACCGCTCGCAGTTCCCGCGCGCGCGCTCTGGGTTTGCCTCCCTTTTTCTTGCCTGCAACGTTCCTTTCGGCTTCGCGCGCTGCACTGCACCGACCTCAGCAGTCTCTTTTTCCTTGCTGCTAAAAGTCTTTAATTGTGCCTTTATACTCTCAGACACTTGGCAAATCTGTATCGCTTTCTCCAGCGTTAAGTTAGTCTCTTTCAGTAATTGCATCCGCAATTTGTTGTCTTGGACCCCAATTACAATTTGGTCCCGTATCATTGACTCATTCAATGTTCCAAAGTTGCATGACTGACATTTCAACCGTAGGTCTGTGACATACAGCTCGATGGACTCTGACTCTTTCTGAAGTCTTTTTCTGAACACATACCTCTCGTACGTTTCATTCTTTCTCGGTGTGCAATAATCGTCAAATTTCTTCATCACGGCGTCGAAGTTGCCTTTTTCTTCTTCCGTGAAGATGAATGTGTTAAACACATTTAGCGCCGCTCGCCCTGCTACTGTTAGCAGTAATGCTATTTTCCTCTCCTCGTCACGGAGACCGATAGCAAGCGAATAAAGTTCAAAACTCTGTTTGAATGCTTTCCAGTTCTCATTGACGTTACCGGTCAACTTTAACTCGTCCGGCTGTCGAAGAGCGTTCATCTTCGCCGTCGGTTCGTAGTTTTATCCTGGTATCATGTAATGTTCTCCTGGAACATGTAATGACGAGGCACACACACCGGGTGTCAGTTAGGACTTTTTACTTGTCACTTCAAGTGCAACTAACAACTAACCACACATTGGCACATGTACATCTCCTTTTATAGTCAGGTCATGGCCGGGGTCATACTGCCCTCTAGTGGTGACTCCATATGAACTTCACATATCAATACAGAGTGGAGATTCGTTGCCCAGCCCCGTGTGGAGGCTGGACTGCTCCCCACTGGTATCTGATTGCCCACTTGCCAAGGGTCTCCTCGACTCACTCCGAGTCTCTCCAGCTTGGGAGTGAAGGAGGCGAGCAGACAGGCGCTGCGCCCTGTCCGCCACTGAAGGACTGTCAAGCAGCTCACCGGGGTTTGGCAGTCTGTTGCGCTCACCCGCTGCTGTGGAACCACAACCGCAGCGCACGTGGCCTCGCCGGCTCACCCCGGCCGTTGTGCCATGCACTCCGGGGGGAGGGGGGGCCTCCGTGGCCATCTCCCCTGGCATGCAGGGTAAAATGCAGGCTGCAAATCCATGTCCTCTCTCCAGTATTTCAGCAGGATCACTGAGGTTTTTCCAAATAAAATTAACCATTGCTGTCATGTTTTCATGTCTGTGGGTAAGACATGTAATTTAAAAGAAGAGGATTTCTTGCTCATACAGCCAAAAACTGAACATGTATAATCTGCCATCTTTCCCAAATAAGAAAAGCTCCTGCTGCTCCTTGGCTCCTCTCTCTTCCTCCTCATTGGTTAAAGTTATAACCAATCAGACTAAGCAGGAATACTTATGTAGCTACAAACGCTCTGTCCAAACTCGCATTTTTTGGGGTGTGGGGGTGTGGAGCGTAACTGGAAATTCACCACAGAAAAACACAGACTTGAGACTTGGGACTGAATTTGCTCTTGATATGTCTTGTAAGTCACAAAAAATGTGTTACAGACATGTTAATAACAGAAAAAAAATGTGATTTTGGCAGAGTGTCACTTTAAAATTTTTCCGATTTAGCCTAATTATAAAAGTCCTGTTATGCTTTTTGGGGATCCCCTTTTATTTTAGTGGGTTACAGTATGTAGGATTTCTATAAGGTCTAACGTCTGCAACATTTAAAGTCTCTAATGTCAAACAGCCCAAAGTCCACCTGCACAGGAGTTCTCCTCTCCCACAGAAACTAGGACTACAACTCTGCCTGAAATGTTTGGTTTGGATATACTGTTCTCTTCTGTGAGGTTATTACGTCATTACTTACTAGACCTTATACAGACCTGCCCCTCTTGGAGAAGAAGGCATTTCCCCCTGGGCCCAGGAGCTCACGTAGCTATAGTGCAGGTAGCCTAGCTAGCAAGCTAGCTAGTGGCCTGACCACAAATTTTAGAGCTTATTTTATTA
The DNA here is from genome assembly GCA_020510985.1 of Pholidichthys leucotaenia. Lineage (NCBI taxonomy): Eukaryota > Metazoa > Chordata > Actinopteri > Cichliformes > Pholidichthyidae > Pholidichthys > Pholidichthys leucotaenia. Next base: position 41,701,304 of record CM035839.1, read on the forward strand.
TAGTTTATTGCACTCCACCCTATAATACCACCTTGATTAGCAGTAGTTTGCTGCCATTGGTAGATTTACGGTACATGTCCACCTAGGCATGTTTTCATGCTTCCCATTCATTGTGTATGTAGCACTCTGGTAGCGTGGCGTCAAGAATCCCGAGCCATCGTGTGGAAATGGCCGCTTCGGTCATATTTACCCAAATGAGTTAGTGGGCATGTGGAGCCAATCCTGGAGCGCGTGCTTAACTTTTAAAATAGCAGTTTTTAGTAAAAATTAAACACATATTTGACAGCTACAGTTATTTCTCGCTTCAACTGTTTTCAGAATAATGTTTCACTGTTTACTTTGGAAGATAGAGGTGGAAGTTTTAATGTTCGTTTGCGTCCTGAACAGACTAGATGAGCCCACCCACCAGGAGTCGCATCGACCAATGATGTGCAGGCCATGCAGGTTGGGGAGGGCGGAGCAGGCAGGGGTGGACAGAAGCAGCTCATCAAACTGCACTTTTGTAGCCAAAAATACTGCTTTAACACCGGCGGAAGTTCTCTGACCCCATGATGATACTCGTCATGCAGTTTACGGCTCTGGAGTATTGACTAGTGTGACAATCACCTGGTCACGCCCCTTTCACGCTCCCAATGGACCCCGATACCGAGGAGGCGTGGGGGACCTTCTGTCAACAAACACCTAGGTGGACACGTAGCATTAGACATTCACTCATTCAAAATTGTTTTTGTGCTTATTCCACTGCAGGGCTACCAACCACTCAAACCACACACCGCTGTGTCCAGTAGTTCTTTATTTGGGCTTTTAATTTCTCACATTCAGCCAGTATTTGTTAGTATGCTACTCAGTCCGACAACCAAAGCTAAATGCTAACATTAGCCTTAAATACAGCATTGCCATCAAAACATAAATTTGATGGGGTGAGCTGGGAGTCATTAGCATTTACAGCAATATGATACAAAAACGGTCCATTTTTGAGAAGAGCTCCTTCCCCATGTGTAAAATGGTACTGCAAAAATTAACCCTCAGTTGTTTTGACCAAGTCATGTGACAGACACTCTTGTTGACACACCACTGGGAGCTGTGTTGATGCTTTGTGGCTTCATGCATTTTTTTTTTTTTTTTTTACAAAAGTTGCATAATCTTGTGCTTTGTTTCATAGAGGTTGGTGACCCCTGGTCTAGACTGTTACTTCCATTCTGAGCATGTCAGATAACAGATGTCTGGTGCATGAAAGCAGCTCATTCCTGGTCATGCATGACTGATATGAAAACGACACATCAACAACACAAACCTCTCCTTGTAGGAGCATGGACAATCTAACAGTTTTTGGCCTCTAAACTAAAAAAAGACACTAATTTAATGTCTTATCTGGGGGCGCTGAAGGCAGCACGGAGGTTAGGGCAGTGTCGGCCCCGCAGCAGCAGCGAAGCAGCAGCAGCCTGTAAGGGGCCTAAGCTGTCAGAAGAGAGAAGGAGGTCTGCAGATGGAGAGATTTCCACAGAGAAAGAGTCGCGCGTGCCCTGCCGTCAGCTTTCCATGCAGAGACATCGCTGAATTCACTGAGGATGACAGGATTTGCACCTATCTGTTAAACATCAAGACTCTCTCCTGAACTGAAATGAGTCATGAAACTCAAGATTTCTAACTGTACAGTGGACCTTCTTAGTCAGTCAGCTTTGAGGTCTTTATAACTCTTCCTATTCAGAATCAAAATGCCAGTTCAGGAAGGTTTAGAAGCAGAGGTGGGTAAAGCAGCCAGAAATCACTCTTAAATAAAAATAAAAACTTATGATATTAATTACTGAAGTACAAGTAAGAGTAGACACCAAAAAAATACTTGAGTAAGAAAGTATCTAATAAATGTTACATGAGTAACTCTTCCCTGTTTGTGAGGTTTTTCTTTTAATTTTGTAACTTTTTTCTCATAAATTTGCAACTATATGACGTATTTTTGTCATACATTTGTGATTTTTGTCTTGTGCATTTGACACTATTCTTGTAAAACAGTTCAGACATTTTCTTATAAATGTATTATTATTTTACTGTTTCTTTTTATCAGACAAAAAGGTAGGGATGTTTGTTTTTACCTTGACAAGTTTCAACTGAAGTCAGTCAAAACTTGTCAAGGTAAAAACAAGCATCCCCTAGAAGACAAAATGAACTTACTCGAACTTATACATTTACGTTGGTTTTATCATGAATTTGTGACTGTTTTTGATAACATTTATTGACTTTTTCCACTGAAATTTGCAAGTTTTCATGAATAGATTTGTAACTTTTGTCTCATTGCTTTGCATTTGCTTTGCATTTGACCGAAGAACAATGATATCAACACAATGAAATAAGATTATGAATTTACTAAAATGGCCCAATATGCAGTTATTTCTGGTGAGAATAAGTTATTACAGGATAAACAAGAACATTTCTGACCAGTTTTAAAATCAGTGAAATCAACTTAGAGAGTACAGCTAAATCTGCTTGAGTAACAGTACAGGTCAGTACAAGTATCCTACAATAAAGCTACTCAGGTAACTACAATTTTGCCACAAAAACAAAGCAAAATATAATAACTAGTTACTCTCCACCTCTGTTTAGAACTCAAAATTCAGAAATAACAGTATCTGACTGGTCTTGTTCCAGGTAGGAACACTGAAAAGACTGCAACTGTGGCGATTATGACCTCAGTCCCAACAGCCAATCACAGGATGCTTTGTTGTTTGTGGCTATAGATGTGCCCTGTGGTTGGCTGCTGGGAGTCAGGTCTTAGTCTTTTCAGTGTTCCTACCAAGAACAGAGCTGGCAATGCAGGCCCACTGAGGCTATGGGGGGATATTCAGCTGTTCAAAGGTTGACATAATTTTGAAAATATTATTGGAAGGTGAAAATCTTGCAGTGTTGCTTTAACGGTGATAGTGACAACATTCTGATCTCCTGGCCAGTAGGTGTCACACTTAATCTTGCACCAACTGCTTGGTAGAGACACATGACATCAGTCCAGTTATGCTATTGGCTGTGACATCCTTATTGGCCATATAAACACTAGGTAGGCATGGCCAACATTTTCAAAGCAAACAGAGGTGCCATATTCTGTAGGTAATTAAGGGTAGTATCTCACGAAACAGTGAATGCTGAGGAACATTCATGAACACTGCGATCGTTGGGGTGTCGTCAAGGTTTGTAAAAGGCTGCACAACAGTTTTTATGTTGGCACATAGTTTTTTCTTGTCTTTCTTGCAACAAGAAAAAATGCTTCTGTGACAAGAAAAACTGTTTGCCACGTTAAAAACTGCTGGCAAACTGTTGTGCAACCTTTTACAAAGCCTGACAAAATTCCAACAGTTGCAGTGTTCATGAACGTTCCTCAGCATTCGCTGCTCCTTGAGACACAGGGTTAATGAATTAGAATGAAGAAAATGCAGCGTTTGCCCATGTGGCACAATGACTTGCGTTTCTTTACCTGATCAATATGGCGGCTGCACTTGGCTGACTGCGACTAGCCTGACAGCAGCACAGCGATACAGTGGTTAGCACTGTTCCTGCACAGCCTGAAGGTTTCAGGTTCAAATCCCCAGGCTGGCATGGGTGGGAACCTGTGGCGTTTGAATGTTCTCCCTGTGTTGTGTGGGTTTATTTTGGGTACTAGGGTTTTCTCCCACAATCCAAAGACATACATGTTAGGTTAATTGGTGACTCTAAATTGTCCCCAGGTATCCGTCTCTGACAGGCCCTCAGAGGGTAACTGTACTTGCTAGTTAAGCGCTTTGAGTGGTCTTTGTGACTAAAAAACACCCTATATAAGTACAGATGTTTATATATGTTTCCAGCCTCCACAGTCTCATCATCCAGCTGCTCAGATGTAAATATTATTATTATTTTGGACCCGTAAAAAAAATTCAGGTATTTTTTTGCCATCCGTATATATCTAGTACACCTCATCTTCAAATTGGTGAAACCAAAAGTAACACAGAGTATGACCAAATATATTTGAGAACGTTTTCAAAAATGTACTCAAGTACACTCAAGTACATGTACAAGTACGTGGGCGGTGCGGTGGAGCAGTGGTTAGCACTGTGGCAGCACAGCAACTCACCCTTGGCCATGGGATCCCCGGTTCGATCCCAGCCCCTGACCAACAGTGATCTGTGTGGAGTTTGCATGCTCTACCCATGTCTGCATGGGTTTACTCCGGGATTTCTCCGGTTTCCTCCCACAGGCCAAAAACATGCAGGTTAGGTTAATTGGAGACTCTAAAGTGGCCCTAGGTGTGAATGTGTGTGTGAATGGTTAAGGGATAGCGCCGTACTGTGGCTGCTTCATCCATCCTGGTGGATGCCCTCAATTTCCCCTCTGGGGATCAATAAAGTATACAAAAACAAAAAAAAAAAAAAAAAAGTAAGAATAAAGAGTATCCTGCAGTAAAACGACTCATGAAAGTGTAATTTGTTGATAGTTTGTTGAGTACAGGTACTTGAGTAAATGTAACTAGTTACTACCCATCTCTGGTTTTGCAGCATATGCAACCCTGAAACCAGCTAGGAATTTATAGGTTCATTTATGAGTTAGTTTGTTACTGAGGGAGAGGACGCATTTATATCTTGATGGTTTCATTCATCACATGGTTTTAAATATCAAACCTCGCATTTAAACGGCATTTTAGCTGAACAACGTAACTTTTACTGTGTGATATACTGATCATAGAGTGGATGTGATTATAGCGTTTAATTCCGTTTAAATTTGAAGTCACTGTATACTATAGATTCTGAAGTCTTGTATAATGGTATGTAATTTAAAGGTGCAGTGTGTAATATCCAGCACAATCCAACTGTCAGATTGAAACATGAAACCAGTTCACCTTCTATCAGTCATCCCCCTGTTCTGAAGTATATAGGAGAACCTGCAGAAGCTAGGTGTCGAAATAAAGTTTGACATGAAAACTTATGGTGGTCCAAGATGGCCGCCTACGTAGAGGACCCTCTTAAAAATGCTCATCCTACAGCACAGAAAATGCAGCAACTTTTACTTAAGAGTGATTATGTAACCGTGAAAACAAATTTAAGATTTTATGTTGTGTTAAATTTCAGAATTTTACACACTGCAGCTTTAATGTTGTTTTAATGACAGAACCTTAATATTTCATGTTGTAACAGATACAGTAACTGAAAGAGGCACTGTGTAATGTAAGAAATAAAATGTTAATTCTAAATACACCTTGTTTGGACGTCATCTGCTTTTTTTCCTTTTGTGTTTGTCGTGCTGCTATAAAATTACAAACAGGTGGAACCCTTGCCCTCCCAGCTCCAGGTCGGTGTCGGTGTTGATCTGGCTGCTCATGTGTTATCATATACGTCAGCGTGTTGGAAAGTACCTCCTGGCATCAGTAAAGAAAATCAATCCCTGCAGGAATGATGCGTGTTCGGGCTCGGTGACGCGTACGTAAACATGTCCATAGCCATAGAGATAATGGTGTGGTTTTACGCTGTGTTTCAGTGCACGGAGGAGTGGCTGTGGACGAAACAGAGGTGCTCCACGTGCCAGATCCACGTGTCCCTGCTAAAGCCCCTCTACTGGCCTTTCTGTCGCACCACTGTCCCCTGATGGTCCCGCACCTCCTTGTAATGCCTTCATGTGACCCCCCACCCCCACCCCAGACCTCCATCACACCGGCAGACCTCAGTCCTCCTGCATGACCACCCACAGATGGACCGTCTTTGGCCACTCCATCAGAGTGAAAACTGAAGTTATTTGGTGGGGCCTCATGGCAGTTATGAATTAAAAATAGAATTCTTCTGGGTATGGACACTTATGGGAGGTTCTGCTTTTCTTTTGCCTCCCCTCTCAATTTTTTTTACTGTTTACATAACATGAGAGACAGTTTGCTGTCAATTTGAATTGTATTTTTGAGAACAAGATAATGGTGACCTTACTACTTCATTCGGGGTAAAAATCTCCAACTTTAAACAAATTTCATCAGCTGAGCTTCAGTAAGACACAGAAACCTCCACCTGTGAATCCTCACAAGAAAAAGGGAAAAAAAATATCATCTACAATTCCTGTGTGACTGCATTTCAAATAGAATCACTTGTAAATATGCATTGAACCACTTCAAGATTGAGCAAAAAATAACATCACCCCAGTGCTCCACATTGCCTCACTTGGGTTTAATTTCTATGTCTGCAGTCACCTGCAGACATGCACAGTTGCATCATTCAGCACTCAAATTGTAAAACTTTTTAATTTTTTATGCATGCATCACACCTGCATCTGTGTAACAAAGTGGTACAGTGGTTAGCACTGTTGCCTTGCAACTAGATGGTTTTTGGCTCAAATCCCCAGGCTGGCAGCTCTGTGGCGTTTGAATGTTCTCCCTGTGCTGTGTGGATTTATTTTGGGGGCTTTGGTTTCCTCCCACAGTCCAAAGACATATTTCAGTCATATTACATATATTAGTCTATTTCATGTAGATTGAGTAACTGATTAAAATAACTTAATGCAGTGTGACTTTAGAGCTCCAGCTTCCTGTGGACAGTTGGTTGCATGAATTTGATGCTCACTGGAATTCAGATCTCTGGTTTTCAGAGACATAAATCAGTAAGAAATCATGATTTTCTCACTTGAATTTACCAAACCAGAACAAACAGAGCTGACAGTTTCCTCTGGATGAAAAATAACTAACTGATAGAAAAATTCCATATTATCCACATTATTATTGTTATTAATAATCTATTATTATTCTTGAGAGGTATCATGCCTTTCATATACCATGTTTAAAGTTTATATGTGCAATCCATGTAGGATAAGTTCATATATTCTTGGCATGTTTCTGTGAGCAATTATTGGCCTTCAGAGAATTCAGACTGAGGGACAGTACATGTGTAAAGGATGATCTAAGCTACATTGATAATCTCTTTGACATGCCCTGTTTTGCTTTGGGTCACAGGAATGCACAGGAACTCCTAGCTTGTGTAGATTAGGACACCCTGTCTCCAGAATGTCTGTGACATTTCTTCATTTGCTCATCACCCAGGATAAGCTCTCATATGTCATGCTGACCTGCTTATCAGGACTGTCTCTCTCTCTCCCTTCCTCCTCTTACCCCTCTTCTCCCCCTCCTTTCTGTTGCCCATATATACCAAACCTAAAGAATGTACCTTCAGAGATTCTACGTGTGTGCGGACGGCCATGCTTTGTAATCTCTCCCTCAAAAATGGCCATTTGAGGTTAAATCTGAACTGAAACCTTTCTTTTATCTGTTTTTTTATAATAAATGTATCTAAATCCAATATCAAGCCTGATTTTTTTACTTTAAATAATTTAAACTCAGAATTATTCTAACACTAACATTCCACATTCAGTGAATATACAGTAGAATCTTGTTCAACACAGAAGAATTGAGGTTCAGGTTCAGGTTACTTTATTTGTACCCACAGGTAGATTTGTTTTGCAGTCAGGTGACATCCTTTGACACACATATTTACAAGCCACAATTACATTCAACATGAACACAAACACAGGCACACATGAAGCTGACTATAAACACGATGAAAGTACTCAAGGCTCCACCAATCAGGACATAAGACAAAGAGATAAGAGAAAAAACAAAGAGAGAAGAGAGAAGGGTCATATTAAAAAAGTTAAAAACTAAGTCAAAGAGATTAAAAACTCAAACCCAATAAAAGATTTGAAACCCAAATAAAAAAACCTACAAAAATAAATAAATATAAAATAAAAATTCATAAATAGATAATTAAATTATGTGCAATATATTGCTACATCTTGTTCAACTCTGTGACAGCAACAGGAACAAAGCTGTTTTTGTAGCGCTGGGTTTTACATTTTGGGACAGCAAACCTCCGTCTGGAGGAAGCTGAAAGTGGCAGTGCAAAGGGTGGGAGTCATCATTTAAAATGGAGGTAGCAGTCCTCTGTACCCGTCTGGTGTACAGGGATGTCAGGCTCAGCTGTGACTCACCAAGCAAATGACTGGACCATCTAACTACCTGATCCAAGGATTTCCTCTGTTTCAGTTTTACCTGACCAAACCATGACACTAAAGAAAAGGATAAAACAGATTCAATAAAAGCCCAATAAAACATTGTCATTATGGTTCAGTCAATTTGGAAGTGTGCGAGTTTCCTTAAACAATGCAAATGTTGCTGACCCTTTTTGCACACCCTTTCACAGTTCTCTTCAAAGTTTAAATTACTATCAATAATCATCCCAAGATATTTGTAAGATTGCACACATTCAATGGTCTGGCCTTTTAGTACAGGGACTTTGTGCCTGGGAGTTTTCCTCCAAAAGTCAATAATCATATCTTTAGTTTTTGTCGTATTCAGCTGCAGGTAGGAATCCTCACACCAGTGAACAAAATCATCAGCTACTGGGCCGTGGCCACTCTCACCATCCTGGAGGAGACTGACAATAACTGAATCATCAGCATACTTTATAATATGTCCGTTGTTATGTCTGCTTTGACACATCTTTGTGTACAGGATGAGCAGTAGTGGAGAATTGAGAGAATTTTTAATCAACTTCAGAGCTGTCAACTGATCACCACCTGGTGGTGAGTTGGATCCGATGGCAGGGGAGGAAACCATTCAAACCTGGTAGACCCAAACGTATAGTGAGGGTATGCTGGGAACATCTGGCTGAGGCCCCTGTCTGGGAGGTCTTCAACTCCCACCTCCGGAAGAACTTCAACCACATTCCGAGGGAGTCTGGAGACATGGAGTCTAAATGGACCATGTTCTCCACCTCTGTTGTTGAAGCGGCAGCCCAGAGCTGCGGCCACAAGGTGGTTGGTGCATCTTGTGGTGGCAACCCCCGAACCAAGTGGTGGACACCAGTGGTGAGGGGGGCCATTAAGTCGAAGAAGGAGTCCTATCGAGCTTGGTTGGCTTGTGGGACTCCCGAAGCAGCTGAGGTGTACCAGCAGGCCAAGCAGAGTGCAGCTCGGGTGGTTGCTGAAGCAAAAACCCGGGTATGGGAGGAGTTCGGTGAGGCCATGGAACAAGACTTTCGGTCGGCCTCGAAGAGATTCTGGCAAACTGTCCGGTGGCTCAGGAGGGGAAAGCAGCTCCCTGTCCACACTGTGTATGGTGCGGATGGGGCACTGTTGACTTCGACTGGGGATATCATCGGGCGGTGGAAGGAATACTTCGATGAGCTCCTCAATTCCACTGATACGCCTTACACAGAGGAAGCAGGGTTTGTGGACGAAGGGAATGACTCGCCTATCACAGGGGCTGAGGTCGCCAAGGTGGTCAAAAATCTCCTTGGTGGCCGGGCCCCAGGGGTGGATGAGATTCCCCCTGAGTACCTCAAGGCCCTGGATGTTGTAGGGCTGTCATGGTTGACATGCCTCTGCAACATTGCGTGGAGGTCTTGGGAAGTGCCTTTGGCATGGCAAACTGGGGTGGTGGTTCCTCTTTTCAAAAAAGGGGACCGGAGGGTGTGCTCCAACTTTAGAGGGATCACACTCCTCAGCCTCCCTGGGAAGGTCTATGCCAAAGTACTGGAGAGGAGAGTCCGGCCATTGGTCGAACCTCGGATTCAGGAGGAGCAATGTGGTTTTCGTCCTGGCCGTGGCACATCGGACCAGCTCTTTACCCTCTCGAGAATTCTCAAGGGTTCGTGGGAGTTTGCCCAACCAGTTTACATGTGTTTTGTGGACTTGGAGAAGGCATTTGACCGTGTCCCTCATGGTTTTTTGTGGTGGGCGCTTCGGGAGTATGGGGTATCGGGCTTGTTGTTATGAGCTATTCAGTCTCTGTACAACCGTTGTAAGAGTTTGGTTCGTATTGCCATCACTCGGTCGGACTCATTCCCAGTGAGAGTTGGACTCCGCCAGGGCTGCCCTTTGTCACCGATCCTGTTCATAATTTTTATGGTCAGGATTTCTAAGCGCAACCAGGGAACGGAGGGTGTCATGCTTGGTGACCACCGGATCTCATCTCTGTTGTTTGCAGATGATGTTGTCCTGTTGGCTTCATCCAGCAATGACCTACAGCTCTTGCTGGGACGGTTTGCCGCTGAGTGTGAAGCAGCTGGGATGAGAATCAGCACCTCTAAGTCCGAGTCCATGGTCCTCAGCCGGAAAAAGGTGGATTGTCCTCTTTGGGTTGGGGGCAAGTATCTACCCCAAGTGGAGGAGTTTAAGTATCTTGGGGTCTTATTCACGAGTGAGGGGAAAATGGAGAGAGAGCTTGACAGATGGATTGGAGCAGCATCTGCAGTGATGCGGACATTGTACCGGTCAGTTGTGGTGAAGAGGGAGCTGAGTTCTAAGGCAAAGCTGTCGATTTACCAGTCAATCTATGTTCCTACTCTCACCTATGGTCATGAGCTTTGGGTAATGACCAAAAGAACAAGATTGCAGATACAAGCGGCTGAAATGAGCTTTCTCCGTAGGATTGCTGGACTCAACCTCAGAAACAGGGTGAGGAGCTCAGTCATCCGGGAGAGGCTCAGAGTAGAACCGCTGCTCCTCCACATTGAAAGGAGTCAGTTGAGGTGGTTTGGGCATCTGATTAGGATGCCTCCTGGACGCCTCCCACTTGAGGTGTTTCAGGCACGTCCCACTGGGAGGAGACCCCGGGGCAGACCCAGGACTCGGTGGAGAGACTATGTCTCCCAGCTGGTCTGGGAACGCCTTGGTATCCTCTCTGAAGAGCTGGAGCAGGTGGCTGGGGAGAGGGAAGTCTGGGCTTCTCTGTTTGAACTGCTGCCTCTGCGAGCCGGACCTCCAGAAAAGCGGTAGAAGATGGATGGATGGATGCTGAACTCCTAACATGAAATTCAACATTATCCAAAAGTATTTACTGAAATTCATGCATTCTTCTAGTTTCCTGTGTGACTCCAAAAGATATGTTCTTCAGAAGAACTGGTGATTTGAGTTTTTTGTGTAGATGTGACAGTGGGGGATTCTCAAATCTCAGTGTTTTTGGCCTATGACCACCTCCGACCCTATAAAGGCTGGGATCTGGAGTTGGATGAATGTTCATTTAATTCATAAAATACTTTTAATATAAATTAAAATGTAAACTAGAAAAGCACTCATAGAGCGCATACCTCCGCCAAGGCTCCTTCCGTTTCTCATGGATCACCTCCAAAATGTAATGGGCTTGTGTGTAGGCCTATCGCCACTTGTGGTGAAAATTGCATCCAAGTCTGTCCATTAGTTTTGGAGTTTTGTGGCTGACAGACTGTGAGAAGAGCCTTGGCTGAGGTATGCATTCCCAGATCATCCCCAAAATGTAATGGGTTCCTCTCTAGGCCAAGAACCACCTCTGGTGAAAATTTCATCCAAATCCATCCAGTAGTTTTTGTGTAATCCTGCTGCACAAATACAAACAAAGCCCTTGGTGGAGGTATGCACCCTCAGATCATCACCAAAATCTAATCATCTGTTCCCTGTGCCATTACACACCTTTCCTGAAAATTTTGTCAAAATCCGTTCATAAATTTTTGAGTTATGTTGGTAACAGAGAGACAGACAGACAAACAGACAAATGCCAGTAAAAGCATTACCTCCTTGGCGGAGGTAATAAACTCAAGTGTTGCTGTTGTCTCCATCTCCTCCATCTCCAAACTCCCAGGCTGCGGGCGTTGCAATTCATCGCACAACCGCGTACAACCCACAGGCCAATGGGTTATGCAAGCATTTTCATAAATCACTGAAAGCAGCACTCAGGGGTTCACTGACGGATGCAAATTGGGTAGACAGGTTGTCATGGGTTTTATTGGGGTTGCGCTCCGCGCCAAAAGAGGATTTGGAAGCTTCCCCGGCAGAGAGCTTGTTTTTGCGCAGCCCCTATGGCTGCCCGGGGAATTTCTGCCAAATAATCCCGCGCCGGACAGCTGCCCGTCTCAGCTTTTGCAGCGTAGCGCAAACACAGGCACGCTGCCGGGCCCGGCCCACCACTGTTTTCCGTGTGCTTTTGTGCCTAAAACTTTGAAGAACATGGAGTTCGTGTTCGTCAGACACGACGACCAGGGCCCTCCATTGCGCCTGCACACATGTTGAAAATGGCCCTATCTCACAATGTTAAAGAATCCTTTAAAAAATTCCTGTATCCAGACGGTGATCCGGATCATCCCCAAAATTTAATCAGTTCTTCCTTGTACCATTTCCAACAACGCCTGAAAGTTTCATCGAAATCCGTCCAAAACTTTTTGAGTTATCTTGTGAACCAACAAACAGACAAACAGACAGACAGACAAACCCCGGCAAAAACATTACCTCCTGGCCTGCGGCCTGGCGGAGGTAACAATGTTTTTTTTAAAAAAAAAGGTAACTGGCACAAGTTATATCTTTGGAAAGCTCACAAGCTGAACAGCTTTAATTTGTAGTAACACTGTCTACCCACCAGATGGCAGCAAAAGACTCAAGAAGAATTGGTAGACTTTACACTTTTTTTAGACTTGCAGGAGGGTCCGTGGGCTTAAGGAGTTAAAGGCAGCACAACTTCAGTCAACTGCCACAAATGCTTTAATTGCTCCCCCATATCAACCACTTCCATTTTCCAACAGCAACTAACACCTGACATTGGGACTGTGATGTTGTGACGAACAGCACACCTTTCTTTCTGGCCTCCTCTGTCAAAAGGAAACTTTATTTTCACTTGATTCCTCCATTTCTCAGACCAGGCTGTGTGGTTGATTTTCTTCTATGTAAATTGCGGAAATCAGTTGTTATCACAAGAAAAATTACTTTAAAAACCTGAAAAGATGAAAGCAAAGTTTATACAGCCTCATTCTGAATGCCAATTTTGTCAATATGCACACTAGTAATATGCACAATATGCACACTAGTTTTAAAATGCATCATAGTCTAAATTACATATTGTGGACTTTAAAAAGTAATATGTTGCCTTCAGTGCTTTCAAATAATACAAGTAGACATATTTCACAGCAACCATTTTAACATGCTAACATAAAAACGCAGATGTCATTTATGAAATTATTTAACGTTCTGTTATGTTAAGGTGCATTCCCCTCCCTCATTATGTCACACTGGCTGCTCTGAAGTGATTTATTGTTTCATGTGGATTCAAAGATGATGTAACAGATATAAATTTTACAGTCATCAGATCACCATGCACTAATAAACTCATGGGAAATTTTGGACTGACATGTTAGACAGGGCTCTCCACTGTTAGCGTCAAAACAAAAAAATATGACAGTCTCTCTTAGAAGATGTTGATCCAACCCTTGAAATGTAGACGACTCAAAACCAGCACATATTAAAATCTTCTCTGGTCAGGAAAATTAGCAATTTTTCCATTTAATTTTCCAATCATTTGTATATGTAGTTTTGCATATTCAAATTAACAGTACCAGATGTTTTGTGCATGTCAAAATTAGGGCTGCAGGTATCGTTACTCGAGTAATTGGATAAGTTCCTCCTCCCCACAATATTTATTGTAAAACATGTGTAACCGTCATACTGACTCTTTTGGACAATTAATACTGCTGTTTAGGGGAACAGACCTGGAACGGACTGGTGCGGGGAGGGAGGGCTTTTTTTTGGGGGGGGGGGCTGATACCATTTTTTAGGGAAAAAGGTTCAGCACAGATTGAGCAGTGCAAGTTTGCCTAAAACATAAATGGCAAGCTCTTGGTCAAAAGGTCTTCAATCAAAAGGAAAAAAAGACACAAAAAGTTTATCCAGTGTATGGATAGCTGCAGCCCTAGTCAAAATGCATGCTGTGGAAGCTCTAATCAGCTCTGTATCTTCCCTCAGCTCCATCTTCCTGCCTTCTTCTTTTGCGTTTGTTTTGCATGTGGAAGTTTTGCATGTGAGCTCTAGCCGACTGTTGTCTCTGCCCTCTTGACCTCTGCCAAATGAAAAGTTTACAGTGTGTTTGAAACCCAACAAAATTTGCCTGTAAATATGTACCATTCACCTAAATATGTAATTATATTTATTTTATTTATCTTTACAGGACAAAAACATTTTTATGTCTTGTCGTGATACTGTGATCATTCAGCATTTATCTGCCTGAACCAGAGCCATTTCTGGCTATAAAGCAGAGTACACAAATTCAGTTGACCCCTCAGCCACTAGCAGGAACCTGTTGTGTCCATAATTGGGTAAACATGAATACACAACTGATGCAGTTAACGGAGCTTTATTACAGTACTGGTTATATACACAAATAGGCTTACAGCACTCGTCTGCCTGCCAGGTAGCTCCCACGACGAAACAGGCAGAGCCTCTTCCTCCCACTTCCTTTATACCCCGAATGGCGTCACCACCGGAAACCGGTGGTTAGCCACCCCAGTCTAACCCATGTCCAACCCGGCCGCCATCTTAGTAATACAGCCTATTTCCATACACAACATCCCCCCCCTTCAAAAAAAAAAAAAGCCAAGCGCACAGATAGCCCACCCAAATTTGCTTCCCGACTCACGCACTAAAATAAAACAATCACAGAAACAAATAAACCTCCTATCCATGCACATAACTAAAGCTGGGGGGGGGGGGTAGACTGCCAGCACCCCCACACGGCTGGGCGGATTATTTTGCCGCCAAACACTTAGAACAAAATAAAGCCATGTTTCTAATCTAAAACAACCCCAGAACAGCTCCACATAAAAGACATTATTATCATAGCAGTCTGTCGTGGGCGACAATGACTGTTTCATTTAGGTCCGATCAGATTCCTCCACACAGCTCTGTCCTTAGCCTTCTGCTACCAGGAACTCCTGTCTATATCCAACTTCTTCAAGTTTCTTTTTACAATGTCTTTAAATCTGAGCCTTGGTCTACCCTGATTGCGTTTACCCTCGCATAACTGTGAGTAGAGTAACTGACGAGGGAGACACTGGTGGTTCATCCTCTCAACATGTCCGAGCCATCTCAGGTTCATCTGTATTAGCATGTCCTCCACTGATGGTAGACCAGCTCGTTTCAACACTTCTATGTTGGTTATCTTGTCTTTCCATGAGATGTTCATTATGGCTCGAAGGTGTCTCATCATGTACGCGTGGAGTTTCTTTACCTGCACTCTGTAGACAGTCCAAGTTTCAGCACCGTACAATAGAGTAGCCGGTACTGTCGCTCTGTACACTTTGCATTTCACATGGATAGACACATGTCGATTGTTCCACAGTCTCTCCCTCAAGTTTCCAAACACAGAGCTCACTCTTCCCATTCTGAGAGATAGTTCATCCTCCAGCCTAGCATTCTCTGAAACAGTACTCCCTAGATACTTGAAAGTCTTGCACTTGACTAGTGGCTCTGTACTAATGCTGATCTCTTCTGGTAGTGATGTTGATAACTGGAACTTTGGTGGTTGATAAAGGTACTCTGTCTTCTTGATGTTGATTTGGAGGCTGAATTGGCTAGCTGCTCTTGCAAATTTCTCCACTAAAGATTGCATATCTTCTGCACTGTGTGCAACTAGAGCACTGTTGTCGGCAAAGAGCATTTCTCTTACTACCTTTTTCGATGTCTTACTCTTGGCTTTAAACTGTGCCACATTGAACAAGTCTGCTTCTTTCCTTGTTTGAATGTATACTCCTTCTGAAGTGTCTTTGAAGGCCACCTCAAGCATGGCTGCCAGATATAGCAAGAAGAGTGTAGGTACCAGCACACACCCTTGTTTCACCGCGTTGCTTACTGAAAAGTCTTTAGATACTGAATCACTCACTGCCACATTTGCTTGTATACCTGTATGGAATGCCTCGATCAGGCTGACAAACTTCTCTGTACAGCCATATTTCTTGAGTACCTGCCAAAGTCCTTGTCGCGAAACAGTATCGAAAACACACATAGACTACTGCCGCCCTCCCACAACACTCACCCCCACAGTGGGTACATCATACTACATTCAACGCTGGGCATGTAAATCTGCACAAATGGACACTTTAAACGGAGTAAGCACACCCCACCACCCCAAACTTGGGCATTAAGACCAACACGTCAGTAAAATCCAATTTCAGCATATATCAATTCTACACATCATCCAACCACTGTTATTGAGCCAATAAAATCCCACATTCACAATATAAATCTTTAAAATTTTGCTCACGGGTATCATTAGTCACCCTATTCAGTACATTTCACTCTTCATTCTTCCTTTTTTCTTTGAATTAAACTGGGGTACCACATCAGCAGTAAAATAAACACATCAGGACTAGAGTAAAAGCTCATATAAACAATAAACAGAAAATAAAGACAAAACAGCACTCTCAGTCCTTTGATGGGTCCTTCTCCAACTGCTTCCATCTTTTGACCTCGAGGCTCCCACTGCGTCGCTTCTTCTTCTCCACTCGACGTAACTCGTTCGGGTGCCTCCAGATCTGGTCAGACAAGCGTAGATACCCATCACTCCGAGCAGCCTCCACCCGGACCTGTCTCCGCTCATCGCGCCACTCATGCGAACCGTGATCCCCTCTCATCCGGGCCTCAACCCTGGGCCACACCATGTCTCCGACCCACAGGGAAACCTGTTTCTTCATCAAGTCACCTTGGGTATGACTGGTCTCCACCACTGATCCGGTCGACTCGCGGGTCCGGTCTGTGTCATCCATGGTAGACTGTCTTCCTGAGCGATTTATCTACACGCTCTCTGGTCTCGCCCCTTCAGCATCCAGCGTGGGCACCTCGTCCTTAAAGGCCGCCCTTGGGGTCTCGTCGTACCGTCCCGCACCCTCACCCAGGCTAACAGAAAGACCGGCATCGGGTCCATCCCAACGCAGTGTCATGCGGCGCCAAACGTGCTCTCCCTCATTACTCATGTCCAGCCAGTCCAATTCCCTCAACTCCACACCATCCACCACCGGAGTCGGTCGGCTCCACAGTCCGCAGCCCGACCACTCCTCACCCGACACTTTGGCAATGGAGAAACCCAGGCTATAAAAGAGGTTAACCCCATGATATTAATCCCCGCAGTGGTGACGTGAATGCGGGCCTGGGGCACAACAACAGACTTATAACGGGCTTCCATCGCCGCAAACGCCCAAACTGCCAGTCTGTTCCAACCATAGCCATAATAGTCTCTTCCTTGTTGTTTTATTTGTCGGTGGGGAAACAAACTATTCATGGTCATCAGGTTCAACACAGAGATAACTGCTCCAGTGTCCACCAGCAGTGGAACCTCGATGCCATCGAGCATGACATCGCACCCGATCCTCCCCGTGGTCTCCAGGAAGTCCGTGTGCACTATTGCTGGAGTCTTTTGAGCAGCACCTGGTTCCTCCCTACGGCCCCTGCGCTTGACATTAGCACACGCCCTGGCAAAGTGGTCCAACAAACCACACTTGCCACAATGCTTTCCTTTCGCCGGGCACACACTGGCCTTATAGCGGTGAACAGGGGACCCACAACCGTAGCAGCGTGGCGTACCTGGGGCGGTCCTTATTTTAACAGTGGAGGCATACACATCCTCTCCGACATCACCATCACAAGGGTCCAAAAACAGTGCCTCAGCGCAAGACTCATCCTCACCCGGAAAAGCCCCTTCAGGAAGGCATCTCATGATGGTCTCTGCTGCCTCGAACCGTTGGGTGAGTTCGATAGCCATGGCCAATGTCAACTTTCCTGGATATGCCAAAAGTCTGGATCGGGCCGCTGTGCAGCAGATGTGCGCCGCCAGCTGGTCCCTAATCATCTCATCTTCCAGGCGTCCGAAACCACATCCCTTCACCAGCTCCCGGAGCCCGGAGATCTTCTATGAACTTCATCACTGGCTCTCCCAACTGCTGGCGGCGCTGTCGAAACTGGATGCGCTGGACCATGATGCTTTCCGGTGCACAAAAATGGCACGCCATCAACTCCACAACGCCATCAAAGCTATCAGCACCCCCCCCCCCTACCAGTTCTCCAGTATCTCTGCCCCTCAGTGCCCAAATTATGGACTAACACAGCCCTCGCGCGAAGCCTCTCACGCTTGCCAAGGTTCAGAACTACAAGGTAGTTGGTAAAAGCAGTGAACCAATGAGGCCACGGCATGGGTGACCTGCCCAGGGCCTCCAGAAACGGCCGAAAATTAGCAATGGACCTTTCCATTACCGCTTTTGCCTCGTCGCCAAATGTTGTGTCCATAATTGGGTAAAGATGAATACACAACTGATGCAGTTAACGGAGCTTTATTACAATACTGGATATATACACAAATAGGCTTACGGCACTCGCCTGCCTGCCAGGTGGCTCCCACGACGAAACAGGCAGAGCCTCTTCCGCCCACTTCCTTTATACCCCGAGTGGCATCACCACCGGAAAACAGTAGTTAGCCATCCCGGTCTAACCCATGTCCAACCCGGCCGCCATCTTAGTAATACAGCCTATTTTGGGATCAATAAAGTACATCTATCTATCTATTTACATACACAACAGAACCCAAGCTACAAATTCAAACTCAAGATTTTTTGAGGGGTGAGAATTAAAATTACCTTTAATGTTTTTCAAGAAAATTTTCAATTTTTTTTCTCATAACTTGACATTTTTTCATAAATCTGCTACTTTTTTCTTGTCAATTTCTTAATTTGAAAAATTCTTATAAATTTGTGACATTTTTCTTTTAATTTTGCAACTTTTTTCTTGTAAATTCTACATTTTCTCTCATAAATCATTTTTTCTCATAACTTTGCAATGTTTTTCAAATTATTTGCTACTTTTTCTTGTAAATTTGATTACTGTGAATCTATAACTTTTTTCTTTTCAAATTGCAACTTTTTTGTAAATTTAACTATTGTAAATCTGAGTTTTTAATGTAAATTTGCAACTTTTTTCTCTTAAATTTCCACCTCTCTTCTCATCAATTTGTTTCTTTTTTCTTGTAAGTTTACAGCTTTTTTTGTAAACTTTTAACTATCTGTGACATTTTTTCCCGTAAATTTTGTAATGTTCATATAGATCCATCCATCCATCCATCTTCTACCGCTTTTCCGGAGGTCCGGGTTGCGGAGGCAGCAGTTCAAGCAGAGAAGCCCAGACTTCCCTCTCCCCAGCCACCTGCTCCAGCTCTTCAGCGAGGATACCAAGGCGTTCCCAGACCAGCTGGGAGACATAGTCTCTCCACTGAGTCCTGGGTCTGCCCCGGGGACTCCTCCCAGTGGGACGTGTCTGAAACACCTCAAGTGGGAGGTGTCCAGGAGGCATCCTAATCAGATGCCCATGCCACCTCAACTGACTCCTTTCAATGTGGAGGAGCAGCGGTTCTACTCTGAGCCTCTCCCGGATGACTGAGCTCCTCACCCTATCTCTGAGGGTGAGTCCAGCAATCCTACGGAGAAAGCTTGTTTCAGCCGCTTGTATCCGCAATCTTGTTCTTTCGGTCATTACCCAAAGCTTGTGACCATAGGTGAGAGTAGGAACGTAGATTGACTGGTAAATCAACAGCTTTGCCTTAGAACTAAGCTCCCTCTTCACCACAACAGACCGGTACAATGTCTGCATCACTGCAGATGCTGCTCCGATCCGTCTGTCAATCTCTCGCTCCATTTTCCCCTCACTCGTGAACAAGACCCCAAGATACTTAAACTCCTCCACTTGGGGCAGGAGCCTGTCCCCAACCCAGAGAGGACAATCCACCTTTTTCCGGCTGAGGACCATGGACTCGGACTTGGAGGTGCTGATTCTCATCCCAGCTGCTTCACACTCAGCGGCAAACCGTCCCAGCAAGAGCTGTAGGTCATTGCTGGATGAAGCCAACAGGACAACATCATCTGCAAACAACAGAGATGAGATCCTGTGGTCACAAAGCATGACACCCTCCGTTCCCTGGCTGCGCCTAGAAATCCTGTCCATAAAAATTATGAATAGGATCGGTGACAAAGGGCAGCCCTGGGGGAGTCCAAGTCTCACTGGGAATGACTCCGACCGAGTGTTGGCAATACGAACCAAACTCTCACAACGGTCGTACAGAGACAGAATAGCTCATAACAACAAGCCCGATCCCCCCTCATGGATCGTCACCTTATCGTGGTGGGGGGGTTTGTGTGCCCCAGTGATCCCAGGAGCTATGTTGTCCGGGGCAATTTGCCTCTGATAGGGTCACCCAAGACAAACTGCTCCTGGGTGAAGGGCCAGACTAAGAACGATCCAACAGACTCTCATGATAAATTCTATATCAAGGATTCAGTGTACCCCGCCCGGTATGGGGTTACCGGGGCCCCACCCTGGAGCCAGGCCTGGGGGAGGGGCTCGAAGGCTAGTGTCTGGTGGCTGGGTTTCCACCCATGGGACCCGGCCGGGCTCAGCCCGAAGGAGTTACATGGGTCCGCCCTCCAGCGGGCTCACCACCTGCAGGAGGGATCGTGGGGGTCCGGTGCTATGTGGATCAGGTGGCGGTCAAAGGCGGAGACCTTGGTTCATATAGATGCTGGTTATTTTGGATGCTCTTTAAGTTTATATTTTAAATGTTTTTGTTGGGGGGGAGGGCATTTTAAAGGGTTTGAACTCTACCCCGTGACAAAAATAGGCACCACCAAACGCAATCTTGCATAGGACTCCCAAAAAGCTAAAAACGGCCCTGGTCTGAACACTATAGACTGTTGGATTGAAAATAAAATCATCATGGGAGGTATTAAGTTTAACATGTCACGCTTCATTTAAAACCTTTAATTCACTGACTTAAGTGGCACATAGCAAACCAACAGCAGTGTCAGCTGCTCTGTTTTCACATGATTTGGTTTTGTTGTCATGAATAAATGCCCACTGAGGTGACACACCCTTGTTAAAATGTGGTTTGGTCACATGGGCAAAATTTCTTCAATCTGATTACAATTCAGATCAGAATTTTACTGTTTACACGGATCCTGAAAAAGCTGATCTGATTAGGACGTGTGTTTCCATGTGTCACACGTTTGAACGGAATAAATCATTTTGACATGCGCACGTCGACATTTCGACATTCCAAAAATAGTAGAAGAAGCAGCAACTTCCGGTGTTAGTGTAACGGATGCCAACTAGCACTGTTCGGCGTAGAACGTTAGTAAAAACCTCCCTCCCGAAAAGCCTCATACAGTATCAGTAGCGCTGAGCTATCGGTCGGACCTTTAGCTCAGCGCGATCGTGCTGTGTCTCCCATGCTCGAACTGTGTAGTTGACTGGTAGGTCGCGGGTTCGTGTCCCCGAGTGGGCGAACTGCGCAAGATGATCTCAGTCACAATGGTGCCGTGACCCGGATGGGAGTGAGGTTTAAGGGGAGAGTGTAACAGATGCCAACTAGCACTGTTCAGCGTAGAACGTTAGTAAAAACCTCCCTCCCAAAAAGCCTCATACAGTATCGGTAGCGCTGAGCTATCGGTCGGACCTTTAGCTCAGCGCGATCGTGCTGTGTCTCCCATGCTCGAACTGTGTAGTTGACTGGTAGGTCGTGGGTTCATGTCCCCGAGTGGGCGAACTGTGCAGGATGATCTCAGTCACATTAGCAAGCCCCGCTTCGTGTCAAAATTGACATGTATTGTGTTATTCAGACCGTACTTTTGCTTCTGCTGGTCTCCGTAATGAAGCTACAAGTACATACTTCTGCATATGACGAACAGAGGGAGACAGCAGGACAATACAGACCAGTTTTGTTTTACTCCTGCTATGAGAGCACTCCGGTGAGGCATGTAAAGTCAGCTCTTTTATACAGACAAGAGAGAACGCATGGCACATTTACATATTGATATACATATCAGTCAATACATATCAATTGCATGATTAACTGGTGCCGGAATTACTCTCCTTAATCCGGGGATGTATAACAATAGGACAAGAGAGAATGCATGGCAAATTTACATATTGATACACATATCAGTCAATACATATCAATCGCGTGATTAACTGGTTGTCCCCCAAAGGGCTCTCTGTCCATATGCAAATTGTTCTGCTTCATGCCCTAGCTGAGTGTTATGAATGTCCATGTAGATTGTGGTGGGTCACTACAGTGCTCCACCCCAGAACACTCAGCAGGGGCTGTGACACCCCCCCCACCTCGTTTGGGCTCCAGTTCCGGTAGAACTGTCGGAGGGCATGTCAGTCTGTGGGGGGGATGGGGGAGGGGTGGAAAGGGCGGTGTTCTCCGCTCCTAGTTCCAGGACGTTGAACGGCCGTGGATCATGGGCGCACGGGCCGGTGTGTTGTCGTGTGTAATGGAACAAGACGGCGATCGGTCGGCTTAGGGAGTGCAGTGCAGGAAAAGCTCTGTGCAAGAGGAGGTGGAGGGGGGTGGGAGTAAGTGAGTGCCGGCCCGGGACATCAAAGGTGCCTGGGCCGTGCAAAAATTGCGTGTGGATCCGCGATGGTGAGGGACTTTCCCGTCAAACGTGGTGGAGATCCACAGCGGCTACGGAAAAAAAAAAGAAAAAGAATTATATCTCTGACTTCTCTCGTGGTTCGAACCAGCGAGGATGTGGGGAAGGCAAGCGGCCAAATTCCCCAAGGATGCGTAGCGGCTGTGATAAACTGAAGCTGTGTCAGGGACTCAGCAGTTTGGCTTTAGGTGCAGGAAGCAGCCTTAAAGTCATCGGGGAAAGCAATCGGCTAAATTCCCCTTGTGTGCCGTGGCTGGAAACCCTTACAAAGTCCGGTATATGGGCTGCACGTCCGCTCCAGGTGCGCAAGCAGTCCTGAAGGTTCCGAGGGTGGCAATCAGCCATTTTTCTCGGTCATGTGCAGCGGCAGAGGACGATGTATCAGTCTGTGGAGCTGGTTTTGTCCCGTGCGTGGCGCGCGCTTGGCGCAGTGACCACATAGCTGAAAGTTGCGCTGTCCTTGTAACCCTGCAGAGTGCGCACATGGCTTCTGTGCGCAGAAGGTCCATTGTTGAGAGTTGAATCAGGGTCAGGGAGCTTGATGGAAATCAACGCAGTCTGCACCGATGGTCTTCCCTCTTTAGGCTGTTTCTGTGCGTTGCTCATGTCACTGATCCTCGTCGTGCGTCTCGGTCCCAGCGCTGCGCTCTCTGTCCAGCCCTGGAGGTCGCTATCATGGAGAGAGGACAAGGCGCGCGTGCTCCCATGTGGGTGCGAAGGATGTAGGCGATCTCTGGTCCTCTGGGATCCACAGCGCGGTGAGAGGGAGCAGATGGTCATTCTCCCTCGTCAGGTCACCAGTGTGGAGGTAAAAGATCAGGCGAGGGACGCACAGTGACGCGTTCTGAGGCTTCCCGTCCGGGTCGTCTCCGGGGTGTTCGTCTTGTGTTCCATTCTTCGTGAAGGGTCACCAGTGTGGAGGAACAAAATAAGTTCAGGCATGACACGGCGAGCTGAAGGTTTAAGAGTTTTATTTGTCCATCATCATGAGACACACTGTAGTGCTGTGCACTGTGCTGTGTGTGTGTGTGCTCTGTGAGAGCGCTCCGGTGAGGCATGCAAAGTCAGCTCTTTTATACAGACAAGAGAGAATGCATGGCACATTTACATATTGATATACATATCAGTCAATACATATCAATTGTGTGATTAACTGGCGCCGGAATTACTCTCCTTACTCCGGAGATGTATAACAATAGGACAAGAGAGAATGCATGGCACATTTACATATTGATATACATATCAGTCAATACATATCAATCACATGATTAACTGGTTGTCCCCCAAGGGGCTCTCTGTCCGTATGCAAATTGTTCTGCTTCATGCTCTAGCTGAGTGTTATGAATGTCCATGTAGATTGTGGTGGGTCACCACAAAGTAATCTTAAAGGTCCCATTCACTCAGACAAGCTGTGTTTGTGGGTTTTAACCTTCTAAAATACTTTCTTGGGCCATATGAATGCAGTAAAGATGTTAAAATCTCACTTCATTTAAGAAATAATTTTAACGTTTCAGCAGAATGCACAGAAGCCAGTTTTGCTCTTCCCCCTGATCCCCAACTGCTTGAGGGCCCTGCAGAGTGACTGACTGGCAAAATCTCGACAGCCAACCTCTATGGGGTAGAGCCAGGTCTTTCAGCCCCTACTACGGCAATCACCGACAAGCTCCCCATACTTGGCCCTCTTCCTTTCAAAGGCCTCTTCCATCCGGTCTTCCCAGGGCACAGTCAGTTCCAACAAGATCACCTGCTTGGAAGATTCTGACACAAGAACCATGTCTGGTCTAAGTGTGGTCATTATGATGTTGTCAGGGAATCTCAGCTGTCTTCCCAGGTTGACTTTCAGTTGCCAGTCTTGTGCAGTTGCCAGAAAGCCCCCCCCCCCAGTGGGTTTGTGCAATGCTGTGGCTTCTCACCAGCTTTGATGAAGGGTATGGCATGCTTTGTTGGGTGTTGTTGCCTGCTGAAAGAGATCCCTGCACTGATGGACTCTGCTACAGCCTTCAGTACCTGGTCATGCCTCCACCAACAGCGCCCCTCACTGAGCGCTCTCGGGCAGCTACTTAGGATGTGTTTCAGGGAACCTCTTTGCTGGCATAGAGAGCATGAAGGGGCTTCTATCAGGCCCCAGGAGAGGAGGTTGGCTGGGCTTGGAAGAACATGGTACACTGACTGGATCAAGAATTTGATCCGGTGTGGCTCCGCTCCCCAGAGCTCTGACCAGGAGACTTTACGTTCCATTGCCTCCTCCCACCTGGTCCATGCCCCCTGCTGGTGCATTCCAACTATCCTGCTGGTTTGTGTTTCCTCCACTCCCACTCTGATTTCATCCTGAGCCAAGTGCCGTCATTCCTTTCCCTGGAACTTGCTGTACTGAGGTCTTGGGTTGCTCCCAAGGCCTGCCCGCCCTGCTGCGACTGTCCCCATCAACTCTTTAAACTGCAGCCGTGCCTCAGCCTGTTCAACGACTTCATGGGCTTTGAATTTCCTGCCCGTCTTCACCTGAATACCAGCCAATGAGACTTTGATGTCACTAGAGTCTCTGTACAGCATCACTTCTCTTGCCCGGGAAACTATGAATTCCTCTGACAGACTACTGAAGGGGAGTTGAAACTTGTTGTTTCTCCCATATAAGGCAATGCTGCTGAGGCTGCGAGGCAGGCCCAACCACCTACGCAAGAAGTGGCTGATCTTCTTCTCAAAACCTTCAACGGTGCTCAATGGAGCGTCATAGATAAGCAGTGGCCAGAGGAGTCGTGGTAGGATACCGTGCTGGTAAATCCAAGCCTTGAATTTTCCTGGCAACCCTGACTTATCTGTCTCTCCAAGCCAGGTTCCTAGTTGATTGCTGGTCTCTTGAAGAGTGGCTGTGTCCCTTAGCATACTGTTGAAATCCTTTCCCAGGCTCTTGACTGGCTTCTCAGTAATTGATGGAATCTGGACTCCTCTGATGAAAAATCTAAACTTATCAGACACCTTTCCCTTCTTCACAACTAGGGCTCGGGACTTTGATGGTTTAAAGTCCATTCGTCCCCAGCTAAAGAGATGTTCAAGGCCTTGAAGGATCCACCTGCAGCCCGGGACTGATGTTGTAGTCACCGTCAAATCATCCATAAATGCTCTAATGGGGGGCTGTCACACACCTGATCTAGTGAGTGGACCTGTGCACTCCACCTCTGCTGATTTTACAAGCATATTCATGGCCAGGGCAAATAAAATCACTGAGACAGTGCAGCTGGTGATGATTCCCTTCTCTAGCCAATGGAATGAGGATGACACTGTTCCAGAGGTAACTCTCAAGCTGAAGCAGTTATAGTAATCCATGATTAGGTCTCTGATCTTGACTGGAATGTGATGCCGGACAAATGCGATTTCCACCAGCTTATGGGGGATTGACCCATAAGCGTTTGCAAAGTCAACCCACAGTACTGCCAGATTACCTTTATCTTCTCGAGCTTCATGGATCAGTTGTGTGACAATTCCTGTATGTTCAATGCAGCCTGCCACTCTTGGAATTCCACACTTCTGTACAGCTGTATCAATGTATTCATTCCCAAGAAGGAACTCTGTCATGCAACAAGCAATAATACTGAAGAAAATCTTTCCATCGATGCTGAGGAGTGAGATGTTCCTGAACTGCTCAATGGTGGTTGAGTTCTCCTCCTTGGGAATCCAAACACCCTCTGCGAATCTCCATTGCTGTGCTACTCTTCCCCTTCTCCAGATAACCTTGAATATTTTCCATAGTCTCTGTAGAAGTCTTGGGCACCACTTGTAGACCACATAAGGTACTCCACTGGGCCCAGGTGCAGAGCTAGTTGGAGCTGCCTTGACAACCTCCTCGGTCTCACTCAACGATGGCTCATTAAGGTTAAATGTTATGGTTGGTTCTGGCGGGGCTATCAAGTTACTACATGGACCAAGATCATGCTCTCTTTCAGTATCACTATAGCTGGCCCTGAGGTAACTGTCAACCTCTTCCTGGGTGCAGGAAAGTCACCCACTGTGCTTTTGTCCAAGGATTTTCCTAATGAATCCATATGGATTTGCAATAAACGATGCACGCTTTTTTGCTCTCTCTTTCCCTCTCCTCCTGTGCCACTCAGCTCGAGCCAGGTACTAGCCAGGTATAATTAGCAAAACTAATGACAGAGGGAAGGTGGAGTTAACTGCGACTCTTGAGTGTCACACGTGGCTCTAGGGAGCCACGCAATAAGAGAGCCAAGGGTGAGCCAGTCAGTTGTGATGTTTTTTTTTGTAACTTAAGATTTTTATTCATTTTTCATTATATATATTGCATTCAGATCACAGTCTACATTTAAAAAAAACAAAGGGGCTAGAGTAAAAAAGAAAAAGGAGAAAAAAAAAAAGAAAAAAAAAGGGGGGGGGACAAATGTTGGAGCATCAAGTTTTTAGTTTCCATCTCTTAATTCTTCTGGTTTTTCCAGCGTCTTTGGTTATTCTTTCAATATCTGTCTCGTTGTTGCACTTTGTAGTGTGTCCATTTCCGCCATTTTTTTCCCCATAGTCCTTCTTGCATTCTTTGTCGATATGTTAGTTTTTCCATCATACGTATGTCCTCAATAATGTCAGTCCATTGCTCTTGGTCAGGAAGAACTTCTGATCGCCATTTGTTTGTGATTGTTTTTTTACATGCAATCAACAAGATTTTAACTAGATATCTGTCCTCAGCCTGTATAACATTGTCTCTTTTAAGATCACATAGGTACATCAAGTTACAGTTCATTGGTATATTATATCCTAATATCCTCTGTATTGTCACATGTATAGATTTCCAGAATGATGAGATTTTGCAGCATTTCCAAAACATATGCGAGTGGTCTGCATTTTGAGCCCCACATCCCCTCCAGCATATAGATTGGGTATTTGTATACTTTCCTTGAATCTGTGGTGTAATGAAAAAGCGAATCAGGTTTTTCCATCCAAATTCCCTCCATGTTCTTGAATTTGTTGACGTGTGTTGTGTTTTCCATATTTCCTGCCAGCTTTCTTCTGTTATGTTTAAATTGAGCTCTTTCTCCCATTTCTCCTTTATATAGTTACTTGAATGATTGTTTGCCATAAGTTTCTGATATAGCTTTGAAATAATTCTTGTTTTATTTCCTGTATATGAGCTTAAAATGAATTGTATAATCTCGCTCACATCTGTTTGGAGGTTATGCCTAATCTTCTTCATATAATAGTCTCTCATCTGCAGATATCTGAAGAATTCCGATCTTTCTAGTTTAAATTTTCTCCTGATGTTTACAAAGCTCCCGAGATCTTTTTTTCCGATATTGCCCCATGCTGTGATTCCCTTGTTCACCAGATTTTTGTATCCCCTATCTTGTTTTGCCGGTTCAAACTGACTGTCAAATGCTACCCATTTCAATAGTTTTATGTCTTCCTTTATATTATACTTTTGTACTATTTTATACCACAGTTCTAAAGTAAATTTAGTGATTGGGTCTATTTGTTTGATTTGCTTATATGCATCTTTATCTCCTATTATGCTTTGTACTGGGAGTCCCTCAATTTCCTTTTCCATTTCTTTCCATTTTGCCTCATATCCCTCGTCGCACCAACATATGATATATCTTATTTGTGCTGAGTAGTAATATTCCTTTAGACTCGGTAGGCCCATGCCTCCTTTCTCTTTTGGTAACTGGAGAGTTTTATATTTCACTCTTGGTTTTTTACCTCCCCAAACAAATCTCGATATCATCCTGTCCCACTTTGAGAATTGGGCATCTGGAATCTCTGTTGGTATAGCCTGGAAGAGGTAAAGTAATCTAGGTTGTATGCTGATTTTGACTGTCTCAATTTTTGAATTCAGATCCATATTTAAGATTGACCATCTATCAATATCTTTTTTTATTTCTTGTTCCAACCTATCATAGTTTGCTTTATAGATTTTGCTTAGATCTTTAGGTATGTTCACTCCAAGGTATTTTATTTCTTTTTGTTTCCAGTTTAGTTTGATCTTATCAGTTATCTGGTTTAGAGGGTTATAGTGGAATGTCAGTATTTGTGTTTTTGTTATGTTTATCTTGTATCCTGATAATTTTCCAAAATTTTCTATCAAGTTCATCATTTCCATTATTGATTCATCTGGTTGTTCAAGGTAAACTATAATATCGTCTGCAAATAGCCCAATCTTGTGTTCCGCCCCCTTTATTGTTACACCTTTTAATTTCTTATTTTGTCGTATCGCTTGAGCCAGTGGCTCTATGAACAGAGCAAACAAGGTGGGCGATAAGCAGCATCCCTGCCTAGTTGATCTTTGTATATTTACTTTGTCTGTTAAGCTACCGTTTATCTTGATTCTTGCCACAGGTTCTTGATACAGCGTCCTTATGCATTGTACTGATTTTTCGTTAAATCCAAAGCGTTCCAGCACACTATATAGGAATTTCCAGTTAACCCTGTCAAAAGCTTTTTCTGCGTCTAAACTCATTATTACTGCGCTTTTCTTTTCTTTATGTATTTGATTAATTATATGTATTGTTCTCCTGATATTGTCCTGTGTTTGGCGTCCCTCTATGAAACCAGTTTGATCATCTTCTATCAATTCCGTCAAGAATGTCTTTATTCGTTTACATATAATTGTTGTATATATTTTATAATCCACATTTAATAAAGAGATTGGCCTATAGTTTCCGCATTGTTCTCTATCTTTCCCTGGCTTTAAAATGACTGAAATAATGGCTTTGTTCCATGATGGAGGTATTTTGTTGTTGTTCAACGTCCAATTAAATGACTTTAGAAGCTGTGGCGTGAGTTCTTCTATAAACAGTTTATAAAACTCAGATGGGTATCCATCACTACCTGGTGATTTACCGTTTTTAAGTGACTTAATCACATCTCTAATCTCTTGTGTTGTTATTTCTGCTGTTAGCTTTTCATTTTGTTGATTTCCTATTGATGGCAAGTCCAATGTGCATAGAAATTTTTTAATATCTTTAGTATTTGTTTCTTCAGGTTGCGAGTATAGTTCTTGGTAGAAATTATGGAATATTTCTTCGATGTTTTCTGGGTTAACTGTGGTTTTATTTGTGGTGGGGTCTTTAATCTTATATACATTATTCATTGTTTGTTGTTTTCTTAACCGTTTTGCCAGCAGTTTTGTGGCTTTTGGTCCCGTTTCATAATATTTTTGCTTTAGATATCTATTTTTCCTTTCAATTTCATCCATTTGTGTTTCTTTTATCTTTATTTTTTCTTCTTTAATTTCTTGATATATTTTTGGATCATTTGTGCTTTGATGTTTACGTTCTAATTCCCTCAGTCTCTCACATCTTTGTTCATATGCTTCCAGTTTAGTCTTATTTGCTTTTCCTGTTTCAACAATTAATTTTCCTCTTAACACGGCTTTTAGTGCATCCCATAGTATTGTTGGGTCCACTTCTTCATTGTCATTCTCTTGGATATATTCATTTATGTTTACTTTTATTCTTTCTTTCATTTTATCATCATTTAACAGTCCTACATTAAGTTTCCATGTTGTTTGTCGTTTTCTATTGTTTAAATTTATTTCCATGTATATAGGATTATGATCTGATATTTCTGCCCCTCCAATCCAACAATTTCTCACCCTGTGTCTGTCATCTTCATTCATAAGGAAGTAATCTATTCTAGAGTGTACTTTATGGACTGCTGAATAATGTGTATAGTCTTTTTCGAGTGGGTGCAGGTCCCTCCAAATGTCTACCATACCCATTTCTGCCAGTGAGGTTCTTATGAATTTTGTTACATGTTTTTTTGTCTTCTTAACACTTGTTGTATCAATTTTATGATCCATGACAGCATTTAAGTCTCCTCCACAAATTAGGACTCCTTCACTGTGTGTTGCTATGAGATCAAACAGATGTTGAAAAAAACCCTTGTCACTTTCTGGTGGGGCATAGATGCTCACTAATGTGATCTGCATTCCATCTATGCTACCCTTTATTATTACATACCTGCCTTCTTTATCCTGGATTTCCTGTTCACATTCAAATTGTATTTTATTTGAGATTAGTATCATAACCCCCCTTTTAGTTCCTCCCTTAAATGAACTGTAGTAGGAGTTCTTATAGCCAAATCTCTTTAGTTTCACATGTTCTGTCTTGCTCAAATGTGTCTCTTGCATAAATATAATTTCGGCTTTTTCTTTCTTGAATTTTCTTATTATTCTTTCCCTTTTAACAGGTGAGTTCAGACCATTCACGTTTAGTGTTATTATCTTAAGATTTTTACCCATAATCATGTTTTTCCATTTTTTTAACTTGTGCTCCTAGCCCCTTTAACAACAAAAATAACACATATTTATATAAAAACACATTAAAAAATCTCGACCTCCGTACTTTGGGCCTTTCTTCTGCCCACTGGTCCCTGTTGGTGGGTGGAGGGATTGTCCTCACCGAGTGTAGGGCCCTCCCTAGACCTGTATTTACTATCCAAGAAATAGTCATTAGTCTAGAAATGTCCAACAAATATCACTTAAACCTCTCCTAGCCGTCTGTTTCTCTTTTACCTTGTCTTCTTGGCCTTCATTTCTTCTGTGTCTTTCTTAATCTTTGTTATAATCTAGGCTTTCAGTTGAAAGCCTTGTAGTCTTTCCTGGGCCCGCTGCGCCACGTCTCCCCCCGTCTTTTGCCGTTCACTCGCCTCCACTCCGGCTGTCGTGATGCGTTCAGGGCCTCCGCTGCTCCTACCGTTTCCTCCGGCACGTACACCTCAAGGCCCCGCTCCATCATGTCCTGCGCTGCCTCTCTGGCTGTGTTGTAGGTTCTTACGCCGTTCTCCCAATGAATCCTCATCTTCGTTAGCGGCGTTTGGAATCTAATTTTTTTTTCTTTCAGCGTTTTTTTTAATGTTGGCATATTTCTTCCGCTGCTGCACAATTTCCGCCGGGTAGTCATGATCAAAGAATATCTGCTTGTCGCCGATTCGTATCTTTTTTTTTCCCCACGTTCGTGTCAGGATTCTTTCCTTTACATCATATTTCAGAAAGTTTACCACAACTGACCTGGGTGTAGAGCGTGGGTTTGGGTTCTGTGCCGAGGCTCTGTGCGCTCGTTGAATCTGCAGATCCGCTTCGCTGGGCAGTTCCAGCTCTTTTTTTAAGAACTGATCCATGAATTTCGTCATCGAGTTGCCTTCAATGCCCTCCGAGATCCCGAAGATGCGTATATTGCCCCGTCTGGACCTGCTCTCCAAGCCGGTTACTTTCTCCTGCATCCTCTGCATTTGTGCCGTCAGGGTCTGCAGCTATTCGCTTGCCTCGCTATTCCAATCTTCCAGCTCTGATATTCGGGCCTGCGCTTCTGTCATACACGCCCGCTGGGAGCGCAGCTCCTCCATGTTTTCTGCTAGCTTGCGCTCCATTTCTCTTCGGAGGCCCATAATTTCTTCCTTAATCTCTTTTTTCAGTTCCTCAAGAGCCGCTAAATCCTGTTGTAGCTGCCGTTTGAAGTCTCTCAACTCTTTACCCAAACTGGCGATGCCAGTGTTCATGGTATCGAGTTTTGTGTCTTCCATTTTCTCTGCTGCGGTCACCTCGTTTTTTTGGGCCCCGTGTTCAGCGGTTTCTCCTGCGTTGTTGAAGAGGAATTCTTTAATTTTACTCTGCTTTTGTCCTTGTGCCCGGCTCCTTCGTGTTTTCATCCCTTAGTTTATTGATCCGCTTATGTCGAGTTGGCCATTTACCGATGATTTTTAATCCAGCTAGGGAGAGCTCTCTGTTTAAGCGTTATGTCTCTCCGCCATCTTCCCGGAAGTCTCCAGTTGTGATGTTTAATGGTGACAGGGGTAAGGGATGAGGAAAGCACAGATGCTCATACACAGTTACACTCATGGGCAGTATAGCAACAGAGTTAACAGTCAACAAGGTGGCGCTCCCAAGTGATTCGCTAGGACAAGTAGAGGGCTTGCGCCGGACATGGGGGCACAGAGGCACAAATACTTCTTACAGGAAAACACTTACGAGAGATGCTGGATGATGAGAGAAGGGCTAGCACCAGACGAAGGGGCTCCAGCCTAGTAGTGCTTTTGTCGCAGTGCCGAATAATCGTGGCTGCTCCTCTTTATACTCATTAGCAGCGCCCCAGCTGATGAGGATTAATTGGCCCCAGCCGTCCCGTGACACTGACAGCTGGGAGCCAGCTGAGGCGCTGCCCAATGAGAGGCAGGGATAAAAGGAGCATGAGCTGAGCGCCGAGCCGGCGTCTCACCCCATGGTGACATTGAGCAGTTAAAGAAACATGCACTGAAACAAAATGTTCCAAAGAAGGCTGTAAACAGTGATGTTATGCTCGACACTGCCCACTCGACACTGACTCGAGCAATATAACGCAGAAGTGTCGTGAGCAGAGTGTTGAGCACTGTGTCAACATGCCCACAGTCACGTGACCGTAGCAAACAAGGCCTCATTATGTCAGTCACATCATGTGACTTGAGGGCTCGCGGGAAGTTTGAGAGGGAATTAGTTTTTTTTTTGTTTGCTTTGTATTGTTTGTTCCTGCCATCCAATTTTGAATAGACCATGGATGGCCAAATGCTCAAAAAAAAGTATTGAGATGTTTTTCAGGTTTTCTACTCTGATGCAGTTCTGACAGTCACTCACCAGATGGCAGTCGTTATTAGATGTTTCATAACACTATGTCGCTCATGAAGCAATTGTCTCAAAGTTGCTCATTGTTTCATGAAGCCTCGGTTTTAACATCATTAGCTGTAAACGATGATTCATAATGACCAAAAAAAACTAATCTTGATGTCAAGGGCCAGCCAGAGATCCACACTGGTGCTGCCTTTGTAGGGAGCTCTGTAGGGAGCCACTGGATACACCACAGACCTTTCTACCCATTTCCATCAATACTTTCGCTGTACTGTCCCAGTCATCTGGTAATTCTTCCCTACCACCCAGAGCCTGTATAAACTCTTTCCTGAACTCTGTGCAACCTTCTTCCTTCTGTAACTTCCCCCACTTAATCTTTGGCTCTGCCTTCACTCTCTTCCTCTTCTTGCTCTTCAAAGTCATCCCAGCCTACCATCTGATGTTATCTAGCTACATTCTGCCCTGCCACCACCTTCCAGTCTCCTATCTCTTTTAGATTTTTGCTTCTGCATAAGATGTAGTCCACCTGTGTACACCTTCCTCCACGCTTGTAAGTCACCCTATGTTCCTCTCCTTAAAATATGTGTTCACCACAGCCATTTTCATCCTCTTAGCAAAATCCACAACCATCTGTCCTTCCACATTTCTCTCCTTAAGACCATACCTACCCAGAACCTCTTCATCACCTCTGTTCCCTTCACCTACATGTCCATTAATTAAAGTCTGCTCTAATCACCACTCTCTCCCCCGGGAACACTCTCTACCACTTCATCCAACTTAGTCCAGAATTCCTCTTTCTCTTTTACCTGACATCCAACTTGTGGGGTATACACACTGACAACATTCAACATCACACCTTTGACTTCTAGCTTAAAACTCATGATCCTGTCTGACTCCCTCTTAATCTCTTGAACACTCTTCACATACTCTTCCTTCAAGATTACTCCTACTCCAATTCTCTTCATATCTACACCATGGTAGAACAGTTTAAATCCACCTCCAATGATCCTAGCCTTGCTTCCCTTCCATCTGATTTCTTGAACACACAGTATATCTACCTTTCTTCTCTCCATCATATCAGCCAATTCTCTGCCTTTACCAGTCATAGTCCCTACATTTAACATCCCTACTCTCACCTCCACACTTCTACTTTTCCTTTTCTCTCTCTCCCTCCTAACACGCCTTCCCCCTCTCCTCCTCCTTGATGTTCGACCAACAGTAGCCCAATTTCCACCAGCACCCTGTCGGTTAACAGCACCGGTGGTGGTCAGTTAACCCAGGCCTCGACCGATCCAGTATGGAAGTCTCATTCGTCATGATCCGCATGTTTGATTTGGCAAAGGTTTTACATTGGATGCCCTTCCTGACACAACCCTCCCCATTTACCCGGGCTTGGGGCCGGCACTAGGAGTACACTGGCTTGTGCACCCCCTGTAGTAGGCTCTTGCTACTGTTGATGTGAAAGTGCAATTGTCCTGCAATTAAATCACCTTTTCCAGAGATAAATAAAAACAAGATTAGACATTAATATGTGAACATTTCTTAATAAAGAACTGAATATTTAATGGGGTGTCCTAATTTTTTCACATGAAGATAGATAGAGAGATAGATAGATAGATGACAAAAACACACATGTGCACAGACTGACATGAAGAGAAGCCCACCCTCTGCTCCCTTGCACACACAGACCTCACCACAGCAGCAGCTACAGTCTGTGTCTCCTTCAAGTAGAGTTTCAGGTCAGTGTTTTAAGGCAGTGTCTACAGGTACTCAGTATCTGTAGACATAGGTCCCAGGGCCCTGCCGGTGGGGGTGGGGTGGGGGTGGTATACAGGTCTGCCCCCCCCCCACACACACACTCATCCCCCTTTAGTGCGTGCCTGGCTGTCTTGGGTTTAGTGGCCTTGGGACATTTGTGCTCTGCAGGTTACCCGGGAGATAGGCGGCGTTGTCTTTCTTGCTCACGGTCCTGGAGGAGGGGTTACTGTGGCCTGCTACCCAATTTTTTGTGTTTTCTAGCAAACTGTGCATGCATGCATGCACGCACGCATGCGCACACACACACACATATGTCTATCTGTTCTCTTTCAGGTGCACATATCAGGCTCATGCTGAGATCTTCTCAGAAGCAGCAACTGTTGCTTGTGCTTTCTCTCTGTTTGTTTTTCTCTTTCTCTTCCCCTCCCTACTTCTTCACTGCCCACCCCTTCCGACCACTTCATATCCCTTCAATTCCCTCCCCCATTCCTCCCTGTCAGGTCCAGCATAAGAAAGACAACATAAATAAAGTATTAAAGTTATTAGCTAGCAAGAAGAGTCTAAAAATACTATACTGTGGTGACCCAGCACAATGCAGACTGATACTATTCACGCTCAGCAGGGATTGCATACGGACAAAGAACCGCTAGGGGGACAACCAGAACAATAGACTATTGTTTATACATCCCCGGATTAAGGAGAAGACGTCCGGGCACCAGGGTCAGACTAATTATATGTATTGACTGATATGTATATCAATATGCTAATGTGCCATGCATTCTCTCTGTTTGTATAACATATAAAACAGCACACACAGCACAGCGCAGCGCTCAGCGCTACAGTGTGTCTCATGATGTTGGAGGAAATAAAACTCAAACCTTCCAGCTCATTGCATCTCACCTGAACTTATTTGTTCCTGCACACTGGTGACCCTTGACGAAGAATGGAACACGAAGTGAACACCTCGGAGACGACCTCGACCGGGAAAGCCCCAGCACACGTCATGGTGCGACCCTCGCCTGATCTCTTCCCTCCACACTGGTGACATGACGAGAGAAAATGACCGTCTGCTCCCTCTCACCGCGCTGTGGACACAGAGGACCAGAGAACACCTGCAACCTCTTCATCCTCTCCGGAGCGCAGCGCTGGGGACCAAAACGCACCATGAACGACAC
Organism: Pholidichthys leucotaenia; assembly: GCA_020510985.1. Lineage (NCBI taxonomy): Eukaryota > Metazoa > Chordata > Actinopteri > Cichliformes > Pholidichthyidae > Pholidichthys > Pholidichthys leucotaenia. The sequence goes on from CM035839.1 coordinate 41,737,081, forward strand.
GAGCAAAGGAAAGAAGCAGCCTGAACGGGGACAGTCATCGACACCGACTGCGTTGATTTCTACCGAGCTCCCCGACTCTGACTAAACTCCGGACAGTGGACCTCCCGCGCACAGAAGCCCCGCACGCACACCGCAGGATTATGAGGACAGCGCAACTGCCAGTTATGTGGTCACGTAGCCAAGCGCGCACCACACACAGAGACGACCCGGCTCCACAGACTGATACATTGTCCTCCACCGCTGCACATGCCCAAGAAAAACGGCCGATCGCCACCCTTGGAACCTTCAAGGCTGCTCACGCACCTGGAGCAGACGTGCAGCCCGCACACAGGACTTTGTATGGGTTTCTCAGCCACGGCACACAAGGGGAATTTAACCGATTGCTTTCCCCGATGACTTTAGGGCTGCTTCCCACACCTAAAAGCCAAACCGCCTCACACCCTCACACAGCTGCAGTTGTTTCACAGCCACTATGCATCCTCAGGGAATTTGGCCGCTCGCCTTCCCCACATCCTCGCTGGATCGAGCCGCGAGAGGAGTCAGATAAAATGTTTTTTTCACAGCCGCTGTGGATCTCCGCCAGGTTTACCGGGAAAGTCCCTCACCATCGCGGATCCACATGCAATTTTTGCACGGCCCAGACACCTTTGACGTCCCCGGCCGGCACTCACTTACTCCCACCCCCTCCCCCTCCTCCTCCACAGCATTTTTCCTGCACCTCACTCCCTAAAGCTGGCCGATCGCCATCTTGTTCCATTACTCACGACGCACAGCGGCCCGTGCGCCCACGATCCACGGCCTGCTCAACCTGCTGGAACCCGGAGCGGAGCACACTGTTTTTTTCCACCCCTCCCCCATCCCCCCACGGACTGACATGCCCTCCGATAGTTCTACCAGAGCTGGAGCCCAAACGACGGGGGTGGGGGGTGGGGTCACAGCCTTTTTTGAGCGTTCTGGGGGGAGCCGTGTGGTGACCCAGCACAATGCAGACTGATACTATTCACGCTCAGCGGGGATTGCATACGGATAGAGAACCCCTGGGGGGACAACCAGAACAATAGACTATTGTTTATACATCCCCGGATTAAGGAGAAGACGTCCGGGCACCAGGGTCAGGCTAATTATATGTATTGACTGATATGTATATCAATATGCTAATGTGCCATGCATTCTCTCTGTTTGTATAACATATAAAACAGTGCACACAGCACAGCGCAGCACACACAGCACAGCGCAGTGTTCAGCGCTACAGTGTGTCTCATGATGTTGGAGGAAATAAAACTCTGAAACCTTCCAGCTCGTCGCATCTCGCCTGAACTTATTTTTCCTCCACAATACTATATACAGTATATTATATACAGCATACAGTGGTGAAAATAAGCATTGAACATGTCAACATTTTTCTCATTAAACGTGATCCGCCATGAGTAAACCAGCAACAAGTTGGCCTGACGTGATTTCTAAAAAACACAGAAACACTTTTTTTTAAAGTTTGTGTGAGGTGGTTTGGGCTGGGTCTGTCCAGGCCACATCTTGTGATCTTCAGTGTTTATTATTCAGTCTTCATTATTATCTTCTTTGGGTCTTAATTTCCATCCTGGCCTCATCATTATTGTTATTATTGTCATTAGTATTATCCATCAAAGCTACATTTGTATGTTTGGGTTTTTTCCTATTCATCATTTGTTTCTGGTTGGACTTTTATTTTGACAGTGCTTGTTTACTTCCGTTTGAGCACAGCTTCTCCCTATGTCAGTCATTACTGGTCAGGGCTGTTGCTCATTAGTCTCATTGTGTAAATTCCTGTTTATTGGGTTTCACCCCGTCATTCCTTTGTTGGGTCCTCGTCGTGATTATGGTCTTCATTCCTTCATCGTTTATCATCATTATATTACTCATATATTCCATACCTACATATGTTAGAGCAAGTGGAAATGTTTTGTGACAGCATATGTAAGGAACTTCACACCTCTGAAAGGACAAAGGAATCTCACCCGCCGTGTGAAGAACAAACACGTCCCAGGACGCGGCGGCAGAGACGGACTAGACACCTTCGCCCCCCATGGCGAGGAGAGGATTTCCCATCACCTCCCAAGACGAAGAGAGGAGATAACAGAACAATGGGGGGATTAAGATAACAGGGGATGTCGGCTTGTGTGATGCATGTCTTTGATGTGTGCCTGTATTTAACCAGCGAGCTGGGCAGAAATCTTCCTCTTTGCCTTCTGCCAAGCTCTGCACCAGATGAGACAAGATAGGAGAGCTGTTCATTAAAGACTCTGTTTTTAATACAAAATCGCCTCATCATTTCCAGCTCCTCTACACTGGTGACCTTGACGCGAGTATGGACCGGAGGTGTTCTTCAAGCGACTCATCTGTGGCGACTCTGACATACGCCAGCAACGATGCAGACGAGGGAGCAGACAGACAGCTGTCCCCTCCGGCAGAAGGAATTGAGAGGGCTCAACCGAGCTCCAGCACCGCCGTGAGAGCCGAGGCAAGGCACTCTCACCCGGCGGGCACAACAGTGATGGTGTGCACGAACGCCGTCGCTGTCCAGCTGCCAGACTTCTGGCGAGAAGACCCCGCCTCTTGGTTTCTACAAGCTGAAGCCCAGTTCATACTGGCGGGCATCACAGCAGACGATACAAAATTCTACCATATCGTCTCCAAACTCGACTCCGCCACTTCGAAGTGTGTGCGGAGCTTGATCCGGCGACCACCGGCCCGGGACAAGTATGAGACGCTCAAAGCGACCATTGTGGTGAACTATGTCCCACCAGCGGAGGAAAGAGCCGAGAGGATCCTGGCGGTCTACGGCCACAGAGGGGGCAATCCGAAGGCCCTCATGGAGGATTTGCTGCAGCTTAAGGAGGAGGACGACAATTTCCTTTTCCAGTTTATTTTCCTCAGCATGCTTCCACCACACATGAGAGGGACACTCGTCAATACGAAGTGCAACACCCACCAAGACTTCCGCACACTGGCCAGCGAGGCTTATCGGCTCGTCAACGCCTGCAAGGAGCGGACACCTACAGCGGCATCCGCGGACCTCAAAACTGACGCCCCGAGCCATGGAGAGCCACAACCCACGGAGCAGACCCAGCCCACGGTGACAGCGGCGCGGCCCAAGCGTAACAAACAGATCGACGTCTGTTATTATCACCACCACTTCACCGAGAAAGCCCACAAATGCGTTCCCCCCTGCAAGTTCACGATGTCGGGAAAACGCCAAAGCCAAGGGCCGTTAACAGCAGCGGTTCTCGGCGAGAAAAATAAGCTGTTATACATGACGGATGGACACACAGGCAAGCAGTTCCTCATCGACACGGGAGCTCAGCTGAGTTTCGTCATGCGCTCCCACGCAGATCGAGCCATGGGCACCCGGGGCAACGGAGCAGTGGCAGCCAACAGCTCTGACATCGTCACGTTCGGGGAAAAGAGCCTGCACCTCCTCATTCACGGCCGCAGCTACAGATGGACATTTGTTGTAGCGGCGGTGAGTTTTAACTTGTTAGGCGCAGATTTTCTGTGTGCACACGGGTTATTAGTGGATCTAGCAAATAGGCGCCTGGTTAATGCACTATCTTTTGCTTCTATTCCATGCTCAGCTCGAGTTTCTCCACCACCTGTGCAGGCCAACGTCACCACGGCAGGAGGTAAGTTTGAGCAACTCCTCACCCAATTTCCAGCACTCACAACCCCCAAATTCTCAGCCACTGTAGCCAAACACAGGGTTAAACACTTCATTCCGACAACGGGACCTCCCGTTTTTGCCAAAGCTCGCCGCTTAGACGCGGCCAAGCTCAACATAGCACGGGACGAGTTTACAACTCTCGAAAAATTGGGCATTGTTAGACATTCGAAGAGCCCCTGGGCTTCACCACTTCACATGGTTCCGAAATCCGACGGTTCTTGGAGACCGTGCGGAGATTACCGTAGATTAAACAACGCTACAGCGCATGACTGCTACCCCATCCCTCACATTCAGGACTTTTCACTGCATCTAGCGGGTGCGCGCATTTTTTCAAAGATAGACTTAGTCCGCGGTTATCACCAAGTCCCGGTCCGAGCTGAAGACATTCCTAAAACAGCGGTTATAACCCCTTTTGGCCTTTTTGAATTCCTGCGAATGCCTTTCGGCCTCAAAGGCGCTGCCCAAACTTTTCAATGTATGATGGATGCAGTCCTACGCGACCTCCCCTTTGTTTTCGTCTACCTCGACGACATGCTGGTAGCCAGCCCGTCCGAGGAAGAGCACGAGCAGCACCTCACTACCGTTTTTCAGAGGCTGGAAGAGCATGGTCTAATAATCAATCCAGCCAAATGCACATTCGGTGTATCGCAAATTGATTTTTTGGGACATAAAGTCTCCCCGAAGGGGGCAGTTCCGCTTCCAGACAAAGTTCATGCGATAGTAGGTTTTCCACGGCCCCAAACGGTCAAATCGCTACAGGAATTTTGGGGGATGGTTAATTTTTACAACCGCTTCCTCCCCCACGCAGCTCAGCTCATGCAGCCCCTATATGACGCGCTTAAAAAAAAGAAAGCTTCCAACGCGGTCGAATGGACCCCGGAGCGCGAACGCGCTTTCGAGGAAGTAAAAAACGCCCTAGCTAACGCCACAATGTTAGTCCACCCAGATCCCGCGGCCCGCATTGCACTAACCACAGATGCTTCAGACCTGGCCATAGGGGCAGTTGTAGAACAACTTGTCAGCGGGGTCTGGCAACCTTTAGCATTCTTTAGCAAATCGCTAAACCCAACTGAACGCAAATACAGCACTTTTGACAGAGAACTGCTGGCGCTTCATTTGTCCTTCCGCCACTTCCAGTTTTGGTTAGAAGGGCGGAGTTTCACGGCTTTTGTGGACCATAAGCCGCTCACTTTTGCTATGGCTAAAATTTCAGAACAATGGTCGGGCAGACAACAAAGACAGCTAGCTGCGATTTCAGAGTTCACCACAGACATTCGACACGTAGCAGGCAAACTTAACGTAGTAGTGGACTGTCTCTCTCGCGCTGTGGCACCGCCAGAGCGCGAGGAGACAGATTACACTGCCTCAGCAGCGGAACTCTTCACTAACGCAGACACATACGCAGCACCTATCCATGAAGGGATAGATTATGCAGCCATGGCGGAAGAACAAAGCAGTGATGCAGACGTGCGCGCGCTCCTGTCTGGACCAACAGGGTTAAGGCTGGAGAAAAAAGGGTTGCGCGACGGCGTGCCCCCCCTAATATGCGATGTTTCAACCGGCCGACCTCGCCCGTTAGTACCAGCTGCTTGGCGCCGCCGCATTTTCGACGCAATTCACTCCCTCACGCACCCAGGTGTGCGCGCCTCGGTCAAAATGGTTGCCGAAAAGTTTGTGTGGCCAGGCCTGCGCAAAAACGTAAAAGAATGGGCAAAAACTTGCATTCCTTGTCAACACGCCAAAATACACAGACACACAAAAGCCCCTCTGGAGCCTTTTCCAATCCCTGCTAGAAGGTTCAACCACATTCATGTCGACCTCGTGGGGCCACTACCTTCCTCCCAGGGTTTCACACACCTGCTAACAATGATAGACCGCACCACGCGCTGGCCAGAGGCAGTCCCTCTAGCGGCAACTACAGCGGAGGAAGTCGCTCGCGTTTTTCTAACAAATTGGGTGGCACGTTTCGGCGTCCCATCAGACATCACGTCAGATAGGGGGCCTCAATTTGTCTCAGAGCTCTGGTCAGCCATGTCCAACAGTTTAGGGGCAACAATTCACCGTACCACCGCTTATCACCCTCAGGCTAATGGGTTATGCGAGCGTTTTCACAGGTCCTTAAAGGCCGCCCTCAGAGCCTCATTAACGGACACAAATTGGGTAAATAAACTTCCCTGGGTTTTATTGGGGTTGCGTGTGGCACCTAAAGAGGATTTAGACGCTTCCCCTGCAGAATTAGTCTTTGCTCAGCCTATCAGACTACCAGGTGAATTTTTACCAGAAAACCCGGAACCAGGGCACCTCCCAGTCCCAAGGTTTTTAGGCAGTAACGGACCGGACTCTCTCCACGGTCCAGCTCATCACTCCTTTCCACGAGTTTTTGTTCCTCAAACTTTAAAAAACGCTGAGTTTGTTTTTGTTAAGCATGAAGCTCTAAAACCAACGTTACGCCCAGTATACGATGGCCCGTACAGAGTGCTGGAAAATGGTGACAAACACTTGGTGCTTGATTATGGGGATAGAAATGAAATGGTCAGCATTGACAGACTCAAACCTGCCTTCTTGTTGAGAGACGAACCTGCACAGCTGGCTTGAGCACCTTGGCGAGGTAGACCCCCCAAGGGAAAAGTCTCAGCCCCCAGGCAGGGAACAAATAATCTCTCTCCTTCCCACACTGCAGATTCCTCACAAGAAGGTCCCAGCAGGACGCCTAAACCAACCTACAGCAGTTTTGGGAGAAGATTAAAACCCAGACAGCACAGGGACTGATATTAACCACTCCGCAATTATTCATTAACTAACTAACTAACTAACTAACCTGCACTTATATAGCGCTTTTCTAGTCACAAAGACCACTCAAAGCGCTTTCATTAATACTAACTCTCTATTCTAAGGGCCTATAGGAAACAAATATCTAGGGACAATTTAGAACAGCCGATTAACCTAACATGCATGTTTTTGGCATGTGGGAGGAAACCGGAGAAATCCCGGAGTAAACCCACGCAACACGGGGAGAACATGCAAACTCCACACAGATCACTGTTGGTCGGGGGCTGGGATCGAACCCACGATCCCACGATCCCCACAATCCCCTGGCCAAGGGTAAACTGTGCTGCCGCAGTGCTAACCGCTGCGCCACCGTGCAGCATTAATTGTGCTACAACAGTTTAGGACTGACTTATGATTGTACTATGCTGTTATGTTTACCACTGAACTCTCTTAGGAGCATGGCTGCTTGAAAGTTTCTTCTGTGGCAACAGCTGTAACACGTAGTATGTCGTAGTAATTACCCTAGACTGTGAACCTTTCTGTGTCCTTTCCTAGCTGTTTGGGGGGCCTGTGGTATATATTACTCATATATTCCATACCTACATATGTTAGAGTAAGTGGAAATGTTTTGTGACAGCATATGTAAGGAACTTCACACCTCTGAAAGGACAAAGGAATCTCACCCGCCGTGTGAAGAACAAACACGTCCCAGGACACAGCGGCAGAGACGGACTAGACACCTTCGCCCCCCATGGTGAGGAGAGGAGTTCCCATCACCTCCCAAGACGAAGAGAGGAGATAACAGAACAATGGGGGGATTAAGATAACAGGGGATGTCGGCTTGTGTGATGCATGTCTTTGATGTGTGCCTGTATTTAACCAGCGAGCTGGGCAGAAATCTTCCTCTTTGCCTTCTGCCAAGCTCTGCACCAGATGAGACAAGATAGGAGAGCTGTTCATTAAAGACTCTGTTTTTAATACAAAATCGCCTCATCATTTCCAGCTCCTCTACACCCTGTCTTTTCCTCCGGTTGTGAGTGCCATTGTCTCTGCCATGCTACAGTTTCCTTTATTAAATCATGCTTCAACTTCACCCCGCAAGTGAGTCTGTGCTTCTGCCCGTGAGGGCCAACCATGACATTGTGATTTTCATTTTTTTGCTAAATATGCTAGTTGAAATTATGAAGAAGCTACTCCATGCTTCAAATAACAGTGTGGGAAATTTTAAAACCATAAACTTTGTATTTGAAATAGAGTAGTTTCAGAGGGACATATCAGCAAGACCACTTCCTAGTTTCGGGGGCGTGGATACCACAGCTGATTTACATATCTGGTTTGTTTGACTATTCCCACGTCTTTGTTATTCATTTTAGCCAATCAGCAGTATGTTCAGGTAGAAGCATGTGGCTACTTAAGCAAAGCTCCTTTCAATAAACACTGTAAGGGAGTTGGGTTCATACTAAGTCATGCAAATGACCAGCTTCTGTTACCACCCTCCACCTGGCTCCCCTGGAAGGTGACAATCCTTGGAAACTTTGAACCTGATTTTCTCAGAGAAGTAGTGTGAGAGGTGCTAACATTCAATTGGGCACATCTTCTTCCAGTCTTTTCGGATTTCCATGTGTTAGACACATGTAAATATGTAAATAACTCAAAATACCTTTCGGGAGACTTGTTCCTGGATTTTACATGGCTTATCACATATTTCTGATGGAGCCATTGACCTGAGATTTTCCACCAGATATCAGTAACAACCCAAGTAATCCATACATACAAAGAAATCAAGGCAACTATGTTCACAAAACAAGCTATATTTAATAAAGTGAAATGACACTGTGAATAAGTATTGAACACATTCAATTTAATTCAACTTTATTTATACAGCGCCATTTCACAACAACAGTCATCTCATAGCACTTTCAACTGTAGGGGAAACCCCCACAATTGCAGAAAGACCCCAGCAATCAGGCGATCCCCTGTGAGCAAGCGCTTGGCGATGGTGGAGAGGAAAAACTCCCTTTTAACAGGAAGAAACCTCCAGCAGAACCAGGCTCAGGGAGGGGCAGTCATCTGCTGCGACTGGCTGGGGGGTGAGGGGATAGAGAAGATGAAAAGAACAGACATGTAGAGAGCAAACAGCACGATGGGGACTCAATCTATGGGAGAGAACAAACAGATGTTAATGACCAGCAAAAAAAAAAAAAAAGTTCATTGAGAGTGAAGAAAGGAGTGAAGCCCAGTGCATTATTGGAGGTCCCCCGGCTGTCTAAACCTATTAGCAGCATAACTAAGGCAGGGTTCAGAGACACATGATCCCTCTCTAATTGTAGGCTATATCAAAAAGGAAGGTTTTAACCCTATTCTTAAAAACAGAGATCGAGTCTGACTCCCAAATCCAGATTGGCAGCTGGTTCCACAGGAGAGGAGCTTGATAACTGAAGGCTCTGCCTCCCATTGTACTTTTGAAGATTCTAGGTATTACAAGTAATCCAGCATTTTGGAAGCATAGTGCTCTGTTAGGATAATAGGGTAGTATCAAATCTTTTAAATATAAAGGGGCCTGATTATTTAGAGCTTTGTAAGTGAGAAGAAGGATTTTAAACTTAATTCTGAACTCTATGGGAAGCCAATGAAGGGAGGCCAGAACCGGACAGATATGATCTCTCTTTCTAGTACCTGTTAAAACTCTTGCTGCAGCATTTTGGATCAACTAAAGACTTTTTAAAGATGTTTTTGGACAAACTGATAATAAAGAGTTACAATAATCTAATCTAGAGCTAACAAAAGCGTGGATCAGTTTCTCAGCATCACTCTGAGACAAGATGCTCCTAATCTTGGCAATATTACGCAAATGATAGAAGGCAGTCATGAACACATAAAGAAATAGAGATGCAAAAGAGCATAGAAAGCCAAGAAACCAGCTGAAATCCATCAGAATTTAGGAAGCCATCCCATCCCCCATCTCTCTCTCTCTCTTTCTCTGAGTGCCATCACTGATTCAGCATTTGGTGAACCATGCTGTTCCAACCTTGGCGGTCAGGTGCAAGGCTCCAGATGTTCAAGTCTTCCAGATGTTCAAAATTGTCTAGGAAGGTTGTCCGCTGTCTTCCTCTGGCGCACTTCCCAGGCACTTTGCCGCTGAAGGAGAGGTCTTCAAGCGCACCTTTCCTGATTGCATGCCCAAGAAACTTTAACTGCCTGTCTTTGATCATTCGTAGTAGTTCATGCTCCATTTGAACCCTTTGTAGGACCTCTTTATTTCTGACCCTGTCTACATACGAGAGCTGCAGCATTCTACAATAGAAGTACATTTCGGCAGCCTCAAGGTTTTGACAGGTCTTGGCTATAAGAGTCCAAGACTCAGCCATAGAGTTGACCAGACATAGGCTTTAAGGAAACGGATTTTGAGTTTGATGGAAAATTGTCGATTGGTGAGGATCGACCAGAGTCTCGAGAAGGCGTCTTTTGCGAGTCTTTATACTGTTCTTGGACTTCAGTTCAGCATTCAACACAATCATCCCCCAGCACCTAATACAAAAACTCAGACACTTGGGACTCAAAACATCTCTCTGTAACTGGGTGCTGGACTTTCTCACAGGAAGGCCATAGAATGTGTGGGTTGGCAGCAACACCTCCCAGACCATCACATTAAGCACAGAGGCCCTACAAGGGTGTGTGCTCAGCCCACTGCTCTTCACCCTGCTGATCCATGACTGTGTACCACCCTACAACACCAACTACATCATCAAGTTTGCGGATGACACAACAGTGGTGGGCCTCATCAACAACAACAAGGAGGTCAACTACAGAAATAAGGTGAGCCAACTGGTCCAGTGGTGTAAAGAAAATAACCTCTTCCTGAACATGAGAAAAACCAAGGAGATTGTGGTCGACCTCAGGAGGGGACACAGACAGCACCCCCCTCTGATCATTGATGGTGCAACTGTGCAGAGGGTGAGCAGCACCAAGTTCCTGGGGGTGCACATCTCTGAGGACCTCTGCTGGTCCAACAACACCACACCACTGACCAAGAAGGTTCAAACCCGCCTCCATTTCCTCTGCAAAGTGAGGAAAGCACAAGTCCCACCCCCCATTCATGTGCTCATTCTACCGGGGCACCACTGAAAGCATCCTCACCAGCATCACAGTGTGGTATGAAAGCTGCACCGCCTCCTGCTAGAAGACACTACAATACACAGTGAAAGCAGCCAGCAAGATCATCGGTGCCCCCTGCCCCCCCCCCGACATCTATCTCACCCGCAGAGCCATCAACATTGTAGGCGACACCTCCCACCCCTCTTCAGCCCCCTGACCTTGGGGAAAAGGTACTAGGACCTCCGGGCCCGCTCCACAAGACTGCTAAACAGTTTTGTTCATCAAGCCATCAGGACCCTGAACTCTGTCCATTCCCCCCCCCCCCCCCGGACTGCAACACACTCATCCGCACAATAACTACCTCAGCTGTTGGCACAGAAAGACTGATACACCAACAGTAATACATTTGCTGCTGTATGTCTCTGCACTTTACTGCAACCATTTGCACAAATGCCATATCTGCTGCTGTCTGTCATTGCAATACTGATCATGTGCAGTCCTATCTGTCACTGTCTGCACCTACACTACTGCATTGAACTTGCAACTACGGGTATTACAGCTCTACTTTTCTGTATATAGGATTGCTGGGTTTCATCATTGTTTATCGTTTATCTTTATTTGCACTATGGGAGGTCTGGGTCTATCTGTTGTCGCCATTTGCACTACGGGTAGCATTACTGTACATTGACTGCTGTTGTTATTTTTCCAGCCTTATTCCTTTTGTTATATTGTGCACACCACTGAAAAGAGACAGAAACGCCATTTCAATTCTCCTGTATGCCCTGTACGTATAGTAGTATTGACAAATAAAATCTTTGCATCTTTGAATTTTGAATCTATCCTTCTATGAATCTCCTTCCTACATCAGGCACCAGAGGTGACAATTGAGCCAAGGTAGTTGAAGGAAGAAACTTGTTCAACTGAGGTGTTGCATGATGTAATTGGCATGATGGTAGGACCTCTGACTTTGAAATGACTATCATCTTCATCTTCCTACTGTTGATGCTGAGACCCAGTCATTCACTGGAGGAGACAACTGCATCAAAGAGTTTCTGGAGATCTTCAGTTGAAGTAGCAAGGAGAACTGTGTCATCTGCATATCTAAGATTGTTAATTATGACACCATTAATCACAACTCCTTCTGGAAGATCGTCGAGGTCTCAGAGTATCACCTCTGAGTACAGATTAAAGAGGTCCAGAGACATCACACACCTTTGGTTGACTCTTCTTTTGATGTGGAACCAGTTGGTTGTTCCTTACCATCCCCCATCAGTGCAAATTAATTTCAGCTGGTTAAATCCTGACTGATACCCTTTAAAAAGGTCTGTGAATATCAGATTGTCACACCACAAAGAACTCATGATGGGTAGAAGCAAACAGCTCTCACTAGACCTTCACAACCTTATTGTTGCAAAACATAACAATAGCAATGGTTACAGGTGCATTTCTAAACTGCTGAAGGTTCCAGTGAGCACTGTTGGAGCCATCATTCAGAAGTGGAAAGAACATCATTTTACCATAAACCCGCCACAACCAGAAGCTCCTCACAAGATTTCTGACAGAGGAGTCAAAAGAATTACACTAGTCAACACCAAATTTATTGTCTTAAGTTTTTTTTTTAGCTGATTTAGGACAATTTTGATGTGCCGAACCCAAAAATCACATTGGTTTTGCTCAATCAGGTCAACTTTTTTGAATTATGGCCACATGTTGTTTTATACGTTTTTGTTTACATGCCTTTGTTTGCAAATTGCCTTTGCATTTGTTTACCCGCCTTAAAAAAAGGCGGGTTTCTGGCGCCTTAAAGCCAGATTGCTTCGGGTAGGTGGGGCTCAACAGCCGGGAAGGCAGTTCACCTAGGGGAAGGAAAACCCTGATTTCAAACCTCCACTGCTTTGCGGTATACCTGTTTATGGGAAAGGCTTCGGGAGTCAACCCCGAGAAAAAATCCAGAGTCGGAGCCCCTAAGGCAGTTCGTCGTTGTCTACAACGTCGCTCTGGCAGCTCCTGCGACAGCGCTGGAACCAAGTGTACTGGCTTTTGCCTTTCCATTGGATCATTTCAGCTACGTGGAGAGGGGGGACCTGCTGCATGGGTAACAGCTTCTCCTCCATATCAACTTACCCAGGCTTTGCGCAATGGAGAGGACACTCCAGCTTCACTACGCTGCGTCGATACAACACAGGAAGCAGCAGTCTACCAGTTATAAGTCTCCGCTCGATTGGCGTAGAGCTTGACGCCAGGGGCTGCTTCCGACGGTGGGAGGGGCCATCATGCTCCATTGGGCAGCTACCGCCCGCCTTAAGCTGGGCAGCCCCCAGCCAATAAGGTGCTGCCTCGCCATGGACCGTTAACCTCACTGGGTGCGTGGGGTCTAGGGTGAAAACCGACAAGCGGTTCGATAACCTCGCACCAAGCAACAAGAACAGAAAGAAGAAAACACCCGCCCTAAAGATGGGCACATGGAACGTCAGAATAATGACACCAGGTTTCTCTGACGATCTTCAGGAAATCAGCGATGCTCGCAAGACAGCAGTCATCGACATGGAACTGAGCAGACTGCAGATGGACATCGTCGCTCTCCAAGAGACCAGGCTCGCAGGGTCAGGATCTGTGAGAGAGAGGGATTTCTCCTTTTTCTGGCAGGGGAAACCACCTGACGAGACCAGGGAACATGGAGTTTGTTTTGCTGTTAGGAACACCCACCTGGGATCCATTATCTTCTTTCCGGTTCCGGCTCTGCCGGACCGGCGGCGCCACACGAGTCGGCTGCCTGTTGCAACAGCCTTTTTTTTTTTATCTTCCTTCTTCTTTCTACACCTTTCACTCTGTATATATATCATGGACGCACGGATCGCCCCGGGGGTCTCCCGGGTCGGCGGACGGAGCCACGGTTTGCAGCGGGAGACGTTACAGCGGGGAGGAGCTAGTGCTAGCTAGCACTTGGCCGCCGCCCAGTGCTAATGGGAAACTCGACATACCGGGAGCTGTAGCGAAAACGAAGCGGGTGCCGGGCTGGTGTTTAGGCGGCGTGAAAGAAATATAAGACAGAATAATAAAGAGCGATGGCAAGAACCAAGCAGACCGCCCGTAAAATCTACTGGAGGAAGAAGCCCCCCAGGAGACAGCTAGCCACCAGGGCTGCTCGGAGAGGCGCTCTGGCCACCGGCAGAGTGAAGAGGCCTCGCCGTCACAGGTCCGTGGCTCTGAGAGAGATCCGTCGCTACCAGAAATCCACGGAGCTGCTCATCCATAAGCTGCCCGTCCAGCGCCTGGTGAGGGAGATCGCTCAGGACTTCAAGACCGTCCTGCGTTTCCTGAGTTTCGCCGTCATGGCTCTGCAGGAGACCAGCGAGACCCACCTGGTGGTCTCTTCTTCGCTAAGGGGGTCACCATCATGCCCAAAGACTTCCAGCTGGCCCGCTGCATCCGCGGAGAGAGAGCTTAGACTTTCTGCTGCACATCCACCAGCCATAATGCTCTGCACTGTGTGTCTATATATATACATTTATAGTAATATGGACATATGTTTGCTAGATGTTGTTTTTTCTTGCCTTCTGATTGTTGCTCTGAGTGTTGCTGTCCCTGTGCTGTTGCAATCCTGGAATTTCCCCATTGTGGGACTAATAAAGGCTTATCTTATCTTATCTTATCTTATCTTATTCCACCCACAAAGGGAAGCGAATGCATTCTGTCCCTTCAGCTTCACTCCTCAGAGGGGACAGTCAGTTTAATCAGTGCCTACGCACCAACACTGACGTCTATGGCGGAAGCTAAAGACAAATTCTACGACGCCCTCAGTACCGCCATAGAGAAAATCCCAAAACAGGAGCCATTGTTCATCCTCGGTGACTTTAACGCTAAAGTTGGTGACGATTACAACTCTTGGCCTACCTGTTTGCGCCAGTTCGGCACAGGAAGGATGAACGAAAATGGACAACGCCTACTGGAACTCTGTTGCCACCATGGTCTCTGCATCACAAATACATTCTTTAACACGAAGCCCCAACACAGAGTCTCCTGGAGACATTCAAGATCCAAGCACTGGCACCAGCTTGATTTGATTCTCACCAGATGCAGCTGTCTACCCAGCGTCCAGATCACACGAAGCTACCAGAGTGCAGACTGTGTTACAGATCACTCCCTAGTATGTAGCAAGGTCAAACTGTGAGCAAAGAAAGTGCACCGCACGATAAAGGAAGGCAGGCCTCGCATCGATACAAGTAAGACGCACGACCAGGAGAAAGCGGAGGAATTTGCACGCGTGCTTGAGGAATCTCTCCCAGGCCGTTGCGGCGCTAGTGCCCAAGAAAGGTGGCAGCACTTCAGAGATGCCGTGTACAAGGCTGCCATGACCACCTTTGGCAAGAAAACCAGCAGGTCAGCAGACTGGTTCGAGGATCACTTCGATGAAATGATCCCAGTAATCGTGGAGAAGCGGAACGCCTTGGTAGCTTATAAAGCCTGCCCCAGCGAACGCAACCTGCAAGTCCTCCGGGCCGCCCATAGCAAAGTCCAGCAGCGTGCCAGGCGATGTACCAACGACTACTGGCTTCAGCTCTGCTCCCAGATACAGCTGGCTGCAGACATGGGCAACATCAAGGGGATGTACGATGGAATCAAGCTGGCCTTGGGCCCTATACAGAAGAAAATCGCTCCCTTAAAGTCTGCCACAGGGGAGGTAATCCAGGATCGGGTACAGCAGATGGAGCGCTGGGTAGAGCACTACTCTGAGCTGTATGCCAGGAAGAACATAGTCACTGACGATGCCCTGAATGCCATCGAGTGTATACCTGTACTGGGGGAGTTTGATGGAGAACCGACCATCGATGAACTGAGCGAGGCCCTTGAGTCCCTTGCCACCGGCAAAGCCCCCGGGAAGGACGGTATCCCTGCCGAGGTCCTGAAGTGCTGCAAAGGGTCACTGATCACGGAGCTGCATGAAATCCTCTGTCTGTGCTGGAGAGAAGGTGAAGTGCCGCAGGACATGAGGGACGCCAACATCGTCACACTATATAAGAACAAAGGTGACAGGAGCGGCTGCAATAACTACTGTGGCATCTCTCTCCTCAGCATCGTTGGGAAGCTGTTTGCTCGTGTTACCCTCAAGAGGCTTCAAGTTCTGGCAGAGAGAGTCTACCCTGAATCGCAGTGCGGGTTCCGAGCCAACAGGTCTACAATCGACATGGTGTTCTCTCTCAGACAGCTGCAGGAGAAATGCAGGGAACAGAGGCAGCCACTCTTCA
The DNA here is from genome assembly GCA_020510985.1 of Pholidichthys leucotaenia. NCBI lineage: Eukaryota > Metazoa > Chordata > Actinopteri > Cichliformes > Pholidichthyidae > Pholidichthys > Pholidichthys leucotaenia. The sequence goes on from CM035839.1 coordinate 41,752,888, forward strand.
TAGCCTTCATTGACCTGACGAAGGCTTTCGACCTTGTCAGTAGGGATGGCCTCTTCAAAATCCTCCCCAAGATCGGATGTCCGCCCAAGTTGCTCAGCATCATCCGATCATTTCATGATGACATGAAGGGCACAGTCGTCTTTGACGGCTCAACTTCATCCGCCTTCGATATTAGAAGCGGAGTGAAACAGGGATGCGTTCTCGCACCGACTCTGTTCGGAATCTTCTTTGCCGTCTTGCTGAAACACGCCTTTGGTTCTGCCAAAGAGGGCATCTACCTTAGAACCAGATCGGATGGAAAGCTCTTCAACCTCTCCAGATTAAGAGCAAAGTCCAAGGTCCAGCTAAAATGTTTGTGTGACTTCCTCTTTGCAGATGATGCAGCAATCACCGCCCACTCAGCCGAAGACCTTCAGCAGCTCATGACTCGTTTCAGCGAGGCTTGTCGTGATTTCGGACTCACCATCAGCCTGAAGAAAACACAGGTCATGGGACAAGGTGTGGATTCTCCACCCAGCATCAGTATCTTCGATCATGAACTAGATGTTGTCCATGATTTTGTCTACCTGGGATCCACCATCAATGACTCCCTCTCTCTCGACACGGAGCTCAATAAGCGCATCGGCAAAGCAGCTACGACCATGTCCAGACTGACAAAGAGAGTGTGGACCAATGGCAAGCTGACAGAGCACACCAAAATCCAGGTCTACAGAGCTTGTGTCCTCAGCACCCTCCTGTATGGCAGAGAGTCCTGGACCCTGCGAGCCCGACAGGAAAAGAAGCTCAATGCATTTCACATGCGCTGTCTCCGTCGCATCCTGCACATCACCTGGCAGGACAAAGTCACAAACAACAGCGTTCTGGAGAGAGTTGGAATCCCCAGCATGTACACGCTGCTGAAGCAGAGACGCATGCGCTGGCTGGGGCATGTGATACGCATGGACGATGGCAGGATCCCCAAGGATCTCCTCTACGGTGTCCTAGCTCAAGGCAAACGCCCGTCAGGCAGACCCCAACTGCGTTACAAAGATGTCTGCAAGAGGGACTTGATGGCCATGGATGTCGACCTCACCACGTGGGAAGCTGTAGCCTCAGACCGGACGGCCTGGAGGCAGATTGTGCAGAAAGGCCTGTCCAGCTTTGATCAGTCACTTACACAGCAAGCTGAGGCGAAGCGTCAGAGGAGAAAGCCCCGAGGTCAGGCAGACCGACCAGCAACGGACTTCACCTGTGTCCAGTGCGGCAAGGATTGCCACTCCCGCATCGGACTTTTCAGTCACACCCGACACCGACGCTGCATCAAAACCACCCAGAGCGCAACTCCATAGTCTCCCGAGACTGACGGATGCCCAAGAAGATGGGTATTTTCGCTTTATATGATGCAAAATTATTTATGTCTTGAAATTCTCAACGATGATGTAACATTCAATTTACATGTACTTACCTTTATGTAAAGGTAAGTACATGCACAGTACTAAGTAAACACTAAGTACAGGTTTTTACTTAGCACCTGATTGAGAGAAACGGATGTCATTTTTGGATTCAGTGGTGCAAAATTGTCTTAAATCAGTTGAAAAAACACAGACAACTTACAAAAAAAATTATTTTTGTAACCCTGTGTTATCAGAATTTATCCAAGAGCCAAAGACCACTTGTTGTGAGCTCCAGAAAGACCTGGAGTTAGCAGGCACTGCTGTTTCAAAGAAAACAAAAAATAATGCACTCAACTGGCATGGGCTCTATGTCTACTCACCTTGCAAAACTCCATTGCTGAAGAAAAAGAATGATGCTCCTTTAAAGTTTGCTGCACAACATTTGGGCAAGCCAGTAAAATACTGGGAAAATACAGTCTGGACAGATGAAACCAAAATTGAACTTTTTGGATGCCACAACACACAGCATGTTTGGAGGAGAAATGGCACTGCACATCAGCCCCAAAACACCACACCACCAGTGAAGTTTGGAGGTGGGAGCATCATGGTGTGGGGGTGTTTTTCAGCACATGGTACAGGCAGACTTCATATAATTGAAGGAAAGATGAATGGACAAATGTACAGAGACATCTTTAATAAGAACCTGTTGCCATCTGCCAAGATGCTGAAGATGAAACGCGGGTGGGCATTTCAGCAAGACAATGATTCCAAGCACACAGCCAAGGAAATTCTCAGCTGGCTCCAGAAAAGGAAAATAAAGCTGCTAGAATGGCCCAGTCAGTCACCTGACCTGAATCCAACTGAAAATCTATGGAACAGACTGAAGATCAAAGTTCATAGACAACACCCATGGAACCTTCACGATTTGAGGACAGTTTGTGTGGAAGAATGGGCTAAAATCCCTCCTGAGCAATGCCTGCACCTAGTTTCTCGATACAGCAGGGATCTGGAAGCTATTACCAACAAAAGCTTTTATACTAAATAGCAGAAGAAGATGGATGAATGGATATTAAATGAATTTCACCACGTGTGTTCAATACTTGTTCCCTGTGTCATTCCACTTTACTAAATATAACTTGTTTTGTGAACACAGTTGCCTTGATTTCTTTGTATGTGTGGATTACTTGGGTTGTTACTGATATCTGGTGAAAATCTCAGATCAATGGCTCCATCAGAAATATGTTTAATTCAATTCAATTCAACTTTATTTATATAGCGCCATTTCACAACAGTCATCTCATAGCACTTTCAACTGTAAGGGAAAACCCCACAATTGCATAAAGGCCCCAGCAATCAGGCGATCCCCTGTGAGCAAGCACTTGGTGACGGTGGAGAGGAAAAATTTCCTTTTAACAGGAAGAAACCTCCAGCAGAACCAGGCTCAGGGAGGGGCAGTCATCTGCTGCGACTGGCTGGGGGGGGGGGGGGGGGGATAGAGAAGAAGAAAAGAGAATAGACATGAGAAAAATGTCGATGTGTTTGTTGTGTTGGGTTCTTTTATAAATAAAGACTGCTGCTTTGGGTGAACACGGAGCCTCCTTTATTAACTGGCTGGAACACATTAACACCGAACTCCGCCATATTAATATCTATCATGTTGTACACCTGACAACATCCGGTCTGTGTCGCCCCCTAGTGGCTCCACATATGTAATACTTAGATTACACCATATCCCCCTTACTGAAGCCAAGTTGACCCCTTTTAGCTGAAAACACAAAATACATTCTTATTTCCGTTCCCTTTTGTCAGCTAACTATGACAGCATAAATTTAACACATCACCCCCTTTTACAAATCTATAACATTTCTTTTTTTTTTTTTCTCAACACTGTTGCCATGTAAGAACATATTATGCAAAGGCCTCTTATTTTCTATTTAAAGAAGGCATTTTCAGAACTCAACTCTGTTTTCACAAATATTAGCATACAACTCTACAGATCCAGTCTCTTTGGTTTAATCACTTCTCTACCAGACCTGGTTCTAACAACACCTGGTGTTTCCTGTGCATTGGGCTCAGAAACAGTTTCTGTAGGAGTGTCTTTTCCATTTGACTGGGTCCGTTGTGGTTCCATCTCAGTCTCTGGTATCGACATAGGCACAAGATGAGTGCGATTCCTCCTGATTGTCCCTTGTGGTCCACTAATGACATAGGACCGTGGAGTTTTGTGGACAGATGTCACTGTGCCCTGTGCTTTTGCATCTGTAATCCAAACAGAGTTTCCGGGTAACAGTTTATCCAAATCTCTCGTTCTGTGTCTTTTGTTGAAACATTCTGTTTGCCTCATCCGTCTCTCCTTTTCCACGTGACGAATTTGTTGCAGATTTGGCACGCATGGCTGCAAGGCCTCTGGAAGCATTGGCAGGGTGGTACGAAGTCTACGCCCCATGAGAAGCTGTGCTGGGCTGTAGCCATTTGCCAACGCTGTGGTTCTGTAGGCTAACAGTGCTCTGTATGGATCACTGGCTTTTTTGATAAGATTTTTGACTGTTCTGACAGCTCTTTCTGCCTCACCGTTACTTTGGGGGTACCTGGGACTACTGGTCACGTGCTCAAAACAGTACTCCTTTACAAAGTCTTCCATTTCCTGACTTGCGAACTGCGGGCTGTTATCCGTGATCAGTATCTCCGGTATTCCGTGACGTGCAAACATTGATTTTAAATGCACAATGACATTGGCAGAGCGAGTTGGGCTGAGCTGGGCAATCTCTATATACCTAGAGAAGTAGTCCACTAATAACAGGTAGTTTTTGTCTTGTAGCGTGAACAAATCAGCTCCCAACTTCTGCCATGGCCTTTCTGGTAAATCTGTGGGCATTAAAGGCTCTCTCACATTAACTCTTTCCTGTATGCACTTTCTGCATTTGAGTACAATTTCACTAATCTGGTTGCTTAAACCTGGCCACCATACAGCCTGACGGGCGCGCTCTCTGCATTTAACCACCCCCTGGTGGCCCTCATGTATCTTGTCCAAAACTGCATTTCTCATGTTAGCAGGGATAACTAACCTCGTGCCTCTCAGTAGTAGTCCGTTATGCACACTCAAAACGGCTCTCTCAGACCAGTAGTGCTTCACTGCTCCCTGTAGCTGGTTACGATCCGGCCAGCCTTCTGTGCAGTATTTCATGACTTGTGAACAGACGCTGTCGGACTGCAGTTGCTCTTGGAGATCTGCAAGATATTTGCTGCTTGTAGGGAGTCCCTCTAGCACAGAGTCAACATAAATGTTAGTGTCCTCCATAAGATCTGTGTCTGTGTGAGTAACACTGTTTGTGAGCGGTAAGCGTGACAGCGTGTCGGCAGTGGTTAGACTTTTGCCAGGGATGTGCTTTATAGTGTATGAGTACCTCATTAGGCGCATACGAAATCTCTGTATACGCGGTGGAAGCGCATCCAAAGCTTGTCCTCCCAGCAGGCTCACTAGTGGCTTATGATCAGTTTCTAGTTCAAAGTGCAGACCCAGGATAAAGTCATTGAATCATTCACAGGCCCACGTGAGAGCCAGCGCTTCTTTTTCCAGCTGTGCGTAGCGCTGCTCTGTAGGTGTCAATGATCGAGAAGCGTAAGCAACTGGTGACCACACGTCTCTCTCCTTCTGTAGCATGACTGCCCCCAATCCGTATGAAGAGGCATCTGCAGATATTTTCTGTGGTTTGTTTGGGTCATAGAGCTGCAATACAGGAGCAGAGGACAGTTCTTGTTTGAGATTACAAAACGCATTTTGTTGTTCATGCCCCCAGTACCACATGTTCTTTGTTGAAAGCAAGTCTCTCAGTGGTTTGTCCTTTTCAGAAAGGTTCGGAATGAACTTTCCCAGCTGGTTCACCATTCCGAGAAAGCTCCTGAGCTCACTCACGTTGCTTGGCTCTTTCATGCCCTGAACAGCTTGGGTTTTGTCTGGATCTGGCCTCATTCCTTCTGCTGAAACAATAAACCCAAGAAATTTAACCTCTCTTTTGCCAAACTCACATTTGGACATATTCAGCGTAACGCCGGCTTTCTCCGCGCGCTTCAAGACAGCGTGCAGTCTTGCGTCATGCTGCTCCTTGGTGGATCCCCAGACCAGGATATCGTCCATGTGACAGACGACTCCGTCGAGACCCGATGTAACCTCAGTCACCATCATGTTTTGGAAATGTTCAGGAGCACTGGAAATACCAAATGGCAAACGGTTGAAGTGGTATCTGCCAAATGGCGTAATGAATGTGGTGAGAAAGGCCGACTCTTTAGACAGTGGTATTTGCCAAAATCCCATATTTGCATCAAGCTTTGAAAAATACTGAGCACCTGTGAGCATGCCTAGCGTTTGGTCCACAGACGGGAGGATGTATCTTTCGCGGCACACTGACTCGTTTAAAGGTGTCATGTCCACACAGATACGCACCTTTTCTTTGTCCTTTTTGGGAGCTACAACCATGCCACAGCACCAATCTGTTGGCTGCTCCACGCGACTGATGACTCCCAACTTTTCCATCCTCTCGAGCTCCTCTTTCACTTTACCCATGAGCGGCAGTGGCACACGCCTTGGCACCTTGAGCGAAAAGGGCTTAGCATCAGGTTTCAGTTTAACTGTGTATGGCTTTTGAACAAGCCCAAGTCCATCGCATAACTTGGGGTACGCTTTTCTCACTGTCTCTTGGTCTATGTCACGCCGCGCCTTTCATCAGCGGCGCCACCTGCTCACGCACCTGCTACTCGTCAGCGGCGAAGGATAAAAGCCGCCTCGCCCTGAGCGTCGGCCTGAAGCCGTAGACTTCATTTCCTTTGTATGGACTTCTACCACATTCTCTTCAGCATCCTCATCTCCGGTAAGAAAATCGCTTACCTCATCTCTCCAGTCTGCTCCCCTGTGCACAGGTGGATTCCTCGGCGGCGGACAATCCCGTCCCTCGTCTCTCCTCGCTGCTGCACCGAGCCCTGCAGGTGGCTGTCTCCCGGGCTTCCATCCTTGAAGCGCCAGTCATCTGCCCAAACAAGTAAGCTTCTCTCCCTCGCCTATTCTCCTCCTGTGTTGGTGTGTGCTCATCACCCTGTGTCTAATTTCTCCCATAGGGTTGCCGGCTGAACGGTCTCCTGCCTCTGGGTCCGAAGCAGACGCCACCACCAACACATTAACATTCCGCAGACACGCACCCAAACATCCCTGTTGTTAATAAACAGTTTGAACTACTCTGAGCCTGTGTGTGTGCGTCTCCTGAGCCGAACGTTATGTCAGTACGGCTTCAGCAGAGCGGCTCGGCGGACGGCGGGCTCGCACACCGGTTTACCATCCTCGAGGCTCGGGTGGATCAGATTGTTTATCAGCAACAGGTGGTTCTTCATCAATTATTAGAACTGACTAACCGATTGAACCGCTTGGACCCCCAACAGCCGTTCCTCCCGACTCACCAGGGTGGCGCGGCTCCTGCTGTTCCAGCGGCCGTCCAGCCGGCTCCAGTGGCACCGGTTCGGCTCACGCCGATTCCGACCCCCGCCCGCTTTAGCGGTAAGCTCGGCGGAGCGCGGGGGTTTATTATGCAGTGTGAGTCCGTGTTCCACCGTGTGCCCGGAGATTTTCCCTCGGATCACAGCCGAATTGGTTACATAGGGAATCTTCTGGAGGGGCGTGCGTTAACCTGGACCTACGCCGTAATGGCGAGGCCCAGTTATGCCACCCTCACCTATGACCAATTCGTGAGGCGCTTTCTGGAGGTCTTTGACCACTCACAAACCGAAACGGTCCAGGTCGATCGGCTTCTCGCTCTCCAGCAGGGAAGCCGGTCGGCAGCGGACCACTCGGTCGACTTCCGGGTAGCGGCGGAGGAATTGGGCTGGGAGGAACGCTCCCTCTGTGGCCTGTTCCTCCGCAGCCTCAATAGTGATCTGAGGGATGAACTGGCTGGTCGGGATATCCCTGGGACGCTAGCGGAGCTGACATCCTTAGCAATAAGTTTGGATAACAGGCTGCGCGAGCGCTCCTCGGGGCGGAGGTCTTCTTCTTCTCGCCCTCGTGGAGCCTCGCCGCACCTGTTCCAAGCTCGCCCCCTGGCGGCGCCGCCAGCATCGCGCCCCGAGGAGTCGGAGCCGATGGTGACGGGCTGGACTAAACTTTCCCCTGTGGAGAAACAACGCCGCCGTGAGTTGGGCCTCTGCATGTATTGCGGAGGCGACCAACACACCGTGGAGCGTTGTCCACGGAAAGCCAGTCGGTGGGGTCCGCGAGTCACTGTTGGAAGCCTCGCGGATGTCAATCGGTTAGGATCACCTTCTCAATTGAAGCTGCCCATCCGTTTCTGCCATAACCCTACTGGGCACCTCACCCACGCACTGGTGGATTCGGGCGCAGAAGGCAGCTTCATTTCACAAAGCCTGGCAACCCGATTGGGCATCCGCTGCCAGGCACTCAACACTCCCATCTCCCTAATCCACCTCTCCCGTGCCACCCTCGGGAGAGTGACACATCAAACTGTTCCCCTACCGGTCATCATCTCGGGAAACCACCGGGAGGAAATGACCTTTTACGTCCTTCCCAACTCTGTGTCGCCCGTCATCCTGGGGTATCCCTGGCTCCGCCTTCACAATCCGGTCCTGGATTGGAAATCAGCTGGGATCTCGGCATGGAGTACGTTCTGTATGGGCACCTGCCTTCAGTCCGCTGCCTGCTCTCCGTCCGCTCCTCCCCCTGCTACGGACGCTGCACCCCCGGACCTGTCTCTGGTGCCCCCAGAATTTCACGACCTGGGTATAGTGTTCAGCAAAGCGAAAGCTATGTCTCTTCCCCCTCATCGGCCCTATGACTGCGCCATCAACCTCCGCCAGGGGGCTCCCTTACCTTCTGGTCGCCTTTACAGCCTGTCTGCGCCGGAGAAGGAGACGATGAACGCCTACCTGAAGGAGTCATTAAGTGCTGGGATTATCCGCCCATCATCGTCACCCGTGGGGGCAGGGTTCTTCTTCGTGGGGAAAAAGGATGGGTCCCTCCGCCCTTGTATCGACTACCGGGCCCTCAACAATATCACGGAGAGGGACCGTTACACCCTGCCTCTCATGGACACTGCTTTCCACTCCCTCCAGGGGGCGACCTGGTTCACCAAGCTGGACCTACGCAGCGCTTACCACCTCGTCCGGATCCGGGAGGGAGATGAGTGGAAAACGGCCTTCCGTACCCCGAACGGCCACTTTGAATATCTGGTGATGCCGTTCGGGTTGACCAACGCTCCTGCAGTCTTCCAGCGCCTCATTAATGACGTCCTCCGGGACTTCATTGGCCTTTTCGTGTTCGTCTACCTGGACGATATTCTCATCTTCTCCAAGTCCAGGGATGAGCACCAGGTCCACGTGAGGCGGGTCCTCCAAAGGCTGCTGGAGAATCGTCTGTACGTTAAGGCGGAAAAGTGTGAATTTTACGCCAGGAGTACATCCTTCCTGGGGTTCATCATCGCCCACGATAAGGTGCTCCCCGACCCAGAGAAGGTAAAGGCGGTGGTGGAATGGCCCACACCTGCATCTTGGAAACAGGTGCAGCAATTTGTTGGCTTCGCCAATTTCTACCGCCGCTTTGTCCCCAACTTCAGTGCCATCGTGGGACCACTGACCCGCCTCACGTCCCCGAAGGTCCCGTTCCGGTGGACCGAAGAGGTCGCTGCCGCCTTTGAGGCGCTGAAGGCGGAATTCTCCTCCTCCCGGGTCCTTCGCCAGGTCGACCCCGCGCTGCAGTGCATTGTAGAGGTAGACGCCTCGGACACGGGAGTGGGAGCAGTGCTGTCCCAGCGGTCACCGGATGATGGCGCCAAGCGACCGTGCGCCTTCTTCTCCCGGCGCTTGTCCCCGGCGGAGAGAAACTACGATGTGGGGGACAGAGAGCTCTTGGCCATCAAGCTCGCCCTGCAGGAGTGGCGCCACTGGTTGGAGGGGGCAAGCCTGCCGTTTGTGGTCCTCACGGACCACAAGAACCTGGAATACTTACGGTCTGCCAAGCGCCTGAACGCCCGCCAGGCGCGCTGGTCCCTGTTCTTCGCCAGGTTCCAATTTTCCATCACCTTCAGGCCTGGCTCTAAGAACGTCCTGCCTGACGCCCTCTCCAGGCAGTTCGCCCCCGTGGAGTCGGAGGAGGCGCCCCACTCCATCCTGCCCAGGTCGTGCGTCGTGGGAGCCATCTCGTGGGACATTGAGAGCAAGATCCGGAAGGCACAGGAGGTGGAACCTGACCCTGGCGGCGGACCGGAGGGGAGGCTGTTCGTGCCATCCGCGGTCCGAGGAGAGGTCATCCACTGGCTCCACACCTCCAAGCTCACCTGTCACCCTGGCACCTCCCGGATGATAGATCTCCTCCAACGGTCCTTTTGGTGGCCAGGCCTGCGGAGGGATGCAGCCCGCTACGCCCGGGCTTGCCCAATCTGTGCCACCTGCAAGTCGGGAAATGCCCCTCCAGCGGGTCTGCTCCAGCCCCTGCCCGTCCCTGGCAGGCCCTGGTCGCACATCGCTCTGGATTTCGTCACCGGACTCCCCATCTCCAACTCCTATGACACCATCCTGACCATCGTGGACCGCTTCTCCAAGGCCGTGCACTTCGTCCCCCTGCGAGGCCTCCCTACTGCCCTGGAGACGGCGGACCTCCTCGTCCAACACGTGGTCAGGCTGCATGGGATTCCGGTGGACGTGGTCTCGGACCGGGGCCCCCAGTTTTCATCTGAGGTTTGGAGGTCTTTCTGCAACGCCATCGGAGCCAAGGTGAGCCTCTCCTCTGGCCATCACCCCCAATCCAACGGGCAGTGTGAGAGGACCAACCAGGAGCTGGAGGCTGCGCTCCGCTGTGTGTCCAGATCCAAACCCGCGTCCTGGAGCAACCATCTTGCCTGGGTTGAATATGCCCACAACACCGCTCGCTCTTCTGCTACAGGGATGTCCCCCTTCAAAGCGTCCCTGGGTTACGACCCCCCGCTGTTTCCGGAGCAGGAGAGTGAGGTAACTGTCCCGTCAGTTAGGGCCCATCTCAGGCAGTTCCGCTCCACCTGGGCTGCCGCGCGCCATGCGCTATTGCGCACAGCGGAGCGCAACAGGACTGTGGCGGACCGGCGTAGGAGACCTGCCCCGGCGTACAGAGTTGGGCAGCTTGTTTACATTTCCACCCAGGACGTCACTCTAAAAGGCGAGAGGAGAAAGCTGGCACAGCGCTTCATGGGTCCCTACCCCATCACCCGGATCATCAACCCGGTGGCTGTACGCGTGGCTATTCCCCCCTCCCTCCGCATTCATCCTACTTTCCACGTGTCGAAGGTGAAACTGGCGGTTACTGACCCCCTTTGCCCTCCTCCTGCAGCGCAACCCGCGCCCCGGATGATTGGTGGCCATCCGGCCTGGTCCGCCTCCTCCATCCTGGACTCCCGGCGCCGGGGTCGTGGGTTGCAATACTTGGTGGACTGGGAGGGCTATGGGCCCGAGCATCGACAGTGGGTGCCCCCGTCGTTTGTGTTGGACCCATCGCTCATCGCGGACTTCCACCGAGCGCACCCGGATAAGCCATCGCCAGGAGGCGCTGCTAGAGGGGGGAGTACTGTCACGCCGCGCCTTTCATCAGCGGCGCCACCTGCTCACGCACCTGCTACTCGTCAGCGGCGAAGGATAAAAGCCGCCTCGCCCTGAGCGTCGGCCTGAAGCCGTAGACTTCATTTCCTTTGTATGGACTTCTACCACATTCTCTTCAGCATCCTCATCTCCGGTAAGAAAATCGCTTACCTCATCTCTCCAGTCTGCTCCCCTGTGCACAGGTGGATTCCTCGGCGGCGGACAATCCCGTCCCTCGTCTCTCCTCGCTGCTGCACCGAGCCCTGCAGGTGGCTGTCTCCCGGGCTTCCATCCTTGAAGCGCCAGTCATCTGCCCAAACAAGTAAGCTTCTCTCCCTCGCCTATTCTCCTCCTGTGTTGGTGTGTGCTCATCACCCTGTGTCTAATTTCTCCCATAGGGTTGCCGGCTGAACGGTCTCCTGCCTCTGGGTCCGAAGCAGACGCCACCACCAACACATTAACATTCCGCAGACACGCACCCAAACATCCCTGTTGTTAATAAACAGTTTGAACTACTCTGAGCCTGTGTGTGTGCGTCTCCTGAGCCGAACGTTATGTCAGTCTATAGTGTCAACTCTGGCAATTAGTTTCAGTCTCACGGAAGCTGTTCTACTCAGTAGTGCCATGCGCAGATTTTTGACAATATAGATTTTCTCAGTAGTGCTCTTGTCACCGTATGTAATAGTCTCTGTCATAGACCCCAACACGGTTAGTGCAGTTCCACCCGGTCCGTAGAGTGGTTTTTGTGCCTTTTCCAACTGTTCATTTTTCTTCTTGAAGATTTCAAATGTTTGGTCAGAAACCGCTGTGACGTCCGCTCCGGAATCTAACTTAAAAGTCACTTTATTTCCTCTCACATTTATGTCTGCCAGCCATGGATCCTCTCCTAGATCCACTTCACCCAGAAAAAGTCTGTCTGCATTGTCGGTGACCTCATTCACAGTTGGGTTGGACCTACAGACTCTAATATAGTGTCCACGTTTTTTACAGTTATGGCATTTCGCGTTTTTAGCTGGGCACTGTACTGCTGCATATGCTGGTGCTTTGCCACACTTGGAACAAACTTTATTGTCTTGTTTTGTCTGTTGAGGCCTTGAGGACTTAATCTGTTTTTGTTCCTTGATTATGAACTTGTTTGGCTTGGCTTTTCTGATGTGTACCGCATCCTCGGCTGTTCTGTTAACGCTAGTTTCACCTCTTAGGTCAGTTTGTTGTCGTTTTATTTCTTCAGATTGCCTTGCCATTGTTATAGCTTTAGCTAGGGTAAGATCTTTGTCAAGCTGCATTCTTTCTGACAGCGATGAATCTTTTAGACCCACTACAAGCCTGTCTCTCAAGAGGTCATCATGAAGTGCACCGTACTCACAGTTTTCTGCCAGCGCATAGAGTGCTGTTATGAACGAGTCTACTGGTTCTGCCGGCTGTTGCACTCGCTTGTTGAATTTTGCTCGTTCATAAATCACGTTCTTTCTGGGAACGAAATGTCTATCAAAGGCTGTTTTAACGGCCTTGTACTGCTGGCGCTGCACACTCGTTAGCTCGAGCCCTCTTAGCACGTCGTCAGCCTCATCTCCCATGCAATAAACCAGCGTATTTACTTGGTTTGCCTCAGCTGAGTTATTCAGGTTACTTGCCAGTCTAAAACGCTCAAAACGTCTTATCCACTTTTCCCACTCTTGGGGTCTCGCAAAGTCGAAGGGCTCCGGTGGTTTAATGGTGAAGGTTGCCGCTGGAGTAGCCGCCGCCATTACAGGATCAATTGGCGCAGCTGCAGCCCTTTGAACTTCGTCTGGCATAGCCGCTAGCCGGTTGCAAAGCTGACTTTTCTCACCTCAAAGCGCACCAACTTCTGACACCATGTTGTGTTGGGTTCTTTTATAAATAAAGACTGCTGCTTTGGGTGAACACGGAGCCTCCTTTATTAACTGGCTGGAACACATTAACACCGAACTCCGCCATATTAATATCTATCATGTTGTACACCTGACAACATCCGGTCTGTGTCGCCCCCTAGTGGCTCCACATATGTAATACTTAGATTACGCCACTGTTCAATACTTACAGTATTTACCCCGTTGTATATCAAATATGAGCAGAGCTGCTTTTGGCCAAGTAAATTTGTTTGGCACAATAAGGCAAGCAGATACCTTCCTGGCCTTCTGCTCGCCAAGCTGCTGGTCAGGACAAGTTAAAAAAAGACTTTTTCTCAAAAATGTGCTTCTTTTTCTCATAAATTTGTAACCTTTTTCATATATTTTAATTTTTTCCTCATGAATTTGCAACTTTTTCCTCACAGATTTGTAACTTTTTTCTTGTAACTTGGTGACTTCTTTCTTGTAGATTTGGTACCTCTTTCTTGTAAATTTGTGACTTTTTTCACATAAATATTGTGGAGGAAGTAATCAGACGAGACCACGAGCTGATGACACCGACTTTATTTCTCCTCCATCAAATACAATAGACTGCCTCTGAGTGCCAGAGTGATCTCTCTTATACACTTATTCCCACCTCTCTGGCACCCAGGGTAAGTACATTAACATACATGCTGCGAAACATAAGATAAGATAAGATAAGATAAGATAAGCCTTTATTAGTCCCACAACGGGGAAATTCCAGGATTGCAACAGCACAGGGATAGCAACACTCAGAGCAACAATCAGAAGGCAAGAAAAAAAACAAGCAAGCAAGAGCAGCTAATAAACATATGTACGTATTACTATAAAATATATATATATACACACACACACACACAGACACACAGTGCAGAGCATTGTAGCTGGATGGAATAAATATATGAATATATGAACACAGTGCAGAGCATTGTAGCTAGATGGAATAAATATGTAAATATATAAACACCCACAGTACGGAGCATTGCAGCTAGGTGGAATAAATATGCAAGTATATAAACACACACAGTGCGGAGCAATGTAGCTAGATGGAATAAATATGCAAATATATAAACACACACAGTGCAGAGCATTGTTGCTAGATGGAATGAAACAGCATAACCGTCTACTTAGTTATCCTACATGGTATGATTATGTGCCCATACATATTCTCACCCTCCATAGCGACCGGTATGTTCCTAGTTGTATGCCGGAGGGGACCATTGTGTAAGTCTATTGCATCTTTTGCATTCAAAAAACTATTAGTTTGTTACGTCTTTTTGCTATCTCTGCGAGCAGCCCTGCTTAGGTTGTACAGTCTGACAGCCGTTGGTAGGAAGGACCTACGAAACCTCTCGGTTGTGCACCTGGGATGATGTAGTCTGCTGCTAAATGAGCTCCTCAGTGCATTCAGTATGTCCTGCATAGGGTGGAACTCGGACTCCAGCAGAGATGACAGTTTAGCCACCGTCCTTCTCTCTCCTATCTCCTCCATCGGATCAAGGCGCTGCCCCAGGACAGAGCTAGCTTTCTTAATCAGTTTGTTCAGTCTCTTCCTATCGGCTGCAGTAATGCCACTGCCCCAGCAGACCACTCCAAAAGTGATGGCTGATGCCACCACCGTGTCATAGAATGACTTCAGCAGCGCCCCTTGTACACCAAAAGACCTGAGTCTCCTCAGCAGGAACAGCCTGCGCTGTCCCTTCTTGTAGAGTGCATCAGTATTGTGTGACCAGTCTAGTTTATTGTTCAGATGAATACCCAGGTACTTATAGGATGTCACCATCTCGATGTCTGTTCCCTGTATATTTACTGGTACTGTGAGGGGCTGCCCATGCCTGCGGCAGTCCACCACCAGCTCCTTAGTTTTCCTCGCGTTGATCTGGAGGCAGTTCCGATGGCACCAGTCCACGAAGTCCTGGATAAGCCCTCTGTACTCAGCTTCATCTCCATTGGAGATGAGGCCAACGATCGCAGAGTCATCAGAGAACTTCTGTAGATGGCAGTGTGTTGTGTTGTGTGAGAAGTCCGCAGTATAAAGAGTGAACAGGAAGGGAGCCAGCACCGTTCCCTGGGGGGCCCCCGTGCTACTGATGATCGTGTCGGACACACAGTCCCGGGTTCTCACAAACTGAGGCCGGTTCGTGAGGTAGTCCAGGATCCATGATGACAGGTGCTGGTCCACCCCTGCGCGCAGCAGCTTGTCCTTCAGGATCATCGGTTGGATGGTGTTGAAAGCACTGGAGAAGTCAAAGAACATGATCCTCACCATATTCCCGGGCTTCTCCAGGTGGGACAGAGAACGGTGAAGGAGGAAGATCACCGCATCCTCCACCCCAATGCCATGCTGGTAGGCGAACTGGAGTGGATCCATCGCTGGTTCCACCAAGGGGCGGAGGTGAGCAAGGAGCAGTCTCTCCAGGGTCTTCATCAAGTGGGACGTCAAGGCCACCGGTCTGTAGCTGTTCAGGTCTTTGGGGTGGGAAGTTTTTGGTACAGGTACCACACAAGATGTTTTCCACAGCTGTGGTACCCTCCCCAGTTTCAGGCTCATGTTGAAGATATACGTCACAATCCCACACAGCTGGTCTGCACAGGACTTGAGGAGCTTTGCGCTGATGCCGTCCGGTCCCGGCGCCTTCCTCGCCTTGATCTTCCTCAGCTCCGTCCTCACCTGGGTCCTGGTCAGGGTCAGGATGGGGGGCTGTGTGTTGGGAGTGGGGGGGTGTTGGTGGAGTGGGGAGTGGGCAGCAGGACTTGATTTCTTTAGAGGCAGCAGTGGTTGTTGTGCAGTCAGGGGGGAGGGCGGTTGGTCAAATCTATTGAAAAACAGATTCAGGTTGTTCGCCCACTCCCTGCCCCCTGTGGCCTGGGGGGAGGTATTCTGGAGCCCCGAGATGGTTTTGAGGTTTCTCCAGACCCCGCTGATGTCGCTCTGTTGCAGCTTGTCCTCCATCTTCTTCCTGAAGCTGTCCTTGCCTTCTCTGATCTTTCTCCTCAGCTCCCTCTGTACGGACTTCAGCATCTCCCTGTTCCCTGACCTGAAGATCCTCTTCTTCTCTCTCAGAAGTGTTTTTATCTCAGGGTTGATCCAGGGTTTGTTGTTGAAACATGCACACACATCCACATCCACATTAACATACGTCACAGAACAGGTCTTGATACAATACATTGGCACCCGTGTCCTCAGGTGTGAACCTGGCACAGCAGGGGCAGAAGGCACATCTCTCTTTGGCTTATTACCCCCTAGTGCTCTGGCACCCTTAGGCGTGCTTCTCGCCTTTTTCCCATTACCATTTCTGACTATCGTCTCCCCCACCAACCCCCTGTCCTGGTTGGAGTGCCATGACCTATTGTGCTCCCCACAATATGCTTTTTTTTCCCCTCATGGATTTACAACATTTTTCTCAGAAATTTGCATCTTTTTCTTGTACATTTGTATCTTTTTTCTTGTAAATTTGTTACTTTTTTCTTGTAAATTTGTAACTTTTTTTCTCATAAACATGCACTTTTTTCTCTTACATTTGTGACTTTTTTCTTTTAGTTTTGCTGTTTTTTCATGTAAATTTGCAAAGTTCATATGGATGCTGCTAGTTAAATTTTTGTTCTATTTAATGGTTTATTTTTGTTGTTGTTGTTTACTTCTACACAATGACTCTAGTTTATTTTATTTTATTTTTTTATGGTTTTGTTTGGAGGGGAGATTTTTTTTTACTCATTCTAAAGAATTTGAACACTTCCCCATCACCAAAATATGGTCCCCCAAACACAAACTTGCATAGGGCCCCCAAAAAGCTAGAAACGGCCCTGGTCATGCAGTTCATGCTGTGAAACAATAAGGCCATAAAAGGATATGGAGGCCATAAAACAGGATAATTTAAGTACAACGGAAGTCTCCCGGTAGGTGTCCCGGCTGTCTTGTCCCGGATCGGCCCACTCTGGCTTGGTAGAACGTAGCGGTTCCCTCAGCGCCGAGCACGAGCGGGCGGAGCGAAAGTGCACACGTGGCCAGCCGAGAGTGACGCTCCCTTCAGCCAATCAGAGGCTGGGATGGTGACGTCAGGGCTCATCTTTCATCCAATCCGGTGGTTTATTGGGTTATAACCTCAGAAAGTGTTTAGGCTCGGAAAATTTGGAGAGAAAAAAGGATTGAGAGACGGATGTAGCCCGGCGGCTGCTGCTGGAGATGTTTACGTCGCGTCTGAGGAGCTTAAAAGAGTCAAGTCTGGTTTTTCTGGAAGAGAAAAAAAATGGTTTACAGGATGAGGGAAAATAGGAGGCTTTGAGTTTTGTGTTTGAATATACTGTACTTCCAGCAACTTTTTCCACCTTCTTCTTCTGAGAGAGACAAACTTTGGTAAGATTTCAAGGTTTTTTTCCCCCTCTTTATAATGTTTTTTTTCCATTTGTATTGAAGCGACAGTTTACAGCTAGGACTCTGAAGACAGCACTCGTACTTAAAAACATCTTGCTGGTTTTTGCCATCTAGAAAGATGATCACAGTCTGCAGTTTTACAGCGAACAGCCTTATCTTAACTACCCAAACCAATGGTGCCATTTACTGCTCAGCTTCTGCTGTGTTTATCGAGTAATGCACATCTGTGTGCTCTGCCAGGGCTAAAAATAAACTGAGCACTTCTGATTAAAAGTAGAAACGTCTGGATCAGAACTAGCACCCTTAGTACAACCGTAATTAATATGCAAGAAAACTTTTATATGAACTTTTAAAAAGGATATTACTGATTTTATACTTTTTCAATTAGTGTTACTATAAAATCCGTATCTGTGTGAAAAATTGTATTTTCAGTTCATTTACTAACCAGTTCACTGTACTTCACATCATGCTATTTTGTTGTCTCAGTTTCACTTGCATTGATTTTAAATTACTTACGTTATTATGAATTAGCTGTAAATTATTTTCCACATTTTGGTAAATGTAATAAATCATATGTTGACAAATGCCTCGAAATTGCACATGAAGATACTATTTGAACTAATATACTCACCGGTAGAGATGAAATTATCCAACCTTCACTGAGAATTAAATTTATTGGAAAACTAATGAGTTTCCAGCTTTCTGCTTCCGAAAGGACTATATAAATTGCTCAGTGCAACTATCATCACAGGAATTTGCTCTGGATTAAATGAAAAATACGTCTGAACAGGCGGCACGGTGGTGCAGTGGTTAGCACTGTCAGCACAGCAACGGGGCCGCGGGATCGATTCCACCCCTGACCATCGTGGATTCGGTCCCACCCCCTGACCGTTGGTGACCCTTCTGCGTGGAGTTTTCATGTTCTCCCTGTGTCTGCGTGGGTTTTCCTCCAGGCACTCCGGTTTCCTCCCACAGGTCAAAGACATGCAGGTTAGGTTAATTGGCATCACCTGGGGATTCTAAATTGTCCTTAGGTATGAATGTGAGAGTGAATGGTCGTCTGTCTCTCTGTGCTGGCCTTGCAATGGACTGGCGATCTGTCCAGGGTGTACCCTACTGTTATATAGTTATTTATATGGTTCATATTTGGTGCTCTTATTTGTGTGGCATGGG
The DNA here is from genome assembly GCA_020510985.1 of Pholidichthys leucotaenia. Classification (NCBI taxonomy): domain Eukaryota; kingdom Metazoa; phylum Chordata; class Actinopteri; order Cichliformes; family Pholidichthyidae; genus Pholidichthys; species Pholidichthys leucotaenia. Next base: position 41,771,298 of record CM035839.1, read on the forward strand.
GTGGTGGCTCCCCTTCCGGTCATGCCACCACCCGTGACTATAAAAGGGCTGTAGGCAGGAAGGACGGCCTCTTGGCCATTTCCTCTGCCTGGCGGCTGTGTGTGTGTTGCACCTGTGCCCACTCAATAAACGTGTGTTCTGTTCGACAACTGGCCTCGTCCTTCCAGCTCCAAACCCAGACATAACATTTTGGCAACGAGGATTAAAGTGGAGAAAAGGTATGGAAGCGTGTGGGTTTAAAATTCGTCCATCTCTGGAGCTCCACCTGTTTCCTGGCTGAGACGGTGCGCTACCTTCCAGGCTGGCATGGTGGCACTGAACCCGGGAAGGATGAACAAATTGAGGGCACACACGTTGTTGGTGCACAACTTAGGAATGAAGGGACAGCAGGTTTTGAGCACGCTCGGCGACTCTGATAGCTTTGACGACACAGTCGAGCTGATGGCGTGCCATTTTTGCGCCCTGGACAATGTCACCATTCAGGGAAGCAGGTTTCGGCAGCATGGTCAACAGGTGGGTGGGCCTACTCAGCAGTTCAGAGCCAACTTGAAACTACGGGATAGTGAGTGTCAGTTCGGACCGTTGGAGATGGAGATGGGGCGCGACCAGCTGACGGAGCATATTAACAGCGCCGAAATGAAGATGGAGCTGCTAACTTTACTGGGTGACTTGACGCTAGCCACGGCCATTGAGTTAATGCTTCAGTTGGAGACAGCGGACAGGCTAGCTCTGGAGCTGAGTGAGCGTTTGTCACAGCGACAGCTGAAGTGGCCCATTACCACACGAGTAGCGAACCCGAACAGTAATGGGAGCGTGAAAGAAGATGCGGGAGATGCCAATGTTGTGACATTGAGGTCTGCCCCGGGGGAAGTCCATGCATATGCATGTGGGCTGTGGGTCTGCGAAGTACCGCTCCAAGGCAAGAGACTGCTCGGCACCTGCGCTGCGGCAGGTGTGGCCACTTAAACCACTATGCAAGGGTGAGCTGCATGTTCGAGAGAGGGAGCCCGCAGAAGAAATCAACCGCTCCCACCCCAACGGTTGTTCACCCTGTGCCCTGAACACCGATGGGTACACGTTCTGCATGGTAGAGTTGGGTGGTGTGGGGGTACCGTTGCAAACCGACACGGGGATGGAGGGCACCCTGCTGAGCTGGGCTACAGCGAGACAACTCTCTTCACGCTGCAGAGTGCAGGATGGTGCAGTGTGGGATGAAGAGTTACCCAGCACTCTGGAAAGTGGGCAGGCCTTGTCTCGTTCAGGGACACTACGGGAGGGCCCTGATGCCAGAGCCCAAGGCGCCCTGGATGAGGGCACTGGGCGGCACGGTGGGGCACCTGCAACGACGAGTGTCGCTGAGAGGATGGTCCCTGTTGTTCCCGGAGCTTGGCTAAAGTGGGCCGGCGAACTTGGGGCCACATCGGCAAGGACTGCAGCAGATTTAGAAGAGGTCGGGGCAAGACTGAGTGGCACGGAAGGTCCCAGTGCCAAGCAGAAATACTGTGAGCCAAGCAAAACCCTTCTGGGAGTCTCGGACTGGATTCGGGCTTGGGAGGTGGTGAGATCACGGTGGGTACAGGCCAAACGGCAGGTGAAAGAGCACCGGGGACGGCTGCGCGTCGTGGCTAGATGGAGGGATGCTTATCTCCAGCTGTTGGACGGCTCGTGGAGGCACCTGAACGAGCTGCGGCGTGCCCGGAAGATGACTGTTAGTGGTGGACCTGGACGTGGAAGACGACCGACGGTGAGGAAGAGGAGATGCACCAGTGCTGATGCAACCTGCTGCAGCCCGGGAGGCAAGTCACCTTCAAGGGCAGACTGAAGAAAGGACGGTCCAGGGGGCCTACGGGGTCTTCTCCTCCTAGCTGTGTGTATATAGGTTAATTAGTATGCATGTGTTCGGAGTGTTTTATTGTGTGTATAGTTTGGGATTATTTTTTGTGTTTTATTTTAGCGTAGGAACACGGCAGTTATTTTTGTTTTTAGACGGACTTTTCTTTCGTACAGACGGCAGAATAATCCGTCTTGCGGTGTGGGGGTGGGACAGCAGTCCACCTGTTCCTCCCTAGCTTTAGTTGTTTTTTGGTGTGATTGTGTTTGGCAAGAATGAAGAATAAAGAATGAAGGGTGGTAGTGTGGGGGGGGATTAGTACAACATAATCCGAAACACCAGTATCATGGTACTTTATTAAACTTATTAATAACTGTTGCAAATACAAACTTTCCTGTTTAGGTACCAGAGGAATAAAAAAAAATGACTTTTCAGTCCACTAGATCAGTATTTTTTTCAACCTTTTTTGATCCAAGGAACCCTTTTTACATTGGAGAAAAAAACTCATGGCACACCAAAAAACAAAAATGTTACAAAATGACACATTGTAGCCAATTACAGCATATGTACTGACAGTTTAGTCTTGCAATTAGTTTATATACTCACTCACTTGAACGGTGTTTTGCTTGGAGATGATGTTTAAGCTTGCTTGGGGCCATGGCACTTTTGGAATGCTTCTCCCCACACACCAAGCATAATGGCTTGGTGCAGTGGGACCTGCGGTGGAAGTAAATCCAAAGGAAAGGTAACTTTTGCTGTACTGCCTTGTCATCACTGTCTTGGCTTGCTTGGCTTGCTCTGCTCTTCACCTGGGTTAGAATTTTGTCCAGGGCCAGTTCAGAATCTGAATCTTTTCACTTAAAATATTTATCCATCGCTGTTTTTCATCCAGTCACCACAGTCTAGCACAGGGGTGTCCAATCATGTGCCATGGAGGGCCAAGACCCTGCAGGCTTTACCTCCAACCAGTGTTTTCAATTCCACATTACACTGAACTTCTTTCCACTGATTGCTGATCACTGAAAGCACCTGCTGAAGAGACTGGGTAGAAGAGAAAACCTGCAGGGTCTTGGCCCTCCATGGCACATGATTGGACACCCCTGGTCTAGCACATCTTAACAAGGTCATTAACCTCCATAAAACACACGAAAACGAGGAAGAAGGGAAAAAAAAGAAGATGGTTACCATACTGCATTCATACTGCCACCTACTGACATGGAAGAGCCACTACAGAACCCATACACAGCGAAGACAAATTATTTTTGGACCCATTAAGAAGTGAAATTAGACAATTTCCCGTGGAACTCTGAACATTCTCTCACAGAACCCCCGGGTTCCAAAACACTGTAGTGGATGGTGCTAAATGCTCACTCTCTGGTTACGTCAGCACAGCAAAGGAGTGACTCATGAGATCTAGTCGGGAGTTGAACAAGACAAAAATCAGGAAAGGAAATCGCAGTATATGATATCGCAGTACTCATTGTCTTACAAGATCATGATAATATCACATCACAGCCTAAGTATTGTGATAATGTCATATCATGTCATTTCTGGTGAATCGTACCCCTACCAAGAATATATCAAAACTAGAGGCCTTTGTGCTAAGTGTTATGAAGCCACAGCTTACAACAGACTGTGCGGACATGACGTTGGATGCATGGGCAACGTCATCACGCCATGCCTAAATAAGAGGACTGTTGGCGGGAGACAGCCTCTTTGGCCTGCTGCCTCCAAACCAGAGTCTGCGCCACCTCTCAGTTAGCATACGGTTAGCGTACTGTCTGTATTGCATGTGCTCTTAGCTATTGTGTAATAAAGTTATCTCTCGGTACACCATCAGTGTGTGAATGTGTGTGTGAATGGGTGGTTAGCAGGATCTGTAAAGCGCTTTGGTCATCAAGAGATGAGAATAAAAGCGCTATATAAGTGAGTGCCATTTACCATTTACCATTTTACAACTCCTGCCTCCGCTGTCCTGTTTCCAGACATAACATTTGTCAACAAGGAAAAAAAATGGATATTCAGGAGAAAATTACAAAGCTTTTCCCAAATATGGACGCGTTTCTGGAAGAGCGGTCAGCACTCCCACCACCGTTCCTCGGGACCCTGGGTGAGTCGCCCATCCCATAGCCTTGTTGGTTTGAGTCGTTTCAGACATATGTGTCAGCTAGGGGTCTAGCGAATGGTGGCGAGTGTCAGTTACTTGCTGAGCTACGTGATATCCTTGGCTTAGAAGGACAGCATGTGCTGGATGCACTGGGCCCGGTGGAGACCTACAGCGAATGTGCCACCTTGTTAGCCAAACATTTCACTGCTCCACAGAAAGTAATGGCCCAGAGATATGTGTTTTACCAGCACCGACAGCAACTGGACGAGTCGGTTCTACAGTACGTAGCCGCCCTTTGTTGTTTGGCTAGCACGTGCGAGTTCAGGGATGCGGAGGACAGGATGATACAGTCATAGTTGAAGTGGTACGGGTTCAGGTTACTTTATTTGTACCCGTAGGTAGATTTATATGCCGTGGATCTGACAATATGGTACCTGCTGCAGGAGGATCTGGACAACCAGACAGTGGCAGACACGATGAAAAGTCTACAGGAGTTGGTGTTGGGGGCGCTGCACGTCCTATCGGAGACGGAGGCGATGGAATTAGCATCCCAGCTGGAGGTAACGGCACAGGTAGCGTCGCGGCTAACGGGGCTTCACCCGTGCCCCCCACAGTCAGCTCCGCTGGTACAGACACTTGCCCTGGTTGCTGAACCTGCCAACCCCACGCTTTCTCAGGAGGGCCCCGAGGTAGACATCATGGGAGAGCAGGGCACTACAGCGCAACAACCCAGCGGTAAACTCAGTTTGGACGACAACGGCTCGAGTCCACTGCACTCAGATGCAGACGCAGCTACTCCTTGCCTCCGCCGCATGCTGAGCAGAACCCAGCAGAATCGGAGCAGCCACAGGAGCCCCAGTCTGCAGCCACACTGGACCCGGCGCTGGTCCTTGCACAGCACAAGCGTTCTTGAGCTGCTGCCTCATTGCAGGAGGGAGAGTATTATTCCTTGGACGTGGGTACAGCCGAAGATCAGAACGCGGAGAGAGAACACAGCACAGAGAGAGGGCACAAACTGGACTCACCTCTGATTCTCGCCCGGCATGAGCCTCAAGGAGCTGCCTTGGTGCCGCAGGAGAGGGCACTTGTGGAGAAAGGGGACCCCACTGAACACAACAACCCGGCGTGCGTCCCGTCGCTGGCAACAGCGACACGTCACCGTGACCACAATCAGCACCAGGAGAGAGGGGGCAGAAGGTGGACTTATCTCGCATCCTTGCCCAGCATCAGTCTCAGGGAGCCGCTACAGCACTGCAGGATAGAGAATTCATGGTCCAGCAGGACCCAGCAGAGCAACACCTACTGAGGGCATGTCCTGCCGTCAGCGTGAATGGCACGCCGGCACAACAGCAATTGGGAGGAGAGAGCAGCAGCGGCAAGTGCAGCTGAACAGATCGCCGCTCACACTACTTGATTGGGTTCGGGTCCAGCGATCCGACCGCCTGGACTCACAGATGGTCCCGTCATCGCAAAGGAGAGTCACCGCGCAGGTGAGGCAAGCCGCTGTTCAGATGGCTGATGGTTCAAGATGGCACGCCAGCCATCTGCAAAAGGTAAAAGCAGCTGCCTTGGATCAAGACGCGACGCTGGAGCTGGCCCAGCTGGTGTGGGACCCGGGCTGGGACTTTGCTGACGAGCGCGCCATGACTCCAGCGAGATGGCACCCAGGTTTGCTGCAGCCGGCACTTCCAGGGGTGCACCCACTGCGGACTCGACTGAGGCCTCTGAAGTTGAATTGCAACAGTGACTCTGTTTTGCAATGTTTAGACAGAGCACAGCTGATTTCAGTGGCAGAATAACCACTCAACCGTGCAGGGTCTACCGGCAGTCTACCCGGTGGCCCAGGTTCTGTTTGAGTCCATTTGTAAAAACAAAAAAGAGAGAGAGAGAGAGAGCTGTTGTTAACGTCAAAGCTGCTTTGAATTTAAAGAGTTCATAATGTTTTTTGGCTTTCCGGGGGTGGGGGTGGGGGGCTGAATGTTGTGAAGCCGCAGTTTACAACAGACTGTGGATGTGACGTTGGACGCACGGGTGATGTCATCACACCGTGCCTATATAAGGGGACTGCTGCCGGGAGACTCTTTGGCGCTCCGTCTCCAAGCCTACCAGAGTCTGCTTTACTTCTCAGTTCCATGTGCTCTTAGCTATTGTGTAATAAAGTTATCGTTCGGTACAACTCCTGCCTCTGCTGTCCTGTTTCCAGACATAACACTAAGGTTTCTCAGAGGCTGTGTTATTACCTCCACCGAGGAGGTAATGTAATTGGGGTGGTTTGTCTGTTTATTTGTCCGTCTGTTTGTTTGTCTGTCTGTTTGTTAGCAGGATTATGCAAAAACTACTCAATCAATCAGTCAAGCTTTATTCCAGACTCGTAGTCCAACATAATACAAAGGCAAAACAATAAAATAAAAAATTGGATGGATTTTGGTGAAATTTTCACCAGAGCTAGCCCTTGGACCAAGGTTGAACCCATTACATTTTGGTGATGATCTGAGAGTGCATACCTCGTCCAAGGACCTTGTTTGTATTTGTGCAGCAGGATTACACAAAAACTACTGGATGGATTCGGATGAAATTTTCACCAGAGGTGGTCCCTGGGCTAGAAAGGAACCCATTACATTTTGGTGATGATCTGAGAACTCATACCTCTGCCAAGGCTCTTATCTTCTCACAGTGTGTTAGCAAGAATCCTCCAAAACTACTGGATAGACTTTGCTGCAATTTTCACCAGAACTGTCTGGTGGCCTACACACAAACCCATTACATTTTGGAGGTGATCCATGACCAACTAAAGGAGCCTTGGCAGAGGTATGCACTCTCTGAGTATTTTTCTAGTTATAAGAGTGGTCTACTGAAATACAAATATGGTATTATATCAAGTATCGTCATTTAGCTCCATGGGATCTAGGTCGGTGTTAAGTAAGTGCACATGTTATTTACATTCATAGAAAGATCAACATAATGTTATCCAAAACAGAAAGTTGTTGCTATGTCATGGTGAAAGAGACTGTTCTCCAACAGAAAATGTACTATATAATGTTTTTTATAGACAGGGATTTCAATATATGTGTACATTTTGACATGATACGACCTCTAATGGCATGGAAATAATGACATGAAGAAACACAATAACAACTAGAAAAGCACTCAGAGAGCACATACCTCTGCCAAGGTTACTTCCATCCCTCATGGATCACCTCCAAAATGTAATGAGTTCATGTGTAGGCCACAAGCCAGTTCTGGTGAAAATTGCATCAAAGTCTATCCAGTAGTTTTTAGGATGCTTGCTAGCACACTGTAAGAAGATAAGAGCCTTGGCGGAGGTATGCATTCTCAAATCATAACCAAAATGTAATGGGTTTATATCTAGCCCAGGGACCACCTCTGGTGAAAATTTCATCCAAATCCATCCTGTAGTTTTTGTGTAATCCTGCTGCACAAATACAAACAAGGTCCTTGGTGGAGGTATGTACTCTCAGCTCATCACCAAAATTTAATGGGTTCATCCTTGGCCCAAGGGCTAGCTCTGGTGAAAATTTCATCAAAATCTATACAGTAGTTTTTGTGTAATCCTGCTAACAAACAGACAGACAAACCACCCCAAATACATTACCTCCTTGGCGGAGGTAATTAGATTTTATAAAGTAGACCCTCATCTTTTCTGAACTATAGCCCTATCCTTAAACATTTTCCTAACCTTAGCCACCTTAAAAAATGTGTATTTAACTTCTAAAGGAAACTGATTTCAAAACTGGAAGTAAACAACCCTCCTCCCACCCCATACTGATTTACGTGCTTCTGAAACAAGGAAATTAATAGCAAAGTCATTACGCCCCCTTCTGTAGGATATACGGTCATTAGGAACTTATGACCCCCCATTGATTGCCATGTTATCATGGTGGAAGAGTTTGCGTGCCCTGATGACCCCTGGTAGGATCTCCCAAGATTAATTGGTCCTGGGTGAAGGGCCAGACCAATAGCGGTCCAGTAGATCACCATGAAAAAAGTTACAACAAGGACCTAGCATACTCAAAGGAGCCACATGGGTTCACCCTTTAGTGGCCTCACCACTGGCAGGAGTGATCATGGGGATCATGGTGCTATGTGAACTTAGCGGCAGTCTGGGCTACTACTCTTGGACTGCTGCCCCCGCCACGCAGACACCCGGATAAGGGGTAGAAGATGGATGGATGGATAGGTGGATCTTTTGATCTATCTTTACGTTGTGGAGAGAGAAATAATCAGGCAGAGAGGTCCAGATCATATCAAGCTTTATTCACTCTCTCTCTACATCTCTCTAGAAACACAAGCAGCAAAGGAGTAACAGATGTCATGCACCTCTGCTCTTAAATCCAACCACTCGGTCAGCCTTCTCTGTGTGCTGCCTTAACATCAAAGCCTTTGTAATTCCCATTCTCTTTGTCACTGTTCACATCAACACACCGCCCCCACATCCACACACAAACCCCTGATGACAATTCCCTTTTGTCTTAAGTCTGAGTGTGAATATACTGAGAGGGATTCCCACCCCCCACCCCCACCCAGACTCAGACTGAGCCTTGACCCTCATGTCCTTTGGGCTTCAGCTTTCATCCGTAGCGGCTGTAACGTGGGGTCTGCGGCTTCGAGGTTGGGGGTGCGTCCGTCTGTGGGGGGACATTGGGAGGGAGGAAAACATCATTAGCATGCCCTTGTGACTGATCGCGCCGAGGAGTTCAGGCCAGCACCACTTGCTCGTCTGATAGCACGAAAGCGAGCTTAAGCCTGTCTATACAGACTGTTTCTCTGCGTCCCCCCAAGTCTAACACAAAATGTTTCTCCCCGGGTTCCAGCACTCTGAACGGGCCATCGTAGGGCGGGCGCAAGGGGGTCCGGTGGGCATCATGCCTTACAAATATGAATGCTGCATCCTTCAAGGCCCTTGGTACAAAAGCGCGTGGAAAACAGTGTTGGATCGGATCGGGTACCGTCCCTGCCACTGTGTTACGCAGTGAAAGTGGGGATGGATCAGTGTTCGGTGCGGGGCTGTCCGGCAAAAATTCCCCTGGGAGCCGCAGCAGCTGGGAAAAAACCATCTGTGCTGGGGAGGCTGCCAGATCCTCCTTCGGTACTGAACGCAACCCTAATAGAACCCACGGCCACCGGTCCACCCAATTTGTATTTGTAAGTGAAGCCCTGAACGCTGCTTTAAGCGATCTATGGAAACGCTCGCATAACCCATTGGCCTGTGGGTTGTACGCAGTCGTGCGATGAAGTGCGACACCCAGGCTCCGGGCCATGGTGGACCAGAGGTCAGAAACAAATTGCGGGCCCCAATCGGACGTGATATCCGAAGGGGCGCCGGAACGTGCCACCCATGTCGTCAAAAAAATGCATGCAACTTCTGCGGACGCGGTGGAAGCTAGCGGGACTACTTCGGGCAAGCGCGTGGTGCGGTCCACCACTGTCAGGAGGTGCATGAACTCTTGCGATGGCGGGAGGGGGCCCACGAGGTCCATGTGAACTTGGTCGAACCGCTTAGCCGGGATATGGAACGGCTCCAAGGGGGCCTTTGTGTGTCTGTGCACTTTAGCTCGCTGGCACACTATGCAGGCTGCAACCCACTCTTTCACCTGTTTGCGCAGGCTCGGCCAGACGAACTTCGCTCCCACCATTTTGACTGACGCGCGCACTCCTGGGTGCACCAGGGAGTGAACTGACTCAAAAGTGCAGCGGCGCCAAGCGCTTGGGACCACCGGGCACAGGCGGCCCATGGAGACGTCACAGATTGGGGGGGGGGGGGGGGCTCCATCTTGCAATACTCTGCTCTCCAGCCTTAACCCTGTTGGTCCAGACTGGAGCGCGCAAATGTCCACATCGCTGCTTTGCGCAATGGCCATGGCTGAGTAATCTATCCCCACGTAGACTGGGGCCATTAATGCGCGTGAGTGGCAGTCCGCCACCACGTTGAGTTTACCGGCCACATGCTGAATGTCGGTCGTAAACTTCGAGATCGCGGCCAGCTGTCTCTGCTGCTGGCCCAACCATGGTTCCGAAACCTTGGCCATCACATACGTTAGCGGCTTGTGGTCTACGAACGCAGTGAAGGTGCGCCTTTCCAGCCAGAACTGGAAGTGGCGTATGGCCAGGTGGAGAGCCAGTAACTCTCTGTCGAACGCGTTACGTTCACTGTTGCGCAAACACCTGCTAAAAAAGGTGAGTGGCTGCCAAGAACTGGCGACGTGCTGCTCCACGACGGCCCCTATGGCCACGTCCGAGGCGTCGGTAGTGAGCGCTATCCGAGCCGCCGGGTCTAGGTGCGCCAGCAGTGCGGCGTTTGCCAGAGCTGTTTTAACCTCAGAAAACGCCTGCTCCTGCTCAGGAGTCCAGTCGACTCTGTCCGCCGGTTTCCGTTTCTTAAGCGCGGCGTACAATGGCTGCATGAGCTGGGCTGCGCGGGGGAGGAAACAATTGTAGAAGTTAACCATCCCCAAAAACTCCTGCAGCACCCTGGCCGTTTGAGGCTGGGGAAAATTCGCCACGGCGCGCACCTTGTCCGGCAAGGGTGTCACGCCCTCCGGTGAGATGCGGTGTCCCAAAATATCGATCCTGAACTGGCACTTTGCCGGGTTGATTATTAATCTGTGCTCCTCCAACCTCTGGAAAACTGTCCTGAGGTGGGTTACGTGTTCGTCCTCGGACGCGCTGGCCACAAGGATGTCGTCCAGGTAGACGAACACAAACGGCAGATCATGCAACACCGCATCCATCATGCGTTGGAATGTCTGCGCCGCGCCTTTTAACCTGAAAGGCATGCGTAAAAACTCAAAACAGGCCAAACGGGGTTATTACTGCCGTTTTAGGTATGTCCTCAGCGCACACCAGGACCTGGTGGTAACCGCGGACCAGGTCTATCTTGGAAAAAATGCATGCCCCGGTGAGGTGAACGGAAAAATCCTGAATATGAGGAATGGGGTAGCGGTCGTGCGCTGTAGCGTTGTTTAATCTACGGAAATCTCCGCACAGTCGCCACAATCCCTCAGCCTTTGGAACCATATGTAGCGGGGATGCCCATGGGCTGTTTGAGCGCCTGATGATGCCCAACCTTTCCAAGTTGGCAAACTCCTTGCACGCTATGGCCAGTTTAGCTGCGTCCAGGCGCCGAGGTTTTGCAAAAACAGGCGGCCCCGTGGTGGTAATGAAGTGCTCCACCCCGTGTTTAGTGACGGCCGTCGAAAACGTCGGGACCGTGAGTGCTGGGAACTGGGTGAGTAGTGTGTGAAATTTACCCCCTGGAGCTGTGACGTTGGCTAGTGTTGTTGGCCCGGCTCCTCGAGCTATACAGGGGAGAGAATCAAAAGACATAGCGTTAATCAGGCGTCTGTTAGCAACATCGACTAGTAGTCCATGTGTACACAAAAAATCAGCGCCTAAGATGGGGAAGCTGCATGCCGCTATGACGAATGTCCATTGGTATGTATGGCTGTGCAAGGATACAGTCAGCGTCCTTTCACCAAAAGTCTTAATGTGTGAGCCATTTGCAGCCGTCAGCTCGGGGCCACTAGTTCCCGCCAGCCGGTCAGCGTAGGACGGCAGGATGAGGCTCTTTTGGGAGCCGGAGTCCACAAGGAACCGTCTCCCCGAGCGTGAGTCTGTCACATAGAGCAGCTTGCTTGCTTCACTGGCGGCCACAGCTGCTACCGGCTGCCGGTCCTGGCATTTCCTGAATGCTTGAATTGGCACGGTGGCACGCATCGGCGTGCATCCTCTCCAAAACGGCGGTGGTAGAAACAAAGCGTGTCTCTCCAGTGCTTCTTGGCCCCTGCTGCAGCCACCATCGCTGGTTCCTCGCCTCCGCTGGCCGTCTCGCTGGGGTCCAACACCGCTGCGTTCACTGTGAGGGCTCTGGTGGTGAGGATAATCCGATCTGCCTCCTGGGCTAGCGCCCGGTAGTTGCGCGCGGCCAGCAGCGGCGAATTGGCAAGGACCGCTCTGGCCGCCATCGGGAGGTTCCGGAGGAAAAGGTGAACAAAGAGGAAATGCCTGTCATCTGTGCCCATCAACGCCAACATCTTCATCAATTTGACCACCAACCCGTCTCCTAACTCGGGACGTGTCAGGAGCCTCTCCGCTCTCTCACAGTCTGAGAGCGTGTAGCGCCGGGTCAGCGTGGTTTTGAGAGCGCCGTATTTGTCATGGGCTGGGGCAGTTGGAGCAGGCTCGCCACCTGCTGAGTTGTGCGTGCATCCAGCGCTGCGACCACGTAGTAGTATCTGGTGTCATCTGCCATTATTCCCCGGAGCACGAACTGGGCCTCGGTGTGGTGGAACCAAGACTTCGGGTCGTGTAGCCAAAAGTCTGGGAGTTTGACCGAAACGACGCACGCGTTGCTGGTACCCGTCTGGGTCATCTCCGGGGTGTTCGCCTCGCGTTCCATTGTGCGTCAAGGGTCACCAGTGTGGAGAGAGAAATAATCAGGCAGAGAGGTCCAGATCATATCAAGCTTTATTCACTCTCTCTTTACATTTCTCTAGAAACACAAGCAGCAAAAGAGTAACAGATCGCATGCACCTCTGCTCTTAAATCCAACCACTTGGTCAGCCTTCTCTGTGTGCTGCCTTAATCAATCAATCAATCAACCCTTTATCATGATGCTATGCATACAACTGTAGTGCAAGCAAGATGAAATTGCGTTTCTCTAGGCATCCGTATTGTAAAAAGAACATAATTTGAAAACACACTCACACCCCCCACCCCGACAGCCATTCACACATCCCTGAGACACATTTGGATATTACAGTAATGTTAACTTATTACAGATGCAGTTAAAATGATAATAACTGCCTATGTAAAACAATTAAAATGGCTAAGTGAATCTAAGTAGCTAAGAGAAATAAATACTTAAAACTAACTAAAACTATGATATACATATAATATACATAATGTCCATAAAGTGCAGTAATATGTGTAAAGGATTCCGGAGCAATTGTTCAGCATTCTAACAGCTTGTGGAAGGAAGCTGTTGATCAGTCTGGTGTTTCTGCCTCTGATGCTCTGGAATCGTTTGCCAGATGGCAGCAGTGTTTGTGCAGAGGGTGAGAGTGGTCCTTAACAATGTCCAGTGCCCTGCTCCTACAACGGCTCTGAAAAAGTTCTTGAACAGAGGGGAGGGAAACTCCAATTACCTTCTCAGCTCCCTTAATTATCCTCTGCAGAGGTTTTTTGGCTGACCTACTGCAACTGGAGTACCATGTTGCAATGCAGTACATCAGAACACTCCACCACACCTCTGTGGAAGGTCCTGAGGATGCAGATGGGGAGAGAGGTCTGTTTGAGTTTCCTCAAGAAGTGCAGTCTCTGCTGGGCCCACTTCCTGATCCCCAAGGAATTCTTGCTCCAGGTCAGGTCTTGCGAGATCTGCACTCCGAGGAACTTGATGTTCTCCACTCTCTCCACCGAACAGCCGCTGATACAGAGAGGGAAGTGTTCAGGCCATGACCGCCGGAAGTCGATAATCATCTCCTTCGTTTTGTCCATGTTGAGCACCAGATTGTTCTCCCTGCACCAGCCCTCCAGGTCTCTTAACTTCTTCCTTGTACATTGATTCCTCATCCCTCTGAATAAGTCCCACCACTGTGGTGTCATCCGCAAACTTAATAATCTGGTTCCCCTCGTGTCTGGACACACAGTCATGTGTTAAAACTGTAAACAACAGTGGACTGAGTACACAGCCTTGAGGGGATCCAGTGCTCAGCGTGATGGAGTTGGAGATGTTGTTTCCAACCCAGACAGACTGAGGTGTCTCGGTCAGGAAATCCAGGATCCAGAGACATGTGGCGGTGTTCAGACCGAGAAGGAGTAATTTCTCCATCAGTCTCTGGGGAATAATGGTGTTAAATGCTGAACTGAAATCAATGTACAGGAGTCTGGCATAGGTGTCTTTCTGATCCAGGTGGGTAATGACAGAGTGCAGGGTGGTGACTATAGCGTCCTCTGTGGAGTGATTTGAACGATACGCGAACTGGAGCGGGTCATGTGATGCAGGGAGGCAGGCTGTGATGTGTGGTTTAACAAGCCGTTCAAAACACTTCATCACAATTGGTGTCAGTGCGACAGGACGATAGTCATTCAAACAGGACACAACCGCTTTCTTTGCCACTGGTACTATGATAGAGGTCTTAAAGCATCTGGTGATGATGGCCTGACTCAGGGAAATGTTATATATGTCAGTCAGGACATCTGCCAACTCACTCGCGCAGACTCGGAGCACACGTTCCGGGATGTTGTCCGGACCTGCAGCTTTACGTGGGTTAACCCTGATTAGGGTCCTCCGTGTGTCTGCTGTGTTGATAGTGATAGCTGGCCCCACAGATGGTGAAGATGGGCCAGCCCTCCCTCTGATTGTCGGGTTTGATGCTTCAAAACGTGCAAAGAAGTTATTGAGCCTGTCTGGAAGCAAAGCATCATCATCATCGACCCCCTGCCTAGACATAATCCGGGAGAATCCGGATTAACATCAAAGCCTTTGTAATTCCCATTTGTAATTCCCATTCTCTTTATCACTGTTCACATCAACACACCACCCCCACATCCACACACAACCCCCCCCATGACAATTCCCTTTTGTCTTAAGTCTGAGTGTGAATATACTGAGAGGGGTTCCCACAACGTATAGAGATATTGTGGTGGCCAAATGGTAGAGGATCCACCCCACAGAAGTTGTGGGATCTTGCCCTAGCCGGGTCATATCAAAGACATAAACATGGTACTTTCCACCTTCTAGATTGGTGGTCAGCATAATGAAGAATGGAGGAATACAATTGGTTACCCAGGAGAGCACAATTCAGTGTACTCTTTGTCGGTCATAAGCCTGCATAGGTAAATGGGGAGGGTTGCGTCAGGAAGGGCATCCAGCGTAAAAATCCTTGCCAGATCAATGCAAACTCATGACCAGCTGTGCAGAGAGAAGAAGTAGACTTGGAGAAATTGGTGGTAGGAGAGCACTTCTCCTTTGGCAAAATAATCCTTCCACCTGAGAGGAGTTGCATATCAACATCAGAATCAGAATCAGAATGAGAATGAGATTTATTGCCATTGTTCATGTAGTACACAAACTAGGAATTTGTCTCGGTGCAATGCTGCAACATTAAACATGGCGTAGCACTAAAGATAAAAAACTATGCATGCAATAAAACGTAGAATATGAATAAGTAATACTAATCTATGCAATTTTTAAATATATTAACAAGCAGCAGATATTGTGGAGTTCCACATAGTGCAGTCGGTAGTGCAAAAAGAAAACAGTGATAATTGTCATGAGTCCGGTTGAGCTGCTGTACGTAGTGCACGAGAGTCTAATAAGTCACTTAGTGTTCAGCAGTCTGATGGCAGAGGGGAAGAAGCTGTTCATGTAGCGGGAGGTTTTAGTCTGAATGAACCGGAGTCTTCTGCCTGAGGGGAGGGGGGCAAATAGTGCATGTCCAGGGTGTGAAGGGTCGGCTATGATCCGACCTGCACGCCTCCGGGTCCTGGAGATGTACAGGTCCTGGAGGGATGGGAGCTTGCAGCCGATCACCTTCTTAGCAGCGCGCACAATGCACTGTAGTCTTAGTCTGTCCCTGGCGGTGGCTCCTGCGTACCACACGGTGATGGAGGTGGTGAGGATGGACTCGATGATGGCCGTGTAGAACTGCACCAACATCTTGGTGGGTAGCTTGAGCTTCCTCAGCTGCCGCAGGAAGAACATCCTCTGCTGGGCCTTTTTGATGAGGGAGCTGATGGTCGGCTCCCACTTGAGGTCCCGGGTGATGGTGGTGCCCAGGAAGCGGAAGGAATCCGCAGTGGTGATGGGAGAGTCTGTGAGGGTAAGGGGGGGCAGAGGGGCTGTGACTTTTCTGAAGTCCACGATCATCTCCACTGTCTTCAGAGCGTTTAGCTGCAGGTTGTTGTGGCTGCACCAGGACGCCAGCTGGGCCACCTCTCTCCTGTAGACGGACTCGTCGCCGTTGGAGATGAGCCCGATGAGGGTGGTGTCGTCCGCAAACTTGATCAGCTTGACAGACTGGTGGCTGGAGGTGCAGGAGTTGGTGTACAGGGAGAAGAGCAGGGGGGAAAGTACACAGCCCTGGGGTGATCCGGTGCCGATGCTAACAGAGTCTGAGACAGTCTTTCCCAGCCGCACATGCTGCCTCCGGTCCGTCAGGAAGTCGGTGATCCACCTGCAGAGGGAGTCAGGCACGCTGAGCAGGGACAGCTTGTCCTGGAGCAGAGCGGGGCGGATGGTATTTTTTTTTGTTTTTTTTTTTTGTTACTTATTTGTACCCATAGGTAGATTTGGTTTGCAGTCTGTTGACAAGCTGCCGGTCGCTGCGTGCGCGAGCGCCCTAAACCTACATGTTTTTGGTATGCGGGAGGAAACCGGAGAAATCCCGGAGTAAACCCACGCAACACGGGGAGAACATGCAAACTCCACACAGCTCACTGTTGGTCGGGGGCTGGGATCGAACCCACGATCTCATGATCCCCGCGATCCCCTGGCCGAGGGTAAACTGTGCTGCCACAGTGCTAAACCACTGCGCCACCGTGCAGCCAGTATTGAATGCAGAGCTGAAGTCCACAAACAGGATCCTGACGTAGGTTCCCGGGGAGTCCAGGTGCTGCAGGATGGAGTGGAGGGCCAGGTTGACTGCGTCGTCCACAGACCTGTTGGCTCTGTAGACGAACTGCAGCGGGTCCAGGAGGGGAGTGGTGATGGTCTTGAGGTGGGGCAGGACCAGGCGCTCAAAGGACTTCATGACTACAGAGGTGAGCGCTACAGGTCTGTAGTCGTTAAGTCCAGTGATCCGTAGCTTCTTGGGGACAGGGACGATGGTAGAGGTTTTGAGGCAGGCCGGCACGTGGCATGACTTCAGGGAGGTGTTAAAAATGTCTGTGAAGACAGGAGACAGCTCCTCCGCACAGTGTCTCAGGGTGGAGGGAGACACGCCGTCCGGACCGGGGGCCTTGCGCGGGTTCAGTCTGGAGAACTGTCTGTGCACGTCCTGCTCACTGATGGCAAGGGCAGGGGGGGAGGAGGGGGGGGCCGCCTTTGATGAAGTGGGGACCATGGAGGCAGTGGCGCTGGAGGGGGGGGGGTTGGACACAGCTAACGAGGTGTCAAAACGGGCATAGTGTTGGGACAGTCTTTGACAAAGGGCTTTGTCATCCTGTCCCTTAGAAGCCTGAGGCCGATAGTTGGTGATTTGCCTCAGTCCTCTCCACACAGAAGCAGAGTCGTTAGTAGTGAACTGCTGCTGGAGTCTCTCAGAATACACAGATTTAGCTCTCCTCAGCTCTCTGCTAAACCGGTATTTGACCTCCCTGTAGCAGTCCCTGTCTCCACTTTTCAACGCTGCTTCCTTCTCCTTCCTGATCTATCTGAGCTTAGCTGTGAACCAGGGCTTGTCGTTGGAGTAACTCACTCTGGTGCGCGATGGAAGAATGCTCTCCTCACAAAAGTGGATATATGAGGTCACAGTGTCCGTGTACTCATCCAGATCATGCGTAGCTCCTTTAAACATGTCCCAGTAAGTTATTTTATAAGATTTTTTTTTTTTTTTTTTTTTTTTTGTTACTTATTTGTACCCGTAGGTAGATTTGTTTTGCAGTCTGGTGACAAGCCACCAGCTGCCGGTCGCTGCGTGCGCAAGCGCCCCTTAACTCCCTAACCTGCATGTTTTTGGCATGTGGGAGGAAACCGGAGAAAACCCATGCAAACACGGGGAGAACATGCAAACTCCACACAGATCACTATTGGCCGGGGGCTGGAATCGAACCCACGATCTCACGGTCCCCGCAATCCCCCGGCCGAGGGTAAAACTGTGCTGCCACAGTGCTAACCACTGCGCCACCGTGCAGCCCCAGATGCTGATTAAACGGCATGATTGTAGCACAGATATGCCTTGAAGTGACCTTTTAGGGTAGAGGCTACATGGAATAGCTCTCCAAAACACAAAATGTTTAATAGAGCCTTCTGGTTTTTACTCCAAACACTCTAATCATGTCAACTGTGATATACTGTATGTAGCTTCATAGAGTAACTTTTGACTGACGCTCTACAGACAGACAGAGGCTACAGCACTATGATTATGGAGGATCACTGATTTTGGAAGGGACTCTTTCAAAATTGGCTTTAATTGCAACAAACCTTCAAATTATCTTAATTTAATAAACCTAATATGAAATGGATGTAGAATAATTTTGCATGATTAAATGCTGAAATTCATGTAAGAGTGTGTACAAAGTGTTGAGAATGATGTTGGCACAGATGTCGAGCTGATCAGCCAGACATGCTGATGATTCTTCCAGTTGGCACTTGAGTGTCATGGAGACTGAAGTGTTTATTCCTCCACTGTGGAGAGGCCACACAGGCCGTCTAACACAGATGAGCTCGGTTTTGCTCAATCTG
This sequence comes from Pholidichthys leucotaenia, assembly GCA_020510985.1. Taxonomy (NCBI): domain Eukaryota; kingdom Metazoa; phylum Chordata; class Actinopteri; order Cichliformes; family Pholidichthyidae; genus Pholidichthys; species Pholidichthys leucotaenia. Next base: position 41,789,661 of record CM035839.1, read on the forward strand.
TTTTCTATTGAGCGCACTCCTTCAAAAGGCTCCCTTTGTTGCCTGGCTGAATATTGTCGATCATCTCCATCACAAAGGTAGACTATAACCGTGCACCTTAATCTTTAATTCTCTGCCAACCATTGATGCCACTCCTGCTTTGCTCTCACTTTACAAAGCTTCAATATTGCTGAAGGGGACTGAAGGCAGACAAGTGTATAAAGCTTTTCTCCCTGTAAAAATTTTGAAATGAGGCCACATGTAAAGTACACTATTATAAAAAAAAAGTGCTGAGCCATGACAGACTTTGATTGCTTTATTTTTACTGGACACCCTTTTTTTCTTTCCCTAAGAGAGTAAAAGTGTAATAAAGGTGGCGGCTGTTCACTGCATGCTAGGCCACATAAATCAGATTCTGGTTTGATTCCCAGCGGAGTAAAAGCTAATCATTACTGAGATCCTGCAATCCACATCAGGTTTATGCAGTAAATCATGAGTTAAAGATGTTTCTGTGTGTACTGCATGTAAAGAAAGACAGCTTCCATTTTTATGCTCGTGAAAACACACTAATTATGTCTGACTGTGCTGTTTTGGTAAATTACAGGCACACCTCCACTTTCCCTGTGAATGAGTCCTTCACTTTTGCCAGCTATACTTACAATATATCCCCTTTCTTCATCTGTATAAATTTTAAATTTACTTAAATTGCTTTGCAACTTTAACTACCTGCATTTAAACTAAGGATTCAGCAAATTTGGCCTGTTCTTAGCTGCTTATTCTGATCAAGCCTTCACAGGAATCATAGCCTCTCCCAACCATCATATGACAAGACAAGAGGAAAAATACAACATGAACTGTAAAGTCTTGATTTACTCTTTGTAAATTAATGAAAAATAATTAAACCCAAAACCTGCTGGTCCAAAGATGATGAGTTACAGCTGCATTATAGCACAATATTTAATACCAGGGGGAAAAAATCAGGTCTTTTGTTAGTCTCGCAGAGACAGTTTAATTAAGATGTTGTGTTAAATACCGAGTGGGAGTTTAGGAAACTCAGATTTTAGTGATCCCTTTTGGTCACAAAGTGAACTGTAGCCCCATTTGCTCTATTCATTTCTGGGAGTTGGGAGTGCTCAGAACTTTCTGACAGTACCTTTAAAGAGGACATATGATGAACATTTCACTTTTTCGGTGCTTTAGGGTCCAGGATCCATTTAGATTTGTCTTGGGGTGTGACATGAGGACTGGAGCTCATTGGAATGATACCACACCTCCAGCTTTATCGCTGTCTGTTTTATTTATGTGTGCCATTTCCCAGTGAGTTTCCAAACCCTCACCTCTATAGTGCTGATAACAGCTTACCAGAACAACCACAGTTTTTATGGCTATTTTCTAGAAATTATAGAACCAGTCAAACATCTGGACACATCTACCCACTGAAAATAAATGTGTAGGTTTGTCCGAACTTTTGACTGGTAGTGTATATTCTTCCCACTAGACATCTGTTTCCCAGCTGGTTCATTGATCCAGTCAGTTATACTGTACTGTATATCTATTGTCATTCTGACATATTTTGCTACATTTTGGCTAAGATGGCTTGGTAAATCAGTCTGCCAGCGGAGTTAGCTTAGCTGAGTGGCCCCAGTTTTTAGGGCGATTTTTACCCATGCCAAGGAAGTAATGTTTTTTTCATGTTGGGGGCAGCACGGTGGCGCAGTGGTTAGCACTGCGGCAGCACAGCAACTCACCCTTGGCCTGGGGATCCTGGGTTCGATCCCAGCTCCCGACCAACAGTGATCTGTGTGGAGTTTGCATGTTCTCCCCGTGTCTGCGTGGGTTTACTCCGGGATTTCTTCGGTTTCCTCCCACATGCCAAAAACATGCAAGTTAGGTTAATTGGCATTAAACTGGGGATTCTAAATTGTCCTTAGGTATGACTGTGAGAGTGAATGGTTGTCTGTCTCTCTGTGTTGGCCCTGCGATGGACTGGCAATCTGTCCAGGGTGTACCCTGCCTCTCGCCCAAAAAGATGCTGGGATAGGCTCCAGCCCCCCCGCGACCCGAAAAGGATTAAGCGGAAGAAGATGGATGGATGGTTTGTTTGTTTGCTTGTCTGTTTGTTTGCAGGATTACACAAAAACTACTGGACAGATTTTGATTAAATTTTTACCAGAGGTGGCCCTTGAGCTACAGATGAACCCATTAGACGCTAGAGGTGGTCCGGGTCAGGATGGAGATTCTGGAACACTTTTTCCATTTTCTTTAACATTGTGAGGTAGGGCCTTGGTTTTCTCTCTCTCTCTCTCTCTCTCTCTCTCTCTCTCTCTCTCTCTCTCCACCTTTCATCACTGATGAGCAGTTGGCGACGGAGCTCCGCAGATTTGGGAAGTTTGCGGGCCCGTTTACAACTCTGCCTTTGGGATGCAAGGCCACCAAGTTCAAACATGTGAAATCACTCAGGCGACCGTTGTTCATGTTTCTCGACTCGCCCACTCAGACTCTGGAAGTCTCCTTCAGGGTCAAGCACGGGGACGGATCTTATATGGTGTATGCGAGCTCGGGACAGATGAAGTGTTTTGAATGTGGAGACGTGGGCCATAAACGGTTCGCTTGTCCGCACAGGCAGTGGGCGGAGGGCCCTGATGGGGCCGTGGATGGTGCCGGCGGCGAGCCCTCTGCTCGCGCCGCAGCTGCGGATGGCGGCGCGGCCTCCGCTCCCGCTGCCCCTGCTCCGGAGCCTGCCGCTGTGTCTGTGGACGGCCCGGCTGTGCCGCCCGCGGCCCAGCTTACAGCCGGGAGCGTTGATGGCGATGGCGCCACAAGGGCCACTGATGGTGCGTCACAATCATCTCGCTTTGTGAAGTCAGCGGCTGTGCCTCCACCAGCTGCTGCCGCTTCGGTGGAGGGGACGGAGCACCGACCTGATGGTGCATCAGAATCTTGCTGTGTGACATCAGCGGCTGTGCTTCCAGAGGCTGCTACCATTGCACAGCAGGGGATGGAACAGCGACAGTCAGCTGCTGAGGGTGGCGTCCAGGAAAATGTGGCCCATGATGAATCCACTGGCCCGGGAGAACCAAGCAGTCAGCTGAGTTGTGCTGCCGAGGACATGGAATCTGATAACGACGCTGTGTCTAATACTGGGTCTATTGAGGCAAAATGCAGTACAAACACAAGTTTGTATTCACTGGAAGAAATAAATGTTTTTCTGGATGAAACCTATAACAAAGCCATTAGGGTCGCCAACTACTTCAGTGACACTGATAAATTCATTAAGTCTGTGGATGTGCTAAGAAGGCAGGTTGGTCTGGACCTCCTGGATGAAAGGAAACGTTATCGCCTCAAGAAACACCTGACAGCCCTGCGTAAAGCAGCAGGGGGAACGCCGGTCAAGCGCGCCCGACAGGAGGAATGAATGGCGGTCGTTCCTCTGCCTGTTTCACACATTTTTGGGATATTGTTTGAACAGACTTGTATATGACATTTAATTGACTGTAATTGACTGTCACAGAACTGGATCTTTGACTAGCTGGGCTGCATGAAATGCTCTGTGTGGTGTGGGGGGGGGGACATTTCAGTTTGCACTTTTTCCAATGTGACACTCTTGGTGGAATGATGTTGGTGTGCTTACATTTTTTTTGAAGTGTGCAATAAAGGCTTATTTTAAAGGTCAAAGGTCTCTCTCTCTCTCTCTCTCTCTCTCTCTCTCTCTCTCTCTCTCTCTCTCTCTCTCTCTCTCTCTCTCGGCCACTTAAAACACACACAACCCTCTCCCAAATAATGTTTTATTTGGCCTTTTTACATTCCCACATTCAGACAGTTTGTTAGTTTGGCTGTGTCTGAAAATAGAGCTATTAACTTGTCAGCTAGCAATAGCATTAACCACAGATCTCTGTAGTGATGAAACAGGGAGTGTGGGGTTAACTGTGGCTCATTAGCATTTAAAGAGACATGACATGAAATTGGTTGTAAAGAAGAGTGTTTAATCTGGGTGGAAAATGACACTGTTGATTTAATCCCTGAGATACAGTATTTTGACCAAAATCACAGAATCTCATTAAGACTTTTTGGAACTGTGTCGGCATGTGAAAGAAGTGCAGAAATTGCATTTCTTCCACATTCTGATGCTCAGTTTGAACTTCAGCAGGTCATGTCTACATGCTTAAATGTACTGAATATCTGCTATGTGACTGGCTGATTAGAGCAGTTGAACTGGTGTACTTAATAAAGTGGGTGTTGGGTATACAGTGCATCCAGAAAGTATTCACAGTGCTTCACTTTTTCCACATTTTGTTATGTTACAGCCTTATTCTGCCTCGGTGAAACAGAGGCATCCAGTAATCGGTTAGTGTGTCTGTTTGTGGCTGTGTGTACGTGTTTTTCAGCAGTGACAGAAAAATCTGAAAGCTGTCTATTATTTCGACAGATAATATTGAAGGTGATCTAATTCAAATCAATTAAAATGATAGTTTATGACAGAATTGTTACAACCCTGTCTTTTTTAACAAATCTTTTTATTAAGTTTTCCAACTTTAAAAGGACAACATGAATAAAAAAAGAGGAAAAAATTATATTCAGCAGGACAGAGCAAATCATTGGACTGAGATAAAAGAATACAGCATTATTGAAAATGTATGAAATATAAAACAAAGTTTTAATTGCTTTCCAAGCTGAATAAGCTCAAATGTCAAAAACATGTATCTTAAACAAACATAAAAGAACCACCCCCCCTCCCCAAAAGGCCCGCCATGTTCGGATAGAGTTTAGATTCAGACACATTGGACAAATCCAATTGTTTAACATGGAGAAGAAGACGGTCCCATATTTCATAAAATATTTTGTTTGATACTCGTAGGATGTGTCAGATCCTCTCTAGTCTAAGGCACATAAGAACTTCCCTAACCCAATAAATATGTGAAGGAGCTTCAGGAGATTTCCATTTAAGAAGTATTATACGTCTGGCCAATAAAGTGACAAAAGCTATAAAAGCAGATTTTGTTGATGAGAGTGTTGTAACTAAGCAGATCCCAAACAAAGCCCTCAAAGCATTGGGTTGAACCTGTTTTCCAGTAATACTCCACAGGAACTTATAAACCTCTCCCCAAAGACATTGCAGGTTTGGACAGGACCAAAACATATGCACATGGTTGGCTGAGTCCCGATGGCATCTATTGCAAGTTGGATCTGTGTCCTGATAAATTTTTGACAATTTAAGCTCAGAGACATTCCACATACCACGTTTTGGTACGTGGAATGTCACTTCTCTGGTAGGGAAGGAGCCTGAGCTGGTGTACGAGGTTGAGAGATACCAGCTAGATATAGTCGGCCTCACCTCAACACACAGCTTCGGTACTGGAACCAGTCTCCTGGAGAGGGGCTGGAGCTTGGCCTTCTCTGGAGTTTCCCCAGGCCAGAGGCGACGAGCAGGGGTGGGTATTCTTGTCTCCCCCCACCTTGCTGCCTCTATATTAGAGTTTTCCCCGGTGGACGAAAGGGTTGGTTCCCTGCACCTTCGGGTTGGGAAACGGGTCCTGACCATCATTTGTGCCTATGCACCAAATGATGTTTCAGAGTACCCGCCCTTTTTGGAGTCTCTGACTGGGGTGCTGGAGGGTGCTCCTCTTGGAGACTCCATTGTCCTACTGGGGGACTTCAATGCGCACGTGGGCAACGACAGTGAAACCTGGAGGGCAGTGATTGGGAGGAACGGCCTGCCCGATCTGAACCCGAGTGGTGTTCAGTTATTGGACTTCTGTGCTAACCACAGTTTGTCCATAACGAACACCATGTTCAAGCATAAGGGTGTCCATATGTGCACCTGGCACCAGGATACCATAGGTCGCAGGTCGATGATCGATTTTGTTATTGTGTCATCAGACCTGTGACCGTATGTCTTGGACACTCAAGTAAAGAGAGGTGCAGAGCTGTCAACTGATCACCACCTGGTGGTAAGTTGAATCCGATGGCAGGGGAGGATGCCATTCAGACATGGTAGACCCAAACGTATAGTGAGGGTGTGCTGGGAACGTCTGGCTGAGGCCCCTGTCCGGGAGGTCTTCAACTCCCACCTCCGGAAGAACTTCAACCACATTCCAAGGGAGTCTGGAGGCATGGAGTCTGAATGGGCCATGTTCTCCACCTCTATTGTTGAAGCGGTGGTCCAGAGCTGCGGCCGCAAGGTGGTCGGTGCGTCTCGTGGTGGCAACCCCCAAACCAAGTGGTGGACACCAGTGGTGAGGGGGGCCATTAAGCTGAAGAAGGAGTCCTATCAGGTTTAGTTGGCTTGTGGGACTCCCGAAGCAGCTGAGGTGTACTGGCAGGCCAAGCTCAGGTGGTTGCTGAAGCAAAAACCCGGGTATGGGAGGAGTTCGATGAGGCCATGGAACAAGACTTTCGGTCGGCCTCGAAGAGATTCTGGCAAACTGTCCAGCGGCTCAGGAGAGGAAAGCAGCTCCCTGTCCACACTGTGTATGGTGCGGATGGGGCACAGTTGACTTCGACTGGGGATATCGTCGGGCGGTGGAAGGAATACTTTGAGGATTTCCTCAATCCTACTGATACGCCTTTCACAGAGGAAGCAGGGCTTGTGGACGAGGGGGGTGACTCACCTATCACAGGGGCTGAGGTCACCAAGGTGGTTAAAAATCTCCTTGGTGGCCGGGCCCCGGGGGTGGACGTGATTCGCCCTGAGTACCTCAAGGCCCTGGATGTTGTTGGGCTGTCATGGTTGACATGCCTCTGCAACATCGGGTGGAGGTCGGGGGCAGTGCCTTTGGCATGGCAAACCGGGGTGGTGGTTCCTCTCTTCAAAAAAGGGGACCGGAGGGTGTGCTCCAACTTTAGAGGGATCACACTCCTCAGCCTCCCTGGGAAGGTCTATGCCAAGGTATTGGAGAGGAGAGTCCGGCCTTTGGTCCAACCTCGGATTCAGGAGGAGCAATGTGGTTTTCGTCCTGGCTGTGGCACATCGGACCAGCTCTTTACCCTCTCGAGAATTCTCGAGGGTTCGTGGGAGTTTGCCCAACCAGTTTGCATGTGTTTTGTGGACTTGGAGAAGGCATTCAACCACGTCCCTCGTGGTTTTTTTTTGGAGGGTGCTTCGGGAGTATGGGGTATCGGGGCTTGTTGTTAAGAGCTATTTGGTCTCTGTACGACCATTGTGAGAGTTTGGTTCGTATTGCCAGCACTCGGTCGGACTCATTCCCAGTGAGAGTTGGACTCCACCAGGGCTGCCCTTTTTTACCGATCCTTTTCATAATTTTTATGGACAGGATTTCTAGGCGCAGCCAGGGAATGGAGGGTGTCATGCTTGGTGACCACAGGATCTCATCTCTGTTGTTTGCAGATGATGTTGTCCTGTTGGCTTCATCCAGCAATGACCTACAGTTCTTGTTGAGACAGTTTGCCGCTGAGTGTGAAGCAGCTGGGATGAGAATCAGCACCTCCAAGTCCGAGTCCATGGTCCTCAGCCGGAAAAAGGTGAATTGTCCTCTCTGAGTTGGGGACAGGCTCCTGCCCCAAGTGGAGGAGTTTAAGTATCTTGGGGTCTTATTCATGAGTGAGGGGAGAATGGAGCGAAAGATTGACAGACGGATGGAAGCAGCATTTGCAGTGATGCGGACGTTGTATCAGTCTGTTGTGGTGAAGAGGGAGCTGAGTTCTAAGGCAAAGCTGTCGATTTACCAGTCAATCTACGTTCTTACTCTCATCTATGGTCACGAGCTTCGGGTAATGACCGAAAGAACGAGATCACGAATACAAGCGGTTGAAATGAGCTTTCTCCGTAGGATTGCTGGACTCACCCTCAGAGCTCAGTCATCCGGGAGAGGCTCAGAGTAGAACCGCTGCTCCTCCACATTGAAAGGAGCCAGTTGAGGTGGTATGGGCATCTGATTAGGATGCCTCCTGGACACCTCCCACTTGAGGTGTTTCGGGCACGTCCCACTGGGAGGAGACCCCGGGGCAAACCTAGGACATGCTGGACAGACTATGTCTCCCAGCTGGCCTGGGAACGCCTTGGTATCCTCTCTGAAGAGCTGGAGCAGGTGGCTGGGGATAAGGAAGTCTGGGCTTCTCTGCCTGAACTGCTGCCTCTGCGACCCGGATCTCCGGAAAAGCGGTAGAAGATGGATGGATGGAAGCTCAGTGAAGTGAAGGCAATGCAAGATTTTAAATTGAATTAAACAGTGCCTTGCACAAATAGATGATCTATGTACATTAAGGAGTGATTATTTCGCATTTAGCATTTCTCCAAAAGTCATCTGAAATAGTTTCGCCAACTTCAGTCTCCAAAGAGGTTTTGAGAGTCTCCAGGGAAACCGGATAAAGAGAGTGGATCTGTGAATAAATCTGTGAAATAATACCTTTTAATTTTTCTGCTGGCTCAAGGAAAGTGTCCAAAGAGGCAGTATTGGGTAAATTTGGAAACTCTAGGGATGTATTTACCACAAAACTTTGAATTTGCAGATATCTTAAAAAAAAAAAAAGAGTTTTAGGAAGTCCAAAATTATTGGACAATTGACTAAAAGAAGCAAATGAATTATTAATACATAGGTCCTTAAATGTGGTGATACCTAAGTTAGACCAGATCTTAATTGCATCATCTACCAAGGATGGTGGAAACAGATTTTAAGTGTTGTTTTGATGATAATATTTTTAGTGTATTGAGAAGGAAGACTTTTAGAGGAAGCATGAGCTAAGGCCGGCAGAGATGCTGGACTACATGAGGCAGATTCCATTTTAAGCCACATAGGAGTTTGAGCTGAGTCAGACTGTAACCAGAGTTTAATAATTCTCAAATAATAAAATTTTACATTTGGCAAACCCATACCTCCCATCTCCTTAGGCTGTTGTAAGTGTTGTTGTCTAATCTTCAGGGTCTTTTTATTCCAGGTTCTTTAATAGCAGTGTCAATTCTTCAAAAAAAAAAAAAAATTAAAGTAATAAAAGTTGGTATACATTGAAATATATATAAAAAATTTAGGCAAAGTATTCATTTTAACTGCATTAACACGACCAGCCAAGGACAAATTCATCACTGGCCATCATTTGAAATCATCTTGTGTGCAAGTGAGGAGAGGGATAAAATTTGCTTTATACAAATCTCTAAATTTATTGGTTACAACAACACCCAAATATGTAAAATTATGGTTAGCAATTTTGAAGGGTAGAGTGTGTGATGGGTACTCATTTGCTGCTCTATTTAAAGGAAATAATTCACTTTTATTTAGATTGAGTTTATAGCCTGAAATAACTCTAAAGGAATTTAAAATACTCAGTGCCCCGGGAACAGAAACTGAAAGATCTGAAATGTACAGGAGGAGGTCATCTGCATACAAAGATACTCAATGCTCAGTTTAATTCCAAACGATGCCTGTAAGAATGGAATCAAAACGAAGTGCAATAGAAAGTGGTTCAATAGCTAAGGCAAATATTTGAAGGACACCCTTGTCGGGTAGAGTGATAAAGAGAGAGATATGATGAATAGTGGTTATTAGTCCTAACTGAAGCTTGAGGGGAAGTATACAGTAATTTAACACAGGAAATCACATTTTTGCCAAATCCAAACTTTTCCGTGGTGTAGAAAAAGTATTGCCATTTCACACGATCAAAGGCCTTCTCTGCATCCATGGAAATAATAGCCTGTGGTATGGATGTTTGGGGGGGATTGTAAATGACATTAAACAACTGCCTTAAATTAAAAAAAGAGTGTCTATTTTTAATGAATCGTGTTTGATCTAGAGAAATAAGATAAGATAAGCCTTTATTAGTCCCACAATGGGGAAATTCCAGGATTGCAACAGCACAGGGATAGCAATACTCAGAGCAACAATCAAGAAGACAAGAAAAAAAAAAACACAAGAGCAGCGAATATACATATGTACACATAAATATATAAACACACAGTGCGGAGCATTGTAGCTAGATGGAATAAACAGCATAACCGTCTACTTAGTTATCCTACATAGTATGAATATGTACCCATACATATTGTCACCCTTCGTAGCGACCGATATTGTCCTAGTTGTATACTGGAGGGACCATTGTGTAAGTCTATTGCGTCTTTTGCATTCAAAAGACGTTTTCAATTCACGTTTTTTTGCTATCTCTGTGAGCAGCCCTGCTTAGGTTATACAGTCTGACAGCCGTAGGTAGGAAGGACCTGCGAAACCTCTCGGTTGCGCACCTAGGATGATGTAGTCTGCTGCTAAATGAGCTCCTCAGTGCATTCATTATGTCCTGCATAGGGTGGGACTCGGACTCCAGCAAAGATGACAGTTTAGCCACCATTCTTCTCTCTCCTATCTCCTCCACTGGGTCTCGGCACTGCCCCAGGACAGAGCTAGCTTTCTTGATCAGTTTGTTCAGTCTCTTCCTATCAGCTGCTGTAATGCCACTGCCCCAGCAGACCACTCCAAAAGTGATGGCTGATGCCACCACCGTGTCGTAGAATGTCTTCAGCAGCGCCCCTTGTACACCAAAAGACCTGAGTCTCCTCAGTAGGAGCAGCCTGCGCTGTCCCTTCTTGTAGAGTGCGTCGGTATTGTGTGACCAGTCTAGTTTATTGTTCAGATGAACACCCAGGTACTTGTAGGATGTCACCATCTCAATGTCTGTTCCCTGTATGTTTACTGGTGCTGTGAGGGGTTGTCCTTGCCTGCGGCAGTCCACCACCAGCTCCTTAGTTTTCCTCGCGTTGATCTGGAGGCAGTTCCGATGGCACCAATCCACGAAGTTCTGGATAAGTCCTCTGTATTCAGCTTCATCTCCGTTGGAGATGAGGCCGACGATCACAGAGTCATCAGAGAACTTCTGTAGATGGCAGTGTGTTGTGTTGTGTGAGAAGTCCGCAGTATAAAGGGTGAACAGGAAGGGAGCCAAAACCGTTCCCTGGGGAGCCCCCGTGCTACCGATGACCGTGTCGGACACACAGTCCCGGGTTCTCACAAACTGTGGCCGGTTAGTGAGGTAGTCCAGGATCCATGATGACAGGTGCTGGTCCACCCCTGCGCACAGCAGCTTGTCCTTCAGGATCATCGGTTGGATGATGTTTAAAGCACTGGAGAAGTCAAAGAACATGATCCTCACCGCATTCCCGGGCTTCTCCAGGTGGGACAGAGAACGGTGAAGGAGGAGGATCACTGCATCCTCCACCCCAATGCCATGCTGGTAGGCGAAATGGAGTGGGTCCATCGCTGGTCCCACCAGGGGGCGGAGGTGAGCAAGGAGCAGTCTCTCCAGGGTCTTCATCATGTGGGACGTCAGGGCCACTGGTCTGTAGTTGTTCAGATCTTTGGGGTGGGAAGTCTTTGGTACAGGTACCACACAAGATGTTTTCCACAACTGTGGTACCCTCCCCAGCTTCAGGCTCAGGTTGAAGATGAGCTCCACAATCCCACACAGCTGGTCTGCACAGGACTTGAGGAGCTTTGCGCTGATGCCGTCCGGTCCCGACGCCTTCCTCGCCTTGATCTTCCTCAGCTCTATCCTCACCTGGGTCTTAGTGAGGGTCATGTTGGGGGGCTGTGTGTTGGGAGTGGGGGGGTGTTGGTGGAGTGGGGTGTGGGCAGCAGGACTCGACGTCTTTAGAGGCAGCAGTGGTTGTTGTGCAGTCAGGGGGGAGGGCGGTTGGTCAAACCTATTAAAAAACAGGTTCAGATTGTTTGCCCACTCCCTGCCCCCCGTGGCCTGGGGGGAGGTATTCTGGAGCCCAGAGATGGTTTTAAGGTTTCTCCAGACCCCACCGATGTTGCTCTGTTGCAGCTTGTCCTCCATCTTCTTCCTGAAGCTGTCCTTGCCTTCTCTGATCTTCCTCCTTAGCTCCCTCTGTACGGACTTCAGCATCTCCCTGTTCCCCGACCTGAAGATCCTCTTCTCTCTCAGAAGTGTTTTTATCTCAGGGTTGATCCAGGGTTTGTTGTTCGAGCAACACCGTATGGTCTTGGTGGGTACGGTGTTGTCCACACAGAAGCTGATGTAGTCCGTGATGGTGTGAGTGAGGCCATCGATGTCCTCACCATGTGGATCGCAGAGCTGCTCCCAGGCAGTGGTTTCAAAACAGTCCTATAGAGCGTCCATTGCCTCCTCAGACCATAACTTCACTGTGCGCATGACCGGAGGTTGTCTGTGCACTAGGGGTTTGTACACTGGCAGGAGATGAACCAAGTTGTGATCCGATCTCCCGAGTGGGGGGAGTGGTGATGAGGTGTACGCCTCCTTAGTGTTTGCGTAGAGTAAGTCCAGTGTTTTATTGTCTCTAATGTGGCATGTGACATACTGGGTGAACGTGGGTAGAATGGGAGACAGTGAAATATGGTTGAAATCGCCTGAGATGAGGAGAAGAGCATCTGGGTGTTCTGTCAGCAGCCTGTCAGTTACTGAGTGGATGATGTCACGCGCTGTCCCAGCATTCGCCGTCGGATTTGCATAAATAACAATGCAGATCACGTGTGAGTATTCCCTCGGGAGATATGTAGGCCGCATGCTAACAGCTAGCAACTCCATGTCTTTGTTGCAGTGTTGTTGTTTAACCGTGATATGTCCCGGTCTGCACCAGTTGTTATTGACATACATCATCACTCCTCCGCCCCTTGCCTTCCCACTGTCTGGTGTTCGGTCTGCCCGTATTGCGTGGAAACCCTCCAGTTCAATGTTAGCATCTGTTGCTAGTTCTGTTAGCCACGTCTCCATGAATAGCATCAGGCTACACTCTCTGTATATGCTCTCATAGCGGGAGATAGCCGCTAGCTCATCTGTTTTTCTGAGTAGCGATCGTACATTCCCCATAATAATGGATGGGAGGGCGGGTCTGTACCTTATATTCCTTGCCTGCTGTCTTATTCCAGCACGACATCCACGCCGTTTCCGTCTTATTTCTCCCGGTATGTCGAGTTTTTGCGTTAGCATCGTGAGCCGGTTAAGTGCTAACAGCTGGTCCCTATTGTACTGCCTCCTACAAGAAACAGTGGATCCGTCCTTTATCCTTTTTTTTTTTCCTTTGAAAGACAAAAGTAAAATAGAAAGATGTCTTTACCTTCTTTACATGTTTCAACTGCACTGCAGCCTTCATCAGAAGAGTCAGCTGATTGCTGCCAGGTGACATTTATCAGCTGATTTTCGTAGGCGGGGCCAGCTCAGCAGATCTGTCAGATCCGCTGAGCCGGCCCCGCCTCCCGCCGTCAGATGGTCTCTGGAGAATGTGGTCCCAGGTGTGAGAAAGCATAAAGGCCCCCTCATCTCGGTTCATGGTGTCTTTTCCCCGCTTTCTGATCTCTATTGCCTCCTTGATCCAACGGTTTGTGTCTGTTGCTCTCCGATCCAATAATTTTTGTGTTGTCCCAGTCCATGATGTGATTATTTCTTTTGCAGTGGTCCGATATAGCTGATTTTAATGTTTCTTGTTCTGCTTTTTCTTTTTTTGATCTTGTGAGTCGTCCTTGCGTTTCCTTCTCACATTCCTTTTGGTGTTCTTTTTTTCTTGTGGTGAATAATCTTCCGGTTTCTCCAATGTAGGTTTTGTTACATGATCTGCATGATATTTCATATAATACATTGCATTTATTGTCTTGTTCTATTCTGTCCTTGGGGTGTACTAATAACTGTCTTAATTTTTTGTGTGGTTTGACTGCTGTGTTTATTTTGTATTTTTTCATGATCCTTTGAATTGGTTCCGTGATCCCTCGTATGTATGGTATAGTTATGGTTTCCTTGTTTTTGATTTCAGCTTTTGTTCTGTGTCTTGTGTCCTGTTTATTTTCTTTGTTTTTGACTTGCTGTTTCCCTTTGTTTATGGCCCATACTGGATATTGGCAGCGTATAAGTGCATGTTTTATGTGGTTTTCCTCTTCCTGTCTGTCTTCTTGTTCCGTGATGATGGTGGCTCGTTCATATAATGTCCTGACGACTGATAGCTTGTGTGCTGTGGGGTGTTCCGATGTCCAAAGTAGGTATTGATCTGTGTGGGTTGGTTTCCTGTAGACTGTGATTTTTATGCTGCCATCCTCGTTGTGGTGGATTTTCATGTCCAGAAAGGCTATGGTGCCATTTTCCTCCTCTTCGTGTGTGAATTTTATGTTCCCCGTACTGTCTGTACTGTTCAGATGGTCAGTGAGTTCTTGTGTATGTCCTTTCCTTATTTTTTCCAGAATGTCATCTACGTATCTCTTCCAAAGGGTGGGTTTGCATATTGTGGGTGCTGTGTTGATGGCTTTATTTTCCAGATCCTCCATAAAAAAACTGCTCATGATGGCTGATAGTGGGTCTCCCATTGCAAATCCTTCTTTTTGTTTGTAGATTTTTCCTCTGAATTGAAAATAAGTGGATTTTGCAACAAACTGTAGTAATTTGGATATGTCATGGACTGTGAGGTTGGTGCGTCTTTTTAGGGTACTGTCCTTGTTGAGGCGTTCTTGCACTATATGTAGTGTGACGTCAATAGGAGTCTTTGTGAATAAAGAGATGACGTCATGTGAGATGAGGATCTCGTCTGATTCTATTTTTATGTCTTTGAGTTCTTGTGCCAGCTCTTTTGAATTTTTACAGTGAAAGTCTGATAGTCCAAGGAGGGGTTTGATGATTTCAGCTAGGGCTTTTGATAAGTTGTATGTGACTGATCCAATGCTGTCTATTATTGGCCGCAGTGGGATATCCTTTTTATGTATTTTCGGTGTTCCATAAATCCGAGGGGTGATGCTGGCTGTGGGGATCAGGTGATCATATGCGTCCTTTGTGATTTTATTGCTTTCTAATAGAGGTTTTAGAAGGGCTTTGAGCATTTTTTTCTTTTCTTCTGTCGGGTTTGTTTTAATGATTTCGTATGTGTTACTGTCTGCCAACATGGTTTTCATCTGTTTTTCGTATGTTTCCGTGTCCAAAATTACTGTTGTTCTGCCTTTATCTGCTGGGAGTATTGTGATCGTTTTATCTGTCTTGAGTGAGTTTAATGCTTTTTCTTCTTTTCTTGTAACGTTGCTTTGTGGTAATTTGGCCGTTTTGAGGATTCCTGCGACTGCGTTCCGGAGTGCTGCTTTTTCTCCTTGGTCCTGGATTTTTTCACATGCCAGTTCTGTTGCGAGGATGTATTCTTCATGGGGGATTCTGGCTGGTGTGATGGCGAAGTTCAGTCCTCTGTTCAGCACTGTTTTCTCCGTGTCCGTGAGTGTGCGTTGTGATAGGTTTTTGACCCACTTATCGTTCTTTTCCGTGTGTGTTTGTCTTCGTCCGTTCTTTCTTTCTGTGAAAAGACACCATGAACCGAGATGAGGGGGCCTTTATGCTTTCTCACACCTGGGACCACATTCTCCAGAGACCATCTGACGGCGGGAGGCGGGGCCGGCTCAGCGGATCTGACAGATCTGCTGAGCTGGCCCCGCCTACGAAAATCAGCTGATAAATGTCACCTGGCAGCAATCAGCTGACTCTTCTGATGAAGGCTGCAGTGCAGTTGAAACATGTAAAGAAGGTAAAGACATCTTTCTATTTTACTTTTGTCTTTCAAAGGAAAAAAAAAAAAGGATAAATAATTGAAAGAAGACAAAATGAACCTGTTTGATGTATTAGTGGATCCGTCCGCTGGCTCAGGAGACATTCGGGCGATCTACGTGTTTGGATGGATCAAGGTGTCGCCGAAACAGAAAAATTAGCAAGAGAGCCAGATAGTAAATACAAACAGGAAGAAATTGATCCGCTGTTGCAAAAAGGCAGCCTACTCGGGTGGCGCCGGAAGTGAGAGTTAAAATGGATGGATGGTAATGGATGGTAGTACGGTTTCCAAGCACAGGGCCAATATTTTAGATAGCAATTTAAAGTCAACATTCCATGGTCCTCAGCCGGAAAAAGGTGGATTGTCCTCTCTGAGTTGGGGACAGGCTCCTGCCCCAAGTGGAGGAGTTTAAGTATCTTGGGGTCTTATTCATGAGTGAGGGGAGAATGGAGCAAAAGATTGACAGACGGATCGGAGCAGCATTTGCAGTGATGCGGACGTTGTACCAGTCTGTTGTGGTGAAGAGGGAGCTGAGTTCTAAGGCAAAGCTGTCGATTTACCAGTCAATCTACGTTCCTACTCTCACCTATGGTCACGAGCTTTGGGTAATGACCTAAAGAACGAGATCACGAATACAAGCGGTTGAAATGAGCTTTCTCCGTAGGATTGCTGGACTCACCCTCAGAGCTCAGTCATCCGGGAGAGGCTCAGAGTAGAACCGCTGCTCCTCCACATTGAAAGGAGCCAGTTGAGGTGGTACGGGCATCTGATTAGGATGCCTCCTGGACACCTCCCACTTGAGGTGTTTCGGGCACGTCCCACTGGGAGGAAACCCCGGGGCAAACCTAGGACATGCTGGACAGACTATGTCTCCCAGCTGGCCTAGGAACGCCTTGGTATCCTCTCTGAAGAGCTGGAGCAGGTGGCTGGGGATAAGGAAGTCTGGGCTTCTCTGCCTGAACTGCTGCCTCTGCGACCCGGATCTCCGGAAAAGCGGTAGAAGATGGATGGATGGAAGCTCAGTGAAGTGAAGGCAATGCAAGATTTTAAATTGAATTAAACAATGCCTTGCACAAATAGATGATCTATGTACATTAAGGAGTGATTATTTCGCATTTAGCATTTCTCCAAAAGTCATCTGAAATAGTTTCGCCAAGTTCAGTCTCCAAAGAGGTTTTGAGAGCCTCCAGGGAAACTGGATAAAGAGAGTGGATCTGTGAATAAATCTGTGAAATAATACCTTTTAATTTTTCTGCTGGCTCAAGGAAAGTGTCCAAAGAGGCAGTATTGGGTAAATTTGGAAACTCTAGGGATGTATTTACCACAAAACTTTGAATTTGCAGATATCTTAAAAAAAAAAAAAGAGTTTTAGGAAGTCCAAAATTATAGGACAATTGACTAAAAGAAGCAAATGAATTATTAATACATAGGTCCTTAAATGTGGTGATACCTAAGTTAGACCAGATCTTAATTGCATCATCTACCAAGGATGGTGGAAACAGATTTTAAGTGTTGTTTTGATGATAATATTTTTAGTGTATTGAGAAGGAAGACTTTTAGAGGAAGCATGAGCTAAGGCCGGCAGAGATGCCGGACTACATGAGGCAGATTCCATTTTAAGCCACATAGGAGTTTGAGCTGAGTCAGACTGTAACCAGAGTTTAATAATTCTCAAATAATAAAATTTTACATTTGGCAAACCCATACCTCCCATCTCCTTAGGCTGTTGTAAGCGTTGTTGTCTAATCTTCAGGGTCTTTTTATTCCAGGTTCTTTAATAGCAGTGTCAATTCTTCAAAAAAAAAAAATTAAAGTAAGAAAAGTTGGTATACATTGAAATATATATAAAAATTTAGGCAAAGTATTCATTTTAACTGCATTAACACGACCAGCCAAGGACAAATTCATCACTGGCCATCATTTGAAATCATCTTGTGTGCAAGTGAGGAGAGGGATAAAATTTGCTTTATACAAATCTCTAAATTTATTGGTTACAACAACACCCAAATATGTAAAACTATGGTTAGCAATTTTGAAGGGTAGAGTGTGTGATGGGTACTCATTTGCTGCTCTATTTAAAGGAAATAATTCACTTTTATTTAGATTGAGTTTATAGCCTGAAATAACTCTAAAGGAATTTAAAATACTCAGTGCCCCGGGAACAGAAACTGAAAGATCTGAAATGTACAGGAGGAGGTCATCTGCATACAAAGATACTCAATGCTCAGTTTAATTCCAAACGATGCCTGTAAGAATGGAATCAAAACGAAGTGCAATAGAAAGTGGTTCAATAGCTAAGGCAAATATTTGAAGGACACCCTTGTCGGGTAGAGTGATAAAGAGAGAGATATGATGAATAGTGGTTATTAGTCCTAACTGAAGCTTGAGGGGAAGTATACAGTAATTTAACACAGGAAATCACATTTTTGCCAAATCCAAACTTTTCCGTGGTGTAGAAAAAGTATTGCCATTTCACACGATCAAAGGCCTTCTCTGCATCCATGGAAATAATAGCCTGTGGTATGGATGTTTGGGGGGGATTGTAAATGACATTAAACAACTGCCTTAAATTAAAAAAAGAGTCTATTTTTAATGAATCGTGTTTGATCTAGAGAAATAAGATAAGATAAGCCTTTATTAGTCCCACAATGGGGAAATTCCAGGATTGCAACAGCACAGGGATAGCAATACTCAGAGCAACAGTCAAAGAAGACAATATACATATGTACACATAAATATATAAATATATAAACACACAGTGCGGAGCATTGTAGCTAGATGGAATAAACAGCATAACCGTCTACTTAGTTATCCTACATAGTATGAATATGTACCCATACATATTGTCACCCTCCGTAGCGACTGATATTGTCCTAGTTGTATACTGGAGGGGACCATTGTGTAAGTCTATTGCGTCTTTTGCATTCAATACTATTAGGTTGTCACGTTTTTTTGCTATCTCTGTGAGCAGCCCTGCTTAGGTTATACAGTCTGACAGCCGTAGGTAGGAAGGACCTGCGAAACCTCTCGGTTGCACACCTAGGATGGTGTAGTCTGCTGCTAAATGAGCTCCTCAGTGCATTCATTATGTCCTGCAGAGGGTGGGACTCGGACTCCAGCAAAGATGACAATGATAGTTTTTGTGGAGAGCGTGAAATAAGGAGGCTGAATTTATTTCTCAATTCAGATTTATTCAAGGTCTCACATCTCCAGCATTCTCCAAACAGAAAAAAAAGAGCGAACTCCCCCAAACCCCCACATTTATACCTGGGACATCAAAGAACAGAATCACATTGTCGCCAAACCCCCCATTGACAATAATTCTCCCTTCGTCGTCCGTCTGACCCCAGGAGGTCAGGAAGTCCTCTCAGAGTCCACATCACAGCACCTCCACCTCCTGCTGTTGTCCTCAGGAGGTCCAGACGTATTGTTCCTTCCAAGACGTGAGGTCACAAAACACATGCAGTCCTAAGCATCTCACTCTTGTGCTTATACATATGTAGTCAAAATATGTGAGCCACATAACCCCCCCCCCCCCCAAACGTCGAAGAATGAAACAATACAGCATAGTCCACACAACATGATAAAACCACACATTAGTCCGTACGCCGCCTGGGCTTCAAACGTCTTCCATCAGGTCGACAGGCCTGCGTCCTCCCAAGTCGTGTAGGGCTAGGAGTCTCCTAGCCCTCGCCTCGGCTGAGGGCGTGAAACACTGGATGAGGGCAGCTTTCAGCCCGCTGTATTTGTCACCAGCGGGCGGTTGCTGCGCCAAGCTCCGCACGTATCGGGCTGTGCGGTTGTCGAGCTTGGCTATGATGTGGTAGAACTTGGTTTCGTCCGCTGTTATTCCCCCGAGTGGGAACTGGGCTTCGGCCAGGAGGAACCATGAGTCCAGGTTGTCCTGCCAGAACTCTGGTAGCTTGATCGAGACTGCGCTTGCTCGGGCGGTCCCTGACGAGTCTGGTTCGGGGGAATT
Organism: Pholidichthys leucotaenia; assembly: GCA_020510985.1. NCBI lineage: Eukaryota > Metazoa > Chordata > Actinopteri > Cichliformes > Pholidichthyidae > Pholidichthys > Pholidichthys leucotaenia. The sequence continues at coordinate 41,809,100 of CM035839.1, forward strand.
GCTTCTGGACATCGCACGTCTTAGGTCACCAATGTGGAGAGCGTGAAATAAGGAGGCTGAATTTATTTCTCAATTCAGATTTATTCAAGGTCTCACATCTCCAGCATTCTCCAAACAGAAAAAAAGAGCGAACTCCCCCAAACCCCCACATTTATACCTGGGACATCAAAGAACAGAATCACATTGTCGCCAAACCCCCCATTGACAATAATTCTCCCTTCGTCGTCCGTCTGACCCCAGGAGGTCAGGAAGTCCTCTCAGAGTCCACATCACGGCACCTCCACCTCCTGCTGTTGTCCTCAGGAGGTCCAGACATATTGTTCCTTCCAAGACGTGAGGTCACAAAACACATGCAGTCCTAAGCATCTCACTCTTGTGCTTATACATATGTAGTCAAAATATGTGAGCCACAGTTTTGACTAAAAGCATGTCAATACCATCACAGTCCGTAGATGTTTTACTTTTAAATGATTTAACAATTTCAATGACCTCTCTCTCATCTGTGTTCTTTATGAAGATGGAGTCTTTTATAGCAGTGTTTTTGCTTATTGTATCACCTGTGGGTGCCGTAATGGGTATTTCTCTAGCCAAATTAGGACCAATGTTAACAAAAAATTTATTAAATTCATCTGCAGGTGAGACTGCATTCACACTCGGAGTCGTTTTTTTGTTTGTTTGTTTTTTTGAAAGATTGGTTGGGAAGCTTGTATTTCTGTTTTTATTTCCAAGAATGTTGTTAAGTATTGTCCATGTATTTTTAATGTTATCTCTGTTTTTCTCCAGTTCTTTACTGTAATAGTCTCTTTTACTACATCTCATTATATATATTAATTTATTTTTGTATGTTTTATACCGCTGCTCAGCTTCTTTTGTCCTTTTCTTTAGAAAAGCTTTATATAATGAATTTTTCTTTTTACACACTTTTTGTAATCCTTTGGTTAACCATGGCTTGTCGACAAATTTCTGTTTAAGCTTTTTCTTTACTAATGAACAATTTTTTTCATAGAGTGGTTACAATGTTCATGAATGTGTCATAGGCTTCATTTACATCTTGATCTTCTGCTCAAGTGGTTCAGTTCTTGCCTCACCGATGCTATTTCGGATCAGAGACTCAAGGCTGAGGCGTTGATTTTCCCAATTATGTCATTCTTCAACAAGTCGATCGTGGTCTGTAGCAATGCAGCATCCAATGTAGCTTGGTGTGTGGGAGGCAGATCTTGCCTCCCACGCTTGGCCGAGTAAACAGGTAACAGTGCTTTGCAGTCTCCTCTCGAGGATTCAGATTTTACTCGAGAACTGGACATATTAAGATAAAAAAAACTGTATAAAGGTTTTGGCTGAATTATTAATCATCCCAGACAGTAACTGAGTAGAGTTAGTCAGATTAAACACAGTTTTAGATCACATCTCTGGGAGCGGCACAAACTCACATCCACTCTTCTCCGTGCTCCATGCCAACTACAACCCTGTCTGTCAAAATGACGGATAACAAAAAAGTTTAGTGCAACCTCTGCTCTGCAGCTATAGAATTACCAAAAGTATTGTTAAATGATGTATTTCCTCTTGTGATACAGGTATCGTGTGAGCTATCATGGGAAGTTTTAAGGGTCACGCTCTTCCTGGAAGCTTCTTCCTTATAGCTGGGCTCTGGTGGACAGTAAAGTACTCGCTCTGCCACGCCACTCGCAGGAACAAAAGCCTTGGATCAACCCGGTTGACCAGCAGAGCCACTCAGCGACGTCTGGAGCTCATCGAAAACTCTGTTATACTCTTCTTCTCCTTTGTTGGTGAGCAGGTCTTTATTAATGTGATTTATAAAACTACATGATGCATGCATGGAGTTAAGGTTCACTTTTTGGAACTTTTGGAAATTTGGGTTTATTGACACCTTGTTGGTCAAAAAGGAACTGCAGCCCCCTCACTGCATTCATTTCTAAGAAAGACTTCTGTTCGGACTCCCAACCAAAGCATCTGAAGCTTTATGAGAGTGACTGAGGCTGCAGTTCATTTAGCAGCCATATGGTGTCACTAAAACCAGTACTGCCAAATGTTCTATACAGCCCCTTTAAGGAGATCTGGGTGTTTCCTTTGCCGTGCCCCGCAGGGATGCTGGTGGAGCAGTTTTTTGCAGGTGGACCAAAGCTCCAGCTGTATGACTTTACAGAGAAGCACTGGGAGGACCTGATGAACTGGCAGCACACCACCATGTACCTGTTCTTTGGGCTGGCTGGGATCGTGTCGCTGATCATCCACAGTACAGAGGCAGTGCCACTGGCTCTGGATCGGTTAATGCTGGCTATAGCTTTCTTTAATGAAGGTGAGACAAAAGATTTTTTTAATGGTAACATGATAATGTTGTTAAGATTTCTCTCTAATGTAGCACAGTTAAAGGTGGCAAAGTTACAGGCTGGTTGTAGACAGGTAATGCGGCTGATAATGATCTTTAGTTTAAAAGTAAGTAATCTTGGACTTCCGGTTATGGCTGCCACGTAGGACGGACGTGTCTCGCTCTGCTCTGCTCCTGGAGAAAAAAATCGGCAAATAACTCTCTCATTTGGGACAGAACGTATCCCAGCATTTGAGCGAGGATATGTCGGTGAAGCCTAAGGCTGGAAAACCAGGAAAAGGAAAAAGCGAGCCGCCGAAACAGTCCAAATTAACGGACTTTCAGGTCTGTGACGCAGCAAACAAGGCTCCATATATGGCGGAGGAGGCTGGCGGCGGTGCGATTTCTGCGGGGAATGGCGCAGATGCGCTGATGGCTGCCATGAGTTCAATGAGAGCGGACTTTTCCTCTAGATTTGATGGGATTATGACAGCGTTGGAAGGAATAAGAAAGGAATTGGGTGACTGTGTAGAACGAACGGCGCAGATGGAGCTCCGTCTCGCTAGTGCTGAAGATGACGTCACCCGTCTTCAATTAAAGGTGCGCACTTTGGAAAAAAAAAATAAATCTCTGGAAGATAATATTTTGGATTTGGAATCTCGGTCGAGACAGAATAATTTGAGGCTGGTGGGTCTTCCAGAGGAATCAGAAGGTCGGGACGTATGTTCCTTTCTGGAAAAGTGGATTCCGGAGGTGCTGGGCAGCGAGGAGTTGCAATCAGCAGTGGTTCTGGAAAAAGCACATCGTATTGGCCCACGGAGAGATAAGGGACCGCCGAGGACCTTAATTATGAAGTTTCTTAGCAACAGAGACAGGATGAAGATCTTCAACGCTGCACGTGCTAAAGGAGAGATTAAACACCAGGACCAGCAGGTGCGGTTCTACCCAGATTTGGCCACAGGAATCCAACAATTGAGGAAGCAGTTTGATCCCGTACGTAAGGAGCTGCGCAACCTTGGGATTCGTCATGGTGTAATCTATCCTGCGAGACTGCTGACCACGTATGAGGGCAGAACCCACATCTTCAAGACCCCAGAGGAGGCGCAGGAGTTCATCAAGAAGATCAAAGAAGAAGAAGAGACTGGTGGGAGCTAAGCATGAACAAAATATAAGGTAGAATAATTAAGCATTTGCACAGGCATCTGACTGACTTGAAGTAAATAGTAAGTTTACAAAATATAGATTGTATTATATATTAAAAAAACAAAACAAAAACAAAACAAACAAACAAAAAAAAAACTATGATGTACAAAGTTGTTAAAAATTTTGGAGTTAAGTTGGAAAACTACAGAGGAGAGTTAATGTTACGTCATTAAAAGCAGTAGAGTTAGGGTGATTGGGAGGATGAAGAAGGAGTGGCTTAGGCTGTTCCCCGTGGGTGTGGAACGGTCGATGGCTATATCGGGAGACAGAATTTTTCTTTTGATTTTGGGGGGTTTGCCACAAGTGTGGGAAGGGGAAATTTGTTTGTGTGTAGTTTGTAGGATGAATGTTCAACCACTCATGTTTTTGCTTCTCTGTATGAGCATGTTTACACTGCAAGGTAATCCCAAACTCTCTATTGATCATGGACCAAAGTGTTAATCTTAATTTAACTTCATGGAATTGCAGAGGTCTACAAAATTTAAAAAAACTTAAACAAGTTATGAATAAAATAAAGGACATGGGTTCAAGAATTGTGTTTTTACAAGAAACTCATCTGATAGAGGAGGATGTTAAAAGAATTAGGAGTAGATGGCAGGGAAGTGTATTCACCTCTTCATTTTCATCCCGAGCCAGGGGAGTTATGACTCTCATACATAAATCAGTTCCTTTTCAAGTGAAAAATGTAATTGGAGACAAATTTGGAAGATATGTAATCATTCAAGGTTCTTTGCTATTAGAAAATATAAATCTTGTGAACTTATATGGTCCCAATATAGATGATCAGAAGTTCTTTGCTAATTTATTTCTCATCTTATCATCACTTACAGGGCAACATATAATAGCAGGGGATTTTAATTGTACATTGAATCCAGGTGTGGATAGATCAACAGGACTGGATTGTACGCACATTGGATGTAGGATGACTATTAATCATTTTATGAAAGAATTGAGATTGTTAGATATATGGAGAGAAATGAAACCACAAGTTAAAGCCTATTCTTGTTATTCCAGTACCTACAAGACATTCTCACGTATTGATTATTTTTTGATTTCCACAGAATTAAGGTCCAAGATTCAAAACTGCTTTTATGATAACATCGTGATCTCTGATCATGCACCCTGTTGTCTAATATATGTAGATAAAAAATTGACAAAGGAATCAGGTAGATGGCAATTTCAGCATAAATGGCTTCAGGATGAGGAATTTGTCAAGTATATAGAAAAACAGATAGACGAGTTCTTTGACATCAATACTACACAAACATCAGCATGTGTAAAGTGGGAGGCTTTCAAAGCTTTTATTAGGGGACATATTATTAGTTATACAGGATCAAAATCTAAGAAGACTCGAGAGGAGAGAGCTAAATTGGAACATAAAATAAAAAATCTTCAGGAAAAAGTGTATGCAGGAAGTGACCCAAGGTTGGAGAATGAATTACTGATTTTGAGAGCTGAATACGACAAAAAATCAGCGAATAGAGCTGCCTCGAGTCTTCTAAGATTGAAACAATCTTTTTATGAACAAGGTGAAAAATCAGGAAAATTATTAGCATGGCAGATTAAACAATTGGAAATTAAAACACCAATTACCAGTATTATAAGTAATGGACAGGTAGTTATAGATCCTTTAGAAATTAATAGAGCCTTTAGAGATTACTATGAAAAATTATATGATACCAAAAATGAACCTGATTTAACAAAACTAAATGGGTTTTTGAACGAACTATCTATACCGTGTATTCCAAATGAAAACAGGGAGATATTGGAGTCTAAAATTAGTCAAGAAGAAGTTGGGCTAGCCATTGATAATATGAAATCAGGAAAAAGTGCAGGACCAGATGGTCTTCCAGTTGACCTTTATAAAAAATTTAAGAATAAATTAATAAAACCTTTTTTGGAAATGGTTTTAGAAGCATTTCAAAATAATAATTTACCATCATACATAAATAATGCCTTAATTATACTGCTGCCAAAACCAGGTAAGCCCTCTAATAAATGTGAAAATATGAGACCAATAAGCCTATTAAACGCCGACCTTAAGATAATCTGTAAAATTTTAGCAAGACGAATACAAGAAATTTTACCAAATATTATTAATCGAGATCAGAATGGCTTTATAAAGGGTAGACAAGGCTTCCATAATGTAAGAAGACTATTTAATATTATTTATTTTAATAAAGAAGCACCGGATACAGCTCTCCTATCATTGGACGCCGAAAAGGCCTTTGATAGAGTTGAATGGCCCTTTCTTTTTGAAGTCCTACAAAGGTTTGGACTTGGAAATAATTTCATAAAATGGGTTCAAATAATATACAATAATGCTACAGCAGAAATCCTAACAAATAACAATATTTCAAAACCAATAAAAATCAATAGAGGATGTCGACAAGGCTGTCCACTTTCACCTTTACTGTTTACTATGGCAATTGAACCTTTAGCGATAGCGATACGTTTACATTCACAAATATATGGAATTAAAGTTGGACCAACAGAACATAAAATCTCCTTGTACGCCGATGATATAATTTTGTTTATGTCGAATCTAAAAAAATCAATTCCAACCTTGTTGAATTTAATAAAGAATTTTGGGGAAATATCAGGATATAAAATAAATAAAACTAAATCTTCAATATTAATGCTAAATGAGACCCAGAGAAATTACTCAGCCCCTGAGGTAAATCAATTCAATGTTGTAAATCAGTTTAAATATTTAGGAATCCAAATTATGCCTAAGCTAGAATCAGTCGCCAGTGTCAACTATGAAGCCTTAATGTCAGATATCAGTGAGTTAACTCAGAGATGGATGTCACTACCAATGTCGATGATCGTGAGAATCAATATACTTAAAAGTAATATTTTACCTAAAATACTTTATTTATTTCAATACATTCCCTTATCACCACCTTTAGATCTATTCTCAAGAATAAAAAAAAAGTTAGTGGAATTTATATGGAACAACAGGAGGGCTAGATTACGTTTGTCTTTATTATATTTACCATTTGATCGTGGAGGTCTGAAATGTCCAAATTTTATGTTGTATTATTGGTCGGCACAACTGAGGTCTATGACATATTATTTTTCATCAAATGATCTCCCTCACTGGACTGAAATGGAATCATACAATTTACCTTTACCTCTTCCCATATTCATATACTCAGATTCGGCAAAAAAATTACAAAAACAAGTTAAAAATCCATTTGTAAAGCATATGATCAAAATATGGTGTGAAGCTAAAAACTATTTAAAAGAACCACAGTTATTGTCACAATTTAGTCCAATATGGGGTAATCAATATTTTAAACCAGGGAGAGCGGACGCTGTATTTAAAGTATGGAATTTAAAAGGGATACAAAAGATTCAGGATTTATATTTGCCAGGTGCAGACAACATAATGTCTTTTGAAGAGCTGAGGATCAAATTTAATCTCAATAGAACACATTTTTTTAAATATCTTCAACTTAGAAACTTTATTCGATCAAATCAAAATAAAGCTCTCACTCGACCTATTTATTCATCCTTGGAAAAAATGATGATGAAAGATAGTAAAAGAAAGGGTATTATTTCAGAGTTTTATAACTCATTGACACTATCTTCAAGTGAAAATTCACTGAAAAGATTAAACTACTGGAAAGAAGATCTGCAAATTGAAATTTCAGAGGAACAATGGGAATTGGCTTGTACAGAAGCTCAAACCAAATCAATAAATGCACGCCTTAAATTGATACATTTCAAATGGTTAATGCGGATGTATGTTACACCGGAGGAGTTAAATAGATATAACAAAAATATACCAGATACATGCACAAAATGCATGGAAAGTAAAGGAACCCTATTTCATTGTTTATGGGAATGTAGATTAATAAGAATGTTTTGGGAAGAGGTGAGGGTAACAATTGAAAAAATAATCTCAAAACAAATCATATTGAATCCTAAACTGTTTTTGTTGGGTCTGTACCCAGAAAAGCATAATTTTAATAAAAGTGAAAGAACATTCATAGACCTCAGTTTGCTTAATGCCAAAAAATGTATTGCACTATTATGGAAAAAGACTCATAGACCAGATGTGACTCAGTGGTTAAGACAGATGTTAACAAACCTTCCATTAGAAAGAATAACATATATACTAAAATCAAAGGAAATTGTGTTTGAGAATATATGGAGACCTTTTATTGATTATGTAAAAAATTTAAACATAACTCTTGAAGAAGAAGGTGAATGATGTGTGTGGACCTTGTAAATTCCAAACTGGTGAACATAATATGTATACTTATGTATTGGATTGTCTAGACTAAACAGAGGAGCATTGTTGAAGACTTGATTTTGTTGGTGGTTGTTGGTGTTTTTAGTGCATTTTTTTTTTTTTTTTTGTAGTACCTTAATGTTAGTGTTTGATTGTTTGTATCATGTTTGTTAAAAAAAAAAAAAAAAAAAAAAAAAGGTTCAATAAAGATATTGTGGAAAAAAAAAAGTAAGTAATCTTAAGTTTAAAATCCTTCTTCTCACTTACAAAGCTCTTAACAATCAGGCCCCTTTTTATTTAAAAGATCTGACACTACCCTATCATCCTAACAGAGCACTATGCTCCCAAAATGCTGGATTACTTGTAATGCCTAGAATCTCCAAAAGTACAATGGGAGGCAGAGCCTTCAGCTATCAAGCTCCTTTCCTGTGGAACCAGTTACCAATCTGGATTTGGGAGTCAGACTCGATCTCTGTTTTTAAGAATAGGGTAAAAACCTTCCTTTTTGATATAGTCTACGATTACGGAGGGATCATGTGTCTCTAAACCTTCCCTTAGTTCTGCTGCTAATAGATTTAGACTGCCGGGGGACCTCCAATAATGTACTTGGCTTCACTCCTTTAATGTTTGCTCTCTATATGTCTGTTCTTTTCACCTTCTCTATCCCCTCACCCCCCAGCCAGTCGCAGCAGATGACTGCCCCTCCCTGAGCCTGGTTCTGCTAGAGGTTTCTTCCTGTTAAAAGGGAGTTTTTCCTTTCCACCGTTGCCAAGCGCTTGCTCACAGGGGATCACCTGATTGCTGGGGTCTTTCTGCAATTGTGGGAGTTTCCCCTACATTTGAAAGTGCTATGAGATGACTGTTGTTGTGAAATGGCGCTATATAAATAAAGTTGAATTGAATTGAATTTAGCTTATGCTGAAGTAGTATAGAGAAGGTCAGAAAGAGCTGCACGGTGTCTTTGGGGATCTAGAGCGGTGATTCTCAACTGGTGGGTCATGACCCAAAAGTGTGTCGTGGACCAGTTTTGAGTGGGTCGCGGACACCAGGTCAAAAAATAAACAATATTCTTAAGTTCAGTTACATCTGAAATCGGACTTGTCTTATTTTGGAAAACCTTTTATTTTGACAGGCATCGGTTAGAGAGGTGCAGCTCTCTGGCACCATAGCCATGGCAACCATCATTTGATTGACATTTACTTCAAACTTGTGTTGATATTCAGAGACAGGATGGCAAAGCGCAAATATGACCCAGAGTATTTGAAATGTGGATTTTCCTACATTGATGATAAAAAGGGACAGAAGCAACAATGTGTCATATGTAGTGAAGTGCTTGCACATGAGAGCATGAAACCATCCAAACTTGAGCGCCATTTAGAAACTAAAGACAAGGCGGTGGAGTTTTTTCAGAGACAACTCCAGGAGCTGAGGACATCACAGAAGTGCCTGACAGCGTCTTGCTCGAAACAAGAGCAAGTTCGCCGGGCTTCTTACCACGCAGCTTAACGTATTGCCAAGGTCAAGAAACCCTGCACAATAGACGAAGAGCTAATTTTACCTGCCGCCATGGACATGGTAAGAGATGGGACAGCTGTCTCACTTCCACAAATGACTGGTTAGGTAAAAAACATCTCATTTTGAAGGCCTTTTTGATTTTGTGTAGTTTTGATATTTATTTTATTCACTTTTTATATATGCAGTTGTCATGTTCCTCCTCAGGTTCTGGATGCAGAGATAACCAAAGAAGTGAAATATCTAATTTAATAGCCTTATTTACTTTGTGCAGTCTTGATATTCAATTTTATTTTATTCACTAAGGCAGTTGTCTTAGCCTGTTAGTCCTCAGTTTCTTAATAATGTGCTCTGAAATGCACTTTGCACGTATAAATGTGTATTAATGTGCAAAAAAAAATAACGTACATGTTTTCAGAGGCTATCTTTGAAAAATAAATTTCCATGTTTTGAATTCTATATAAGTGGGTTGCAAGTTAATGACCATGGGCAAATGTGGGTCCTAAGGTGAGACCAGTTGAGAACCCCTGATCTAGAGAAAGCATATGATAGGGTGCCAAGAGAGGAAGTATGGAATTCTATGAGGAAGTCAGGAGTGGCAGAGAAGTATGTGAAGGTGCTGCAGGACATGTAAGAGGGCTGCGAGATGGTGGTGGGGTGTGCTGTATGTCAGGGATTGGTTCTGAGTCCCTTTTTGTTTGCCATGGTGATGGACAGGCTGACAGGTTGACAGGCAAGAGTCTCTGTGGACCATGATGTTTGCAGATGATATTGTGATGTGTAGTGAGAGTAGGGAACAGGTGGAAGAGAACCTGGAGAGGTGAAGGTATACACTGGAAGAAGAGGAATGAAAGTCCATGAACAAGTTTTACTGTACTTGTTTAATAATGTGTTATATAAATTAAAACTTTTCATTGATTTTACATTTATGACTTCTGTTGTTTTCGCAGGATTTCTTTTCCTCTACCACCTCCATGGCCGGAGCTTGCTGGACGTCCATGTGCATCAGCTCCTCCTCTACGCCATCTTTGGAGAGGCTCTTGTCGCCTTCCTGGAGCTCTTCCATCGGGGCAACATAATTTTGGAGCTGCTGCGCTGTGCCCTCACGGTCCTACAGGGGACCTGGTTCTGGGAGGTAAATCTGAATACCAGAATACAGGAATAAAGGAGAATGTGACCCCAGTTTCTATTGAAGATCAGGAGGTTGAAATTGTCCATTCATTTTAGTATGGTAGCGTATATCTGGATGATAAGCTGTGTTGAAGAAAGTCCAGTCCACATAGACCTTTCTCAGAAAATTAAGATCATCTGAGGTTTCTCGGAATCATCTTTGCATATTTTATTATAGGATTTTTGCAAATATTCTGTTTTATTCTGCTGTTTATTAGAAATTAAGCATCACCAGACAGGGCAGAGAATCAATAATCTGGTTAAGAAAGTAGGTGGTGTCATTGGGCTGGTTTTAAAGACTATATTAGGATTTTTAGAGTAACCCAGGACTTCCACTGACCCTGGATCCAGTCCATTACAGTTGCGATCTGGTCTCTGCAGTATATAGTTCCCATTCTAATTGATGTTCTAATCCCCACCTGGTCCAGACCACTACAGAATGAATCTGTTTTTGATGGGTGTTGGATCCAATCCACAAGGAAAAGCCCTGGTATCTACTGTATTTAATAACGGTTTGTTCATTAAAAACTATTTAAGGATTGTCCGTTATTTTCTGAGGTCTACTCCTCCACCACTGTGTCAGAGAAGGTAAAAAATTTGACATACTGTAACATACAAACACTCCACACAATTAAAATTAACGGGCTACTTACGTATTATTAGAGCACACAAATCCAGGTGGAGAACCGGTACATCACGCTTCCTTGTTGTTATCACGTGATCGCAATCGGTTCTTCTCTGCCCTTCTCCGGTCTTTCTCGAGATCTTGCGTTATTTTATATAATTCTTGTGCGGTCTTGTACTTTGAACCCTGTTCTTATGCATGCCACTTCAAAACACAAGTGGAACTGGTAGGGATGGATGCAAGGCACCGTCCGCACTGCATCCACAACAGACTGCATCAGGAGTCAGTGTAAATCCAACTTATGTAATTAGTTGTTGTCTCAATGCTATACTGAGAGACTAAGAATCTTAATCCTGCTGCTGTACAGATTTTTTTTTTAATTTAAATTTTTGTAAAGGGTATACATGTCATTATAGCATTGTATTGTTTACATTTTCATCACATATTCCCCCTTTTTTTGTTTTTTGACAACATTGGAAAAAAATATTACAACACCCTTTTCTTAAGTGAAAGAAAAAGAGAAATTAAAAAAATCAACAACAAAAAAACAAAAGAGCAGAAAAATAAAAGAGCATCTGAGTAGCATTGGAACAAAGAGAGGTGCCATTATTGAAATGGTATTTGTCAAAGATTAGATCTGATGGAAGACACATGCGTTCCAGGGTTGCCAAAAGTTCAAGAATCCATCCATGTCCTGTCTCAGTGCAAATGTCAACTTTTCCATCAAATAAATGTCCTGAATCACGTTAATCCAATCTTCAGGTGCAGGACAGTCTTTTGACATCCATTTTTTTGTTAGAGCTTTTTTGCCTGCCAATATTAAAACAGTGAATAAGTATTTTTCTCCTTGTCTTTCCAGTGATTCCGGTAGTAAACTCAAATACAAACTTACAAAAGAAAAGGGAACTGTTACTTTGAATATTTTCCCCAATATTGTCTGTACATTGGTCCAGTATTGATGGATAACTGGGCATGACCAAAACACGTGAAAATGATTTGCAGTCTTTTCACCACACAAGCGCCAACAATTCAACCCTTTATGAGTAAATTTGTTTTGTGCAGGTGTTCTGAAAAATCTTACCAAATTTTTCCATCCAAATTCTCTCCACAGCAGGGATGAAGTACTTTTCCAATGTTGTTTATTTAGCTTTTCCCATATTTCCAGTTGTAAAGTGAAATTCCCCTCTTTTTCCCATCTCGCTTTTATATATGATGTGTTGTCTCCTTTTAAATCCTGAAGACAATGGTATATTTTAGAAATGTATCTGATCCCTGGGATCCCTTTATATGCCATTAAGAAAACCTTCAGAACACCTAACTGGGCCCTTTCCAAATCCTCCTTTTTTAAGTATTTTGTTTATGTGGTGTCTAAGCTGAAAGAACCTGTAAAGGTCTTGATTTACTAGACCTTGTTTTTTCAAATTTTCAAAACTTCTTAAAGTTTGCCCTTTAAAAAAATCGTAATATTTTATCAGTCCGTTCTCTTTCCACTTTTTAAATGTAGTGTCTGTTTTATTAGGAGTAAAGTCCTGATCATAGGAAATCCATTGCAATAGTCGATAGGGTTCTTTAGTTTGATTCTCTCTGACTATCTTAAACCAAATTTTTAGCGGGATCTCTATCCACGGGTTAGTGTTATTCAAAAGTTTAGGTAAGGCATTGTTCCCTATTATCGCCTGTAGGTGAATGTCACTTGTTATTTGGCATTCTATCTCCTTCCATTGTGCAGTGTAGACTGGGTTACATATCTCTACTAAGATAGTCCCTGATATTTGGCAGCGCAAGCCCACCTTTGTCTTTGTTTAGTTGTAGGGTCCTATATCTGATTCTAGGTCTCTTGCCCTGCCATATGAATCTTGAGGTCCTTCTGTCCAGTTCTTGCCATGTTTTTTTGGGAGGTTCTACCGGTATTGTTTGGAAAAGGTATAGAAGTCGTGGAAGTATATTCATTTTGACTGCTTCAGTTCTTTGTGCAGTACCCAAGAATGGTATCATATTCCATCTTGCTAGATCAGATTTTATTTTTGTCATCAGTGGATCATAGTTTAGTGTTATAATTTTGTTGAGTTGTTTTGGGATATTGACCCCCAGATATTTCATAGATTCCATCTCCCACTTAGTTTTGAATTTGCTTAGTAAATATTGATTTGGGTTATAGTTGAATGTTAAAATTTGGGTTTTATGCATGTTTAATTCGTACCCCGATAACTCTCCATACTCTGGAAAAGAGGTGTCCGGCTGCCCCAGGTATATTAAAATGTCATCAGCAAAGAGTGCTGTTTTATGTTCCTTCTGACCAAGTGTAATACCTTGAATTTTTTGATTCTGTCTTATCCATTGGCTCAGAGGTTCTATGAAGATGGCAAAGAGCAGTGGAGACAAGGGGCAGCCCTGACGACATCCTCTTTCCAGTTCAAAAGATGATGATAATTTACCGTTAATCCTTATTTTAGCTGTTGGTTTTTTATATAATACCTGGATAGTTCTAATGAAGTTGTTATGAAAATTGAAACTGGATAAGATTCTATATAGGAAAGACCAGTCAACCGAATCAAATGCTTTTTCTGCATCTAATCCCAATATGGCTGCTTTTAAATTATATTTTTTTTATATGATGAATTATGTGTGAAGTGCATCTAATGTTATCTTGTGTCTGTCTTTGTCTTATAGAACCTGTTTGGTCTAAATGAATTAAGTCTGTCAGTATATTTTCTAACCTTTTGGCAAGGATAGCGGTAAAAAGTTTATAGTCCTGATTTAACACACTGATTGGTCTGTAGTTGTATGACTGCAATGACCCCTTCTCTCCAGGAGGGGGGGATTTCCCCTGTGTGGAGGACATAGTTAAATGTTTTCATGAGGAGAGGAGATAGTTGCTGTTTAAAGGTTTTGTACCACTCTGCTGTATAACCATCTGCTCCTGGGGATTTGTTAGCTTTACGTTTCATAATTGCTTTTTCTAATTCTTTAGGTTGTATTTCTGCCAGTAGTTTTTTATTTTGTGACTCAGTAAGTTGGGGAAGATTTAATGTATTTAGGAAGGCTTCGGATGCGTTTTTGTGTTTTTTTGCGGGAGTACAAGTTCTTGTAGTAATTCTCTAAGCTTTAAAGAATTTTCTGAATTCTAAATTTTATTTCCTTTGATACTGGGTCTCTGATTTTGTAGATTGCTCTCTCCGTTTGTTGTTTCCTCAGTTTATAGGCTAGTAATTTTGCCGATTTGCTACTTGTTTCATAGTATTTTTGTTTCAGAAATGTAAGTTTCTTCTGGATTTCTATTGTGTAAATCTCATTTATTTGTTTTTTAATTTCCTTAATTTTGAGCGAGTCATTAGAATGAGTGTTGTCTTTGTGCTCTTTTTCTAGTTTCTTAAGTTCTGACTCTAATGTGATTAGTTTTTCTTGTCTCAGTTTCTTTTGGAGTGCCAGTTTTGCGATAATCTTTCCCCTTATTACAGCTTTGCATGTGTCCCACAGTATTAAAGGGGATACTTCTCCATTATCATTTTCTTCCAAATATCTGAGAATATCTGATTCCAATTCATCTTTCAGTGGTCCTTTCAGCACATTTGAATTTAACCTCCAAGAAAATGTATTATTTGTGTATTTTTGGATATTTAAGTCCATATAGATTGGACTGTGGTCAGAGAGATCCATCAGTCCTATTTTACATGTTTTTACTCTTCCAATGTCTCTATTAAACATAAAAAAATAGTCAATCCTTGAGTATGATGAATGTGGTGCTGAGTAAAATGTATAATCTTTTACACTGGGGTTGAATTCCCTCCACACGTCACAGATTCCCATTTCTTTCAGTAGCATTCGAGTTTTTCTACTTTGAGTGTTATTTTGATGTGGAGAATTACCTGATGCATCCCAGTATGGATTCAGTCTTAGATTGAAGTCTCCACCACATATCACTAAACCTTGGGCTTTAGTTATCATTAGGTTAAATGCATTTTTATAAAATTTCCAGTTAGCCCCTGGAGGTGCATATACATTCAGCAGGGTGATATCTTCTCCCTCTAGCCGACCAAGTACCATGCTAAATCTCCCTTCTTTATCTTTGTGTTCTGAATTTTTTTCAAATATAATTTTGGTTGAGATCAATGTCGCTACCCCCCTCCTCCTCCCTGACTTATATGAAGATGAAGAGATCAGTTTAAACCCTTGTCTATTAAGTTTAGTGTGCTCCAAGTCTGTTAGGTGGGTTTCCTGTAAAAATATTATTCCTTCTTTGTCTTTTTTCATTTTGCCTAGAATCTTGGATCTTTTAACTGGATTCAGGATCCCTTTTACATTATATGAGATTATTTTGGTTACACCCTGTTTCTCCATTTTATTGTCTTATTTAGTATAACAGTGTAGTGGCCCTCTTTTATGCTACTCAGAAACTGAAAGAACATTAAGAACATAAAAAACATTAAGAATATAGTATATAAAACTTTAAAGCAAAAACCTGTCAAAAGATCTTCCTAAACTGAGGTCTTCTTAGCGACCTTAGAAGAGCCTTGTGGTTGGTGTGTTGGCTCTGAGGGAGATGCCTCAAACTCTGTAACGTGTTGAGGGCCCCGTCTTACCCCTGTAAGTTGTCCCATGTTTTTAACGTGAATTTCAGATCTCAATCCGAACTTGTAATGTTTTTTTTTTTTAATGCCTATACCCTATGAAATTGTGCGCAACCTCCCACCACCATCACAGCAAACAATCATGTTAATACAGTATTTGTTAGTGTGGAGAGTTCATGTGGTTCATTGTCACATTTCTATTTTAACAAGTTGGGTTTTTTTTTTAAAAGACTTATTTGTTTCTAATATTATGACTGTTCCATGAAATGTTTTACCACTTCATATTTGCTGATTCTGCATCTCCTTTAATGTCTGTTACCTTGTAGGAGGAGGGTTGGATGTGCAGATTGACTAAAAATATCGTTATTCCCTCCTGAAAGCGTCCAGCTTTTCCTTATAGCCCTGGCGCTGGGTTTCCCGCTGCTGGCCCGTGGATTTTGAGGGTCTCTGTGTGCACCACGTTTGAGCCTTGATTCTTTCGATTGGGTCTGCTGCAGGTTTATACACCGTTACCGGGAGCCCTCTTCTCACCATATCTCTGGTTGCTTCTTCCGCCGAGTTGTAGAGACAGGTTTCTTCCCTGTAAAAAACCCTCAGCTTCGCCGGAAATGGAGTTTGAAAGCGCAGTTTCTTCTCTCGTAGTACCTTTTTAGCGTCATTGTATTCCCGACGCTTTTTAAGGACCTCCGGGGCATAGTCATGCTCCACAAAAACTTTTCTTTCTTGGTGCATAAATCCTTTTTTCTGCCAAGCCAGTCTCAAAACCTCATCTTTTGTTCTGAAGTTGGAAAACTTCACCACCACCGATCGCGGGGGGGCTTCTGCCGACGGCCTTGGGGCTAATGAATGGTGCGCCCTTTCTATTTTCAAATCGGTGGATTGGGGAATTTCCAACTTCTCTCTCAGTATGGTTTCCACGCATGCAGCCATTGTGGTGAAACCGTCCTCAACTCCTTCTTTCAGACCATGAATTCTTATGTTGTCCCTTCTTAGTCTTCCTTCCATGTCGGTTAGCTTAGCCTCCAGTCTTGTCTGTTGTTTGAGTAATTCCAGCGTGGTTTCTTCCAGCCCTTTTATTCTTTCCTCTGCTTCCATGATTCGGTCCTCAGCCTGGTCCACTCTGTTGTTTGTCCTTTTTATTTCGTCTTTAATTTCACGAAATTCGGCCCAACACTCTCGGCGAAATTCTCTTAATTCTTGAAGTACCGTTTTTAAGCTAACCGTGTTGCTAGCCTCATTTTGCTCCTCTATTTCCGAGTGGTTGTTGTCCTCCAGGTCAGATTCTCCGGCCGATGCGTGTCTTGGCCTGGTAAATGTCGATCTCTTCTGTTTTCCTTTAGGCATAATGACTTTGTCTTTTGATTTTCACTCATCCATAAATCCGTTAAATCTGATTTTCATGGTATTTTCACGGATGGGGTCTGGGAGCTTCAGCGTTAAGCTGCTACCACCATGGTGTCCAGACCGGAAGTCCTGCTGTACAGATTTTTAATGATACACTTTAACCTACAGTTATTATATTCATTGAGTTGTTTTACAAAGGGATCATTACCTCCGCCAAGGGAGGAGGTAATGTTTTCAGTGGCGTTGGTTGATTTGTCTGTTGGCTTGTCTGTTACCAACATAACTCAAAAAGTTATGAATGGATTTTGATGAAATTTTCAGAAAAGGTGTGTATTGGCATGGGGAACAGATGATTAGATTTTGGTGATGATCTGAGAGTGCATACCTCCACCAAGGGCTTTGTTTGTATTTGTGCAGCAGGATTACACAAAAACTACCAGATGGATTTGGATGAAATTTTCACCAGAGGTGGTTCTTGGGCTACAGAGGAACCCATTACATTATGGTGATGATCTGGGAATGCATACCTCTGCTAAGTCTCTTAACTTTTCACAGTGTGTTAGCAACAATACTCCAAAACTAATGGGCAGACTTTGATGCAATTTTCACCACAAGTGGCTCTAGGCCTACACACAAACCCATTACATTTTGGAGGTGATCCATAAGAGATGGAAGGAGCCTTGGCAGAGGTATACACTCTCTGAGTGCTTTTCTAGCTTGTATTCTTGTTGTTTTTTAATCTAGTCTTTGGGTGTATTTATGTGCAAACACATAGGTGGCAACTGTAATCTCTCACAGCGATTAATAAATTAAGCTTAACTAACTATACATGATCAGACATTAAAGGTAGGTAACTTGCTATCTTCTCTTTGGCCACAGATTGGTTTCGTGCTGTATCCTCCCCATGGGCCTGAGTGGGACCTGAAAGATCACAGTAATGTTATGTTCATCACCATGTGTTACTCCTGGCATTTCGCCTTTGCCATGCTTATCGTGGGCCTGCTGTACTGGACTGTGGGCTGGTAAGAAACAGATTCACACAGACATCTCATACTGATTGTCCAGCAAGTCAGCTAATGAAACATAGTTAAACATACGTTGTTTGATCCAAGCATGTTGAAGGACAGCCTCTGTCTGTCTGTGGATCTTTAAAAAGTTTTACATTTGTTTACGCAAAATGATACTTAATTATCCCTACAAATGACAGTTATTCCCCAAATTCCTCTTCTGCAGGTCTTAAAAATTCCATCAATATCATAAACATGAATGCTGTATTTTCTTGTATCACAGATTCAAAATCTTATGCAGCTTAACAAAATTTGTAGTTACTCATCTGCATTTTGCAAGGGTTTTTTTTTTGTAATTACCAATTTCTATTTTGCATTTTGATTAAGAGAAAGGGGGGGGGGCAGTTGCAGGAATACATGTTAGCATCTAATTTAAATTACTCAGTTGTCTGATCCTGCCCCAGTCCTGCAGAAGTGCACATTTAATATGAGCAAGATTAATATGAAATATTTGCAGCAATTTTAACTCCATCTGAAAAGTACTTAGAGAACATGTTGTTCCACCAGCACTTGAAAGTGATTTTAGGTTAGATTTTGCACACTGCAGTGAACTGACTCCCTCTGGCTTTCTTTCTGTTACTCTCAGACACTGGTCTGTATAGAGAACACTGGATTGCGCACTGGCCAGCAGAAGTGAAGCAACCAGAAACTCTGTGGCCGTCATTTTAGTACACCCAAAACACTCATCGAGCCAATGGAGAATGAATGGGTTTACTAGTAAACGGTGCCACTTTTACCTCAATAACCTCCCAAAAAATTAACAGATTTTGAACTTCTTGGTATGGAGACACAGTTTATAATCTTGTGCAACTGGTGAACTATAGAAATCGAGTTGACATTATGTTTAGTGGCTGTGGGAACCCTGGATAGTCGGAAAAGTAAAGCCAAGGTGAGTAGTTCTGTGGGTAATACATGCAGTAAGTGTATGTAGGCATGTTGTCATAATAATAGTCCTAATGATAGTCCTATCACTCTATAAAAGCAATAAATCTGTGTGTCTGTCTGTCATGTTAATAGGACATCATAGGACAGCCTATGATCTCTGCCTGAACATCATAAGACGTCCTATGAACTCAGGCATCATAGGACGACTCGCGATGCCTATATGACGGCACATAGACAAATGTGTCTTTATGATGTCATATACATCAAGCCTGCCCTCATGTCTTTATGATGTCATATACAGTGACAGACATCAGGCAACATGTCTTTATGATGTCATATACATCAAGGCTGCCTTCATGTTTCTATGATGTCATATACAGCACGTTTCTAGGACATCATAGGACGGCCTATGATCTCTGCCTCATAATCATAGTGCGTCCTATGAACTCAGGCATCATAGGACGACTCGCCATGCCTACATGACGGCAAATGTGTAACCTTGACGAATGCCAGTCTACACTACAAATAAAATGCCAAGCAAAGCGCTGATTTCCACTGGGTGCTCCGGTTTCTTGGTTTCTATGGGCATGCACGGGCCTTCCTGAACAGGGTCAAAAGCCACTTTTTCAGGATCGTGCCGATGAACTGGAGTTACAACGCACCTATCCCCCAACCAGTGGTCTGAACAAAGAAGAAGACCCACCAGATGGAGAGCAATAGAATGAGGAGAACTGCTGCACATCAGAAAGGATACCGTGAACATGAAACACCTCAGGTTCCACCAGTACGCCGCAGGCATGACTGGGAACAACACAGCCGTCTGAGACAGGAGGAGACCCTTCAGCGGTCTGAACGAAGAAGGCCCACCAGATGATGTCTATATGACAGCACATAGACAGAGCACATGACTCCCTACAAGACATATACTGTATATACACACATGGACAAAATTGTTGGTACCCCTCTGTTAATGAAAGAAAAACCCTCAATGGTCACAGAAATAACTTGAATCTGACAAAAGTAATAAATAAAAATTCTATGAAAATTAACCAGTGAAAATCAGACAATGCTTTTGAATTGTGGTTCAACAGAATTATTTAAAAAAAAAAAAACAAACTCATGAAACAGGCCTGGACAAAAATGATGGTACCCTTAACTTAATATTTTGTTGCACAACCTTTTGAGGCAATCACTGCAATCAAACGATTTCTGTAACTGTCAATGAGACTTCTGCACCTCTCAGCAGGTATTTTGGCCCACTCCTCATGAGCAAACTGCTCCAGTTGTCTCAGGTTTGAAGGGTGCCTTCTCCAGACGGCATGTTTCAGCTCCTTCCACAGATATTCAATAGGATTTAGATCAGGGCTCATAGAAGGCCACTTTAGAATAGTCCAATGTTTCGCTCTTAGCCATTCTTGGGTGTTTTTAGCTGTGTGTTTTGGGTCATTATCCTGTTGTAAGACCCATGACCTGCGACTGAGACCAAGCTGTCTGACACTAGGCAGCACATTTCTCTCTAGAATACCTTGATAGTCTTGAGATTTCATTGTACCCTGCACAGATTCAAGACACCCTGTGCCAGATGCAGCAAAGCAGCTCCAGGACATAACAGAACCTCCTCCACGTTTCACAGTAGGGACAGTGTTCTTTTCTTGGTATGCTTCATTTTTGCGTCTGTGAACATAGAGCTGATGTGCCTTGCCAAAAAGTTCCAGTTATGTCTCGTCTGTCCATAGGACATTCTCCCAGAAGCTTTAGGCCCTTTTCCACTAGCCCAGTTCGCCTCGCCTCGCCTCAATTCGCCACTACTTGTTTCGGCCGCGGTTGTGTCTCCATAGCAGCCAGGTAAAGTGGGGTAAAGCTGGGGTGGGCGGGATTTTTTTTTTACAGCAAGGCGGCGCCACACTCCCGTGACGTAAAACACGCGACCCAAACAAAACATAATATGGCGGCTGTACAAGGCGACTCCTCGGTCTGTGGCTTTTTGTCACCGTAAATGCCAAAAAGGACCGCCAGACAAGGGTGCAGGCGGCGAGACGAAACACTCTGGAATAGTACTGCAGCTTCTGGGAGAGCCGAAGACGTGAGGATACAAACTAAGTCATATTTGACGGTAAGCTAATGGTTGCTAATGCTAGTTTGCTATAAGTACGTCGTGCTACACTGTAATGTCTGCAAGTTATCGCTGTTAGGTACTAAAATATGTATGCTGTGTGTGTGTGTTTCAGATGGCTCTGTTGTGGGAAAATACCGCTTCAAGCGGTCGGTCTGGCGTTCAACACAGCCTGTCACTGATGTCAACAAAGCCCGTCACTGATGTCACCCCAGCTTCACAGACGATTAGTGGTTATAGAGCTTAAGAATGTCTGTAGAAATGTTTATTTCCTGTGCAAAAAATTGCTCTGATCTGCATGAAAACCATGGAGAGACTGTTGAGACATCATGGGACGTACCTGCTCCAGCAGCACTGAGTCTGAGGTGGTGTCATAGCAAAAAATGATCAGCTGACACAACTTGATCGCCAGGTTAATAACTATATTAGCCACAAAATATATATTCAAAAAGTAAACAGTACTGAGTTAGGTATAATAAGATATATTTGACAGTTATGATGCATTTTAGGCCAAAACAAACTTGATCTAGGATTAAAAGCAATTAAAATAATGCAGTCACAAGGTTACATGGAAAATACTTGATTTACTAGATACATGTACCGTATTTTTGGGACTATAAGGCGCACCGGATTATAAGGTGCAATATCAATGAACGGTCTACTTGATGGTCTATTTTCATACATAAGGCACACCGGATTATAAGGCGCATTAAAGCGAGGTAATCGGATCCGGGAAAAATTATTTTTTTGCGTGCATGGAAAGAAAATCCTCTCTGTAGTCATTATAGATACATATAGCGCAATTGTCTGCGAGTGTGAATGACCTGTTCCACGAGCAGGTGGAACGTTTTGGGTCCGTGGCTGTTTACATCGCCATATTGGCCAGGATACTTGCTCGGTACTCGATACGGCTCGCTCTCTGGCGGCGGCCCCGATAAGTAAACATTTGCCGGGACGCTTGAATTCTTTCGTCCCAAAAATATCATTTTTAAATATTAATTACAGCTAAACGGGAGCAGTTTCAATGCGGAAATTTCTCATACAAATCCTAGTATACGTGCTCTATACACCATCGGCTTTTGGGTATCGACTACCTGGATCCGGGAATTTTTTTTTTTTTTTTTTTTTTTTTTGCGTGCATGGAAAGGAAATCCTATCTATAGTCATTATAGACACATATAGCGCAATTGTCTGCGAATGTGAATGACCTGTTCCACGAGCAAATGTACGTTTTTTGGTCCGTGGCTGTTTACATCCCAAACGGGAGCAGTTTCGATCCACGATTCATTGGCAGATAGTGTCGTAACTCGCTAGCAATTTAACTTTGAACGACCTGTTGACACCAATATCTAGCGGTTGGAGTTCTTTGGTTCGTCGGCCTCCGTCGGTCTATGATGACCATGGAAGAGAATCCTAAAGATCTACTCTGCTGGAACAGCACCGCCTGTGGCTGAACAGGCCGATGCACGAATGGCAGTCCCTGTCACACAGGTTGCACTTGTGGGTGGTCTCTGTGCTGCTGGGTCTGTGGCGGTTCTTCCTGCGGGTCCTTTTTTCATCTGCTGCAGCAGTCAGTCTCTCTTCACTCGCCTTGAGCTGTCTGGTCAGGGTGCCTCTCCATTTGGAGTGGTCCGTTGCAAGGTCTTCCCAGCGCTCTGTGTTGATCTCCAGGGCCTTCATGTCTCTCTTGCAGACGTCTCTAAAGCGCAGCTGTGGGCGGCCAACGTTTCTCCTGCCAGTCGCCAGTTCTCCGTAGAGGACGTCTTTGGGGATTCTGCCATCCTCCATATGGTGAACGTGGCCTAGCCAGCGGAGCCTGCGCTGCCTGAGTAGAGTGAACATGGAGGGAAGGCCGGCGTGGGACAGAACTTCCATGTTGGCACTTTGTCCTGCCAGGATATGTCCAGGATGTGGCGAATGCAACGCAAGTGGAAGGAGTTCAGTCTCTTTTCCTGCCGGGCGTATGTTGTCCACGTCTCACTCCCATAGAGCAGTGTGCTGATGACGCAGGCGTTGTACATTGCCATCTTCGTCTTGACAGAGAGTTTGGGATTCTCCCACACTCGTGTGGTGAGGCGAGCGAGTGTGAAGGCTGATTTTCCAATCCTCTTGTCGATCTCTGTATCAAGGGAGAGGTTGTTGCTGATCGTGGACCCCAGGTACGTGAACTGATTCACGACCTCCAGCTCGTAGTTGTCGATGGTGATGGTTGGTGGTGCTTCCGTGCCTTGCGCCAAGACGTTAGTCTTCTTCAGGCTGATGGTAAGCCCGAAGTCCTTGCATGCCTGGGAGAAGCGGTCCATCAGGGTCTGAAGCTCCTGCTGTGTGTGGGTTGCGACTGCAGTGTCGTCTGCGAACAGCATGTCTCTGATTAGAGCCTCGCATACTTTGGTTCTGGCTTTCAGGCGGGCAAGGTTGAAAAGCCTGCCGTCAGATCTTGTATGCAGGTAGATTCCCTCTGTTGCTGTGCTGAAGGCATGCCTCAGGAGCATAGCAAAGAAAATCCCAAAGAGGGTTGGCGCAAGTACACAGCCCTGTTTCAGTCTGCTGCGTATGTTGAATGGCTCTGAGACGTTGCCGTCGTGCTGCACTATCCCCTGCATGTTGGTGTGAAACGATTCGATGAGGCTTTGCAACTTTGGTGGGCATCCTATCTTTGGCAGGATCTTGAAAAGGCCCTCTCTGCTGACCAGATCGAACGCTTTGGTGAGGTCGATGAAGGCGACGTACAGGGGCATGTTCTGTTCTCTGCATTTCTCCTGGAGTTGGCGGATGGAGAATATGTCTACCGTCGATCACTCAGCGCGGAAGCCACACTGAGACTCAGGGTAGACACGTTCGGCAAGCTTCTGTAGATGAACGAGAACAACTCGTGCGTAGACTTTGCCAACAATGCTGAGGAGGGAGATGCCCCTGTAGTTGTTGCAGTCGCTTCTCTCCCCTTTGTTTTTGTAGAGGATGATGATCTTGGCGTTCCTCATGTCCTGTGGTACGGCACCTTCCTTCCAGCACTGGCAGAGGACGTCATGCAATGGCAGCAGTAAGGCAATCTTGCAGTGCTTGATCAGGTCGGGGGGTATGCCATCGTTGCCGGGTGCCTTGCCAGCGGCCAAGTTATCAATGGCCTTGCTGAGTTCGTCAATGGTTGGCTTGACGTCAAGTTCGTCCATGGATGGCAGGCAGTCGATGGCATCAAGGGCTGACGGTGTCACGGTGTTCTGTCTGGAGTAGAGGTCGGAGTAGTGTTCCACCCATCTCTCCATCTGCTTGTTCTTTTCTGTGATCATCTCCCCAGTGGAGGATTTGAGGGGGGCCGTCTTGCTCTGAGTCGGACCAAGTGCTTTCTTGATGCCATCGTACATACCACGGATGTTCCCTGTTATGGCAGCGGTTTGAATGTCTTGGCTGAGCTGAGTCCAGTACTCATTGGCACAGCATTGAGCAGTCTGCTGAACTTTGCTTCTCGCAGCCCTGAGAATCTGAAGATTCTTCTTGTTTGGGTACTTCTTGTACTCAGCAACTGCTGAGCGCTTGGCTTCAATGACGGGGGTCATCTCGGTCGACTTGGCATCAAACCAGTCCTGTGACTTCGAGGTCTTCCTCCCAAAGGTTGCCAAGGCTGTGCGGTGGATGGTGTTTCACAGCTCTTCCCACTTCTGCTTTGCAGATTCTCCTTCTTGTGGTACACCAAGTTCCTTCTCAAAGGTGGAGGCAAACTGCTCAACAAGTTCTGGTTGGGCCATCTTGCTGGTGTCAATCTGTGCCTTTCCAGGCTGTCTAGCATGATGGAATTTCTTCAGCTGCAGCTTGACCTTGCAACACACCAATGAATGGTCTGTGTCGCAATCTGCACTCTGGAACGAACGGGTGATTAGCATGTTCTTCAGTGAGGTGCGCCTGGTCAGGATCAAGTCCAGCTGGTGCCAGTGCTTTGAGCACGGATGTCGCCAGGAAACCTTGTGTTGGGGCTTGGTCTTGAAGAACGAGTTTGTGATGCACAGATCGTGATATGTGCAGAACTTGAGCAGCCGCTGGCCGTTCTCGTTCATTCTGCCCACGCCAAATGATCCAAGACAGGAGGGCCAAGAGTCGTGGTCAGCACCCACTCTGGCATTGAAGTCTCCAAGGAGAATGAGTTGTTCAGAGTTGGGGATGATCCTGACAGTTGTTGCGAGATTCTCGTACAACTCGTCTTTTGCCTCTGGTGTGGCTGTCAGTGTTGGGGCATACACACTGACGAGGGTGACTGGGCCTTGAGTGGTGTTGAGGCAGAGGGTGAGGAGCCGTGCAGAGCCGTGTTCCCTGTGTTCGTCACTGCCCTTTCCCTGCCAGTAGAACGTGTAGTCCTTGTCTCTCAGTGTGCCTGCGTCAGCCAACCTTGTTTTCTGGAGAGTGGCGATATCCACTCCCAGTCTCTTCAGCTCATTATTGATGATGGCAGTCTTCCTGGTGTCGTTGATGTTCTTGAGGTTAGCAGCGAGTCCTGTCATCATAGTGCGGACGTTCCAAGTTCCCAGTTTTAGAGTTGGTCTCTTTTGTTTTTTTGTCTTGCCTGGTGTGAAGGTTCTCAGCGTGCTGTTTGGACTTCTCCTCATCCCCATGCACCCAATGAGGAAAGCAAGCTGTGGCGGGACAACACCTTATTGGCTGGGGGCTGCCCAGCTTGAGGCGGGCGGTAGCTGTCCAGTGAGATCCGATGATCCCTCCCACCGTTGGGAAAACCCCTGGTGCCACACTCTACGCCAATTGAGCGGTGGCATATCATCGGTAACTGTCATTCCCCGTGTTTTGTCTACGCCAAAGGCGAAGCTGGAGTGTCCTCTCCAGTGATCCGGTGTTCTACCTTCCAGCGTTGGGCGTTGGTAGGATTCAAGCCTGGGCAGGAAGATATGGAGGACAAGATGTTGCCCATGCAGCATGTCCCCCCTCTCCACGTCACTAATGAATCCAAAGGAACAGCAGGGCTGCTACAGTTTGGCACCAGCACCGTCACAGGAGCTGCCAGAACGATGTTGAGCACAACAGAGAACTGCCTTAGGGGCTCCGACTCCGGATTTTTCCTCAGGGTTGACTCCCGAAGCCTTTCCCATGACCGGGTGTGCCTCAAGGCAGCGGAGGTTTGAAATCAGGGTTTACCTTCCCCTAGATGGGCTACCTTCCCAGGTTGACGAGCCACCATCTACCCGAAGCATCTGGTTTTAAGGCGCCAGATTTCCACCCTCGCCCCTTCTCCTATTAGTAAAAGCAGTTCCGCCGGGCTTAGAGACTAAACCACACGGGCAGGCTAGGAGTTGGACTTAGTTGTCAGAGGCTTTTCGAGACGCACGCCATAAGGAGCATTTTATGAGCACTGGGAGCTTAACCCCAGTGCCGCTCCTGGCAATGACAACCTTGGAACCAGCAAGCTCCGAATTAGTTTGCTTCACTTGGGTTTTGACAGTATCGGTGAGATGGGCGCGCATGGAGTCGCAGATCAATAGGGACAGAGATTTGCGGCAAAAGCCACCCGGCCATTATGTTGAAGCACATATTACTCCCCGAGGCTCCTGACTACCGTAATGCTCCGACAATCCATCAAGCGGTTCAGCTTGGTAGCTTACCAAGTCGTACTAAAACATTTTTGACAGATTTTTGAGCGCCGTGTACCACATAAAACCGGTTCGAGGTGAGTAATAAGCACAACCAGAATTAATACATAAGGCGCACCGGATTATAAAGCGCACTGTCGATTTTTGAGAAAATTAAAGGATTTTAAGTGGCCTTATAGTCCAAAAAATACGGTACTGTAGAAATATATATTCTCTGCATCAACAATGTACTATACATGCATTCATGTAGTATTGCACTGGGAATTGCACTGACAATAAACCTCTGAAGTTTTTGCAGATGTGTCTCTTTTTTTATATGTGAAGGTTACCACCATGTGGCACAAATTTAATACTAACAGATTGGAAAAGCTGTCTAAGAACAATCCAGCAGTTTGAGAAATCACTTTTGGTTTGGTGTAAGTCTGTCAACAGGATTATGAACCATAAAGCAGTTTGTGTTAAAATGTTAAATCCCATTAAACCCTAACCCACAGGTGTCCAATCATGTACCATGGAGGGCCAAGACCCTGCAGGTTCTCTCTTCTACCCAGTCTCTTCAGCAGGTGTTCTCACTGATCAGCAGTCAGTGGGAGAAATTCAGTGGAATCTGCTGTTGAAGACACTGTTTGGAGGCAAAACCTGCAGGGTCTTAGCCCTCCATGGCACATGATTAGACACCCCCGCCCAAACCCATTATGATGAAGAACAGATGCTAATATGGCCCAGAATTCCTCCATACGTATACTGGTACTATCACTAAAGTATGCAGGGTCTTCTGCGGTGGCACATCCAACAATACAGTCTTCAGTTAATAAAATAATTGTCTTGGTTACTTTTCTTAAAAATGAGTCATTATTTTCAAGGTCACCGATTAATGGTTTGTACTGTTTACTCTTTTCCCACCAGTGTGTTAACAGACAAAATAGAAAATCATGATGCAAACACATAAGTCACTAAATTGTTTATTACAATCAGCAGCAAATTCCAGATTATTCAGAATGTGCAAAATTCAAACTGTAAAAAAAAACAAAACAGAATGGGTCACTCAGCAGCTGGGATGTGCAGCTCACACTGGTCCCAGTTCAGCAGATCTTCGGCCTGCATCTCTGTAAATAGTGACGCAAGGTCCAGTTTGGGGTGGATCGTTTCCCTCTTGCCTAGACAAAAAGACAGAAATGGGTGGTGGATAATTAAAGCACGTTTAAAACATATTTGGGAAATACACTTGTCGCTAAAAGCCAGTGGTGGAATGTGAATGAATGAATGAATCTTTATTTCAGATGGATTAAAAGTAAAGATTAAAAGAAAATAATAATATAACAAAGGGGAAAAAAAATCTAACAAGGTTGAATTAAACAATAACTCCTCCGATTATACAGTTCAACATAGGTTATCTGAAATAGGTGATGGCTGAAGCCGCAGCTTATATTGTCCACCCATATTCCATCCAAGAATTCAAAAGAAAAACAAAACAGGAGCGATTCCAATTCAAATGTGACAATAAAGTACTTTGTTGTTGTATTTAACCACAATTTTCATGTAGCTGTGCTTCAGTAAAGTCGATTTTACAAGGGCTGGGTTCCATTTCAAATCATCTGTTTTTACTGTGGCCTCAGCAATCAGAATGAATTAATACATTCACTTGAATGGGATCTAGTACTTTAACTGAAGGTGTGCATCACCGAGTATGGAGTCGCTCAGTCAAAATATGGAGTTTTTATCAAGAAAAGTTTGTCTTGTCTGTAAAAGTGTCTGTTCTTGCCCTGGCTTCAAGTGTGGGCGGTGTTCTGTACTTGTATTGCTAAAATATAAAAGGATGCAGTACAATGGGTCTCAAATATTTGTAATGTGTCCTGTTACTGCATGAGTTTATTGATGATAGACTATAAACTACACATATAAACTAAATTATATTGATGACTGAACAACTCCCATTCCCCAAAAGATACAGTTATGAACATAACTCACAAAGGATCACACAAGTGATCTGACAAAAAAATAAATACATCAACAAGCGGTTTATTTTACAGTTGATGTGCCATTCATTTTCAATTATTCTGTAATTAATATTCACACAACCAAATAAATCTCAGTTCAGTCCCTTTTATGTTAAGTGGAAATTGTGCTACTTTGGTTTTGACACTTTACCTATAAAAGCAAAGGATTTCAGTACTTTCCACAGTGACGAGGTCCGTTGTGGGGCAGCGGCTTTTCCTTTCCTCTTGCCTAGACGAACGACAGAAATGGATGGTGGTTAGTTAAAGCAAGTTCAACACTTATACTGGCACATCTCAAAAATGAGAATATTATGAAAAAGTAAAATATTTTTGTCACTCATTTCAGAAAGTGAAACCCTTATATAGATTCATTACACGGACAGTGATATATTGCAAGTGTTTATTTTAATTTTGATGATTATGGCTACAGCCCATATTAACCAACATTTCAGCGGCCAACATTTCTATTTAAAAACTTAAATTCTATTAAAATAAATAAACGCTTGAGATATATCACTGTCTGTGTAATGAATCTATATACAGTGGGGCAAAAAAGTATTTAGTCAGCCACCAATTGTGCAAGTTCTCCCACTTAAAAGATGAGAGAGGTCTCCAATTTTCATCATAGGTATACCTCAACTATGAGAGACAAAATGAGAAAAAAAAAAATTCAGAAAATCACATTGAAGGATTTTTAATGAATTAATTGGTAAATTCCTCAGTAAAATAAGTATTTGGTCACCTACAAACAAGCCAGATTTCTGGCTCTCACAGACCTGCAACTTCTTCTTTAAGAGGCTCCTCTGTCCTCCACTTGTTACCTGTATTAATGGCACCTGTTTGTACTCATTATCATAAAAGACACCTGTCCACAACCTCAAACAGTCAGACTCCAAACTCCACTATGGCCAAGACCAAAGAGCTGTCAAAGGACACCAGAAACAAAATTGTAGACCTGCACCAGGCTGGGAAGACTGAATCTGCAATAGGTAAGCAGCTTGGTGTGAAGAAATCAACTGTGGGAGCAATTATTAGAAAATGGAAGACATACAAGCCCACTGATAATCTCCCTCGATCTGGGGCTCTACGCAAGATCTCACCCCGTGGGGTCAAAATGATCACAAGAACGGTGACCAAAAATCCCAGAACCACATGGGGGGACCTAGTGAATGACCTGCAGAGAGCTGGGACCAAAGTAACAAAGGCTACATCAGAAACACACTACGCCGCCAGGGACTCAAATCCTGCAGTGCCAGACGTGTCCCCCTGCTTAAGCCAGTACATGTCCAGGCCCATCTGAAGTTTACTAGAGAGCATTTGGATGATCCAGAAGAGGACTGGGAGAATGTCATTTGGTCAGATGAAACCAAAATAGAACTTTTTGGTAAAAACTCAACTTGTTGTGTTTGGAGGAGAAAGAACACCATACCTACTGTGAAGCATGGGGGTGGAAACATCATACTTTGGGGCTGTTTTTCTGCAAAGGGACCAGGATGACTGATCCGTGTAAAGGATAGAATGAATGGGGTCATGTATCGTGAGATTTTGAGTGAAAACCTCCTTCCACCAGCAAGGGCATAAACGTGGCTGGGTCTTTTAGCATGACAATGATCCCAAACACACTGCCTGGGCAACGAAGGAGTGGCTTCGTAAGAAGCATTTCAAGGTCCTGGAGTGGCCTAGCCAGTCTCTAGATCTCAACCCCATAGAAAATCTTTGGAGGGAGTTGAAAGTCTGTGTTGCCCAGCGACAGCCCCAAAACATCACTGCTCTAGAGGGGATCTGCATGGAGGAATGGGCCAAAATACCAGCAACAGTGTGTGAAAACCTTGTGAAAACTTACAGAAAACGTTTGGCCTCTGTCATTGCCAACAAAGGGTATATAACAAAGTATTGAGATGAACTTTTGTTATTGACCAAATACTTATTTTACCGAGGAATTTACCAATTAATTCATTAAAAATCCTTCAATGTCTGTCAATTCTGGATTTTTTTTTTCTTATTTTGTCTCTCATAGTTGAGGTATACCTATGATGAAAATTGGAGACCTCTCTCATCTTTTAAGTGGGAGAACTTGCACAATTGGTGGCTGACTAAATACTTTTTTACCCCACTGTAATATACAGATTTCACTTTCTGAATGAGTGACAAAAAAATATTGAATTTTTTCATGACATTCTAATTTTTGGAGATGTAGCTGTATTAGGGAAACACACTTATGAAAGTCAGTGGTGGGATGTGACAAAAATGCTTTGTTTCCCTGACCAGCACCGCAGGATCCACTCTGTACAGGTACAAGTACATTATCAATCCAGGGATTTATGGTGGAACAGCACAACAACACTGTTCCAACACCTTTTATGGAAAATCCACAGAATAGGTGTGTGGGTCTATTCTGACGCTTTAGAAAATTATATGAATGAATTCATAAATCACTGGTTTGAAAATGCACCTGTATATGTTGAGATTTCGGCTCCTGGGGTCCACTTGACCTGCATCCAAAATAAGGACTTCTGTTGGCTACCAACAAACGTGGGGAATACCCTTACGACCCAGTGCTGACCTGGTGAAGGTTCTGGCAGCTCTGGCTCCGTTTCGCCCCGTTTCCGACCTCTAAAGGCTCGCCTCTGATGCTAACCCAGATGCTAACCCAGAGAAACTACAGCAGTGAGAAGGTATTCTTTACGTCTGGCGAATGGTCATCTGTGTGTGATGAAATAGATAATGGTGTCGTCTACCGTTACTCCCCAGAGGGCGAACTGATCCGCAGTGCGGTGGAACCAAGAGCGCGTGTGTATTAATTCACACAAGAGCGCAATTTACTGAATCTATCACGCTAACGCTAAGCTAACGCTAATGCTAAGCTAACGTTAGCCCCGCCAATCCAATGATCAGCCCCGCGGAACGTTACTCCTGTTGGGCTTCAAAGCTATCCAAGCTAACAAAGCTATCTCGGTAAACCTATGCTGGTTTGCTAAATACATGTCAGTATCTTGTTAGATAACCACCTGACTTGTCTTCTGGACTAAATGAACTAACGCCAGATATGGCTGGTGACATCTATGGTGACAACCCTCCCCCGCATGGGCTACCTACAGCATTCCCACGTCAGATGTCCGTCTGCGAGCTGCTGTGCTTTATGCAGAACAAGATGGATGCTGCCCCGATGGACTATCTTGTGAAACTGGTTAGCGACTTCTATGATGAGAACCAGGTTAAAGGAGCAAAGAAGTTGCTGTTCGAGCAGTGTCCAGAGGGAAAATCGCGGTTTAAGAAGAGGATGAAGAAGGAAGACAACATCGTCGATATCTACCACAAGCTGAATGAGGCTGGTCAGCTGGCACCACAATACGTTGCCCTGAACCTCAAGGATTTGCCACCAGCTTCGTTGGAGTCATTTGACCTTGCCAGGCTGTCTAAGGATGTGTGCCGTGTGATGTCCCTTGGAGAGAGCTTTGCTACCGCGTTCAAAACGATATCAGCTATCCAGGATGACATGGCGGCAATAAAGTCCAAACTCGGCGACACACCCCCTCCAGCTGACGCCCGGGTCGTGGAAGATGATGATGAAGATGACGATGAGGCTGGCAGTACTCAGAGTGCTGTCAACATCCCCAGCGATGAGGAGACTGTGGTAGCAGCTGTCGACCACGCCCCGGTCACCACTGCAGCCCGTGGTCCTCCACCTACTGCCACGTCCGAAGGGGAGTTTTTGTTAAGACTTCTGCTATTGAAGTGTATTATTGACAGTTTACCATCTAATTGCACTTGACTTTTGAATTGCTTTTCAGTGTAATATTCACAGTGGTTATGAATATTATTGAAAAAGTGGTTATCGGGATCAATATCATTCTCCATCTCTTGTGGTTTATGTTCAGCATAGTGGCATATTTTTAGAGTTTGAGTTTCCTCACTCTGTGTTTCATAGACAGTGTTCATTTGTATTTATCTAAGTCAGTAGCATCTCTGATCATTATACTTTTTGCTTGCTCAGGTGTTCCATTTAGTTTAATCCAAATTCTACAATTTCTTGTCCAGGTTGACTGTATCCTATTTTGTTTTTTTAGCATCCGTGCCTGCCGTGCTAATTCAGCGGTTTTTTTTGTCAGGTGTTCATTTAGGTAAACTTGAGTTTCCTTTAGTTTTTTGGCCTGCCTCAGTATGTCATTTTTCACCCTCCTGTTCACAAAGCGCATCACAATTGATTTCTTTGTTTTGTTATCTTTCTTCGGTAAAGCATAACAGGCTGAGATCGCATTGACTTCTACCTTAATGTCTTTATCATTAAGGAACTGAAGCACTTGGTTTTCTAGGGACATTGATTCACTTATGGAAGCATGTTCACCACTCAATCCTGTTGCGGCATGGGTGTAGGACTGATGTCTGATGTCTAGTCCACTTATAACTAGGTCATCAATGCGAGAACCTTGTTCAAGATCCTCGACGCGTTGCTCCAAAAGACGCCCGTGTTGCTCCAGGTCCATAATTTTTTTGTCTTTTTCTTTTATTATTGAATGTAGGGCTTGTACCTCTTGTATTAGGTTTATTATTTTGGCCTGTTGGTTAGTCATTTTGGCCAATTCTTCTAACACAAAGTTCAGAGATTTTTTAATTTCTTCCATTTCCTCTTTTTTGGGTGGCATTTTACTGACCTGTGGATAGAAATAAACAGAGAATCCGGCTAGGCTATTGCCGGTGCCTGCCTCCGTCTACCTGGCCAGTTATGTCGCACACCGCCGGCGCAGCCGGAATCCACCGATCACAGCCACTCGTCGCTGTCTGGCTGGGTGGCTCCTCCGCTGGGCCCCGTCACCGCCAGTTATGTCGCACTCCGCCGGCGTAGCTCTAATCCACCGATCACCTCCGCCGATCGGTGGCCGATCACCTCCGCCGATCGGTGGCCGATCACCGTCGCTCGCTGTCGTCTGGCTGGGTGGCTCTTCCGCTAGGCCCCCGTCACCGACCGCCGTCAGTCTGGTAGTTCCTCGGCTGGGCCTTGCAAATTGGGCTCCGATTCAGGCCACTGTCCTGCTGAATCCAGGTGGCCCTCGTCTCTCACCAACGCTGCGCTCGAGCTCCCAATCGCCGCCTCGGTAGGTTCGTCCGGTAAGCCCTCACCGGGGACTGAGCCGCTTCGTGTCGGAGTTAGGTGACGCACAGGGGCTAGTGTTAAGCTAACCAGTATTAGCTTGGCAGAAGTTTCAGATAGAGCGCAGCGGTTCTACCCGATTAAAGGGGCATTCTGACGGGATTCTGACGGGGGTGGAAATTCAGCCCGTGGGGTCCGTCACGAGCGCCGATCGCTGTTGATTAGGTTCTTTTAATGGGAAGAAATCAGCGACTTTGTCTCAGCGTTGAAAAAGTGTGACCATCCCGGTCGCCATCTTGAAAAAAAAAAAATGTCATGTGATAACCATGACATTGTGTTGTTGCAGGAACACTGGTTATTCAAAAACGAATTGTCTATTCTGAGCAGATTACATGGTGACTTTATAGGACAAGGTGTCTCCTTTATGGATACGAAAGAACGTGTTATTTTAGGTCGCCCCTATGGCGGCGTCGGTATCCTATGGCGGAAGTCACTTGCGAACAGTTGTGTTGTGAAAACTTACGATTGCTTAAGAGTTATAGGTATTGAAGTCAACCTGGGTGACTTTCACTGTCTTATATTATGTGTATATTTCCCCTATGACAATGTTGAAAACTTGGATGAATACTTGCACTGCCTGAGTCTTGTTAAACGTATCACCGAGGACTTTCCAACTCCATATGTGTTCACAATTGGTGACTTCAACGCTAATACAGCACGTTCTAGTTGTTTTGGAAACGAACTGGTGTCTTTTTGTGAGAGTTACTCCCTACACATCTCGGACAGGATTATCTTACCAAGTGATACCTTTACTCATGTTAGCTTGGCCCACGGCTCTACATCATGGCTTGATCACTGTGTGACTACATCCTCAGGCCATGATAACGAATCCAATATCAAAGTTCTGCTTGACTATGTGAGTTCTGATCATGTACCCTTATCCATAGATACTGAGGTATCTAGTGCTGTAAATGGACCCGGGAAGCTCCCTCAGCCACAACGAGCAGTAGAACATACAAATGGTGTGATGCCACAGCGTCAGACCTGTCCAGATATAAGAAACTTACTCGTAGGAAACTCTGTAACATCCGTGCTCCTATGGACGCCATCAGGTGTCACGACCGTAATTGTGCGGCACACAGGGACGATATCGACAGGTTCTACAGTGATATTGTTGATGCTCTAAATTACTGTGTGAGTGAATGCATTCCTAGTCACAGTGTGGCCACCCAGTATAACGTCACAGGCTGGAATGATGTAGTTAGCGAGGCTCACACAGCTGCCCGGGATGCTTTTTTGTGGTGGAGGAGTAATAGCAAACCACGTTCTGGTCCAATATTTGAAAACATGAAAAATTGCAGGGCTAGGTTTAAATATGCTCTACGAGCATGCAGGCTCAATGAAGAAAGTATCAAATGTGACCAGCTAGCTAATCACATGAGTGAACTGAACATGGTAGAATTCTGGAAACAAATGAAGGCTATGAGCTCCCACCGGTCTGTCAGATCAAACACTATTGATGGTGTGACTGGTGACGTTAATATTGCTGAAAAGTGGAAATGTCATTATGAAGCTATTTTCAACTCAGTCAAGAATGTTTCAATGAAGGATTCTGTTATGCATGATATTCGTCTGTATAACAATATGTTTGATGCCTCTGATATTTCTGCTGTTACTCCTGTTGAAGTTGATTCACTGATCAAAGTTCTTAAGAAAGGCAAATCAGCTGGCCCTGACTGTCTCACCAGTGAATGCCTCATCAACGCCGATTTCAACTTGTGTATTTTGTTGTCATTGTGTTTTAACTGTATGTTTGTTCATGGTTACATGCCAGACATGTTGATGGACTCTGTTATTATTCCTTTGGTGAAAAACAAGTGTGCCAGTCTTTCTGACATGAACAACTACAGACCTATCGCTATTGCTAATGTTATATCTAAACTGTTAGAGGGTTTATTCCTGAACAGAATTGAGGATTATCTGTGGACAAACGACAATCAGTTTGGTTTCAAATCAGCTCTTTCAACTGACAAGGCTGTTTACCTACTCCATGAATTTGTTGACTACTTCAGAAGCCACTCCACTAGTGTTTATGCTACGTTCCTAGATGCTAGCAAAGCTTTTGACAGGATTAACCACTGGGGTTTGTTCAGAAAATTGATCGATCGAGGTATCCCTATTTACATTGTTAGCATCCTGCTATACTGGTACAGAAGGCAGTCTATGGTTGTTAGATGGAGCAATGTCACCTCATCCAAATTTCATGTGACCAACGGTGTTAAACAAGGTGGTATACTGTCACCCTTGTTGTTTAATGTCTATGTTGATGATCTCAGTGTACTGTTGAACAATACTAATGTGGGCGGCTCCTTTAACGGTGCACTGTTAAATCACATTTTCTACGCTGATGACCTCTGTTTGTTAAGTTTATCTACTGCAGCGATGCAACATCTCCTTTCTGTATGTGAAAAATTTGGTAAAAAAAATGACATCCTGTTCAACTGTACTAAATCTATGTGTATGGCTTTCAAACCAAAGGGCGTCAATACATCGAATCCTGTTATGTCACTTTGTGGTAATAGCTTGAACTTTGTCGAAAAAGTCAAATACCTAGGTGTGTGGATTGAATCTGATAAGACCAATGCTGATTGTAACAGGCATCTCAGGAAACTGTACGCTCAAACCAATTTACTGTTGCGTAATTTCCATAGATGTTCTCCTGAAGTCAAATGTATGTTGTTCAAGACCTTCTGTACCTCAATGTACTGCTCGCCTTTATGGTTTAATAGCAATGTTGCTGTTAGGAACAAAATCCGCATTGCATATAATAACTCCCTAAGAAGGTTGTTAGATGTACCACGAAGGTCGAGTGCAAGCAAGCTGTTTGTGTCTGTGAACATTCCGTCTTTTGGAGAATTGATACGTAAGAATGTTTACAGTTTTTTGAGAAGACTGCTGGAATGTAACAATCATCTTATATCAGCAATTGTCAATTCGTCACTCACACTTCATTCCAGCATTTGGAAGTGGTGGCGTTCCATTTTATACTGAGCCCATTATGTTTTTTGTTGTTACAAGAGCGCCGAGTGTCTGCTGATCTGTATATACTTTATTTATTTATCTATTTGTAATATGAACCCTGAGTTTGAAATAAACATTTGAATTTGAATTTGAATAAACACTGAGGGAGGCTAAACCCTAGCATGTGGAAACAGATTCTAGGAAGAAATTAAAACAAATTAATGCACAGCACCAAATTGCAGCACGTACACAAACCAGGACTTTAACCAGGATTAACATATTTCATCGTTTTGCTCTCACAAGCGAATACTTAGGATAAAACAAGCGCAAATCAGCAGAGTTGGCTACTAGCTAGCTACTAGCTAACACTCGTTAGCCAGCGCAGGACGGCGCTGTATGGCTCAAAAAAAGTGAGCATACCACCAACAGGATAAATAAGCGAACAGATGCACAATATTACAAATCACGCACCATCGATGGTTCTCTCACGTTCGTCTTCAGCTTGTCGGTAGTCCGGTTCTATGCTGGGCTGCATCTGTATCAGTGCGGGTCGCTCCTCTCACTGTGGATCTGCCACCAAGCAGAGAAAACCCCGCACCTCTAAATTGTACCACGGTGTAGATTTCCTCAAAACCTACAACGCTGTCTGTATTAATATCGTATTTATTCGGTGACCGAGTTAGTTCGTGAAATATTGCAAATGGCGGTCGTGTAGATTCCACTGAGGACGGATGCTTTCGTGACGTTACGCACTGACCAATCAGTGGCTCGCAGTCTGTTGACGTCACATCTCGGCTCGACTCAGCACGGTTGTACCCTGCCCTCAAACAGGCATGAAAATAGCGCCTGTTAACCGGTGCTGGGTACAGTGGAAAAGGCTAGAAAGCGAGTCGAGTTGAAGTGAGTAGGGCTGAGTAGGTACTAGTGGAAAAGGGCCTTTTGTGGCTTGTCAACATGCAGTTTGGCAAATTCCAGTCTGGCTTTTTTATGATTTGTTTTCAACAGTGGTGTCCTCCTTGGTCGTCTCCCATGAAGTCCACTTTGGCTCAAACAACGACGGATGGTGCGATCTGACACTGATGTCCCTTGACCTTGGAGTTCACCATGAATGTGTTTAGAGGTTTTTCTGGGCTCTTTTGTTACCATTCATATAAGATAAGATAAGATAAGATAAGCCTTTATTAGTCCCACAACGGGGAAATTCCAGGATTGCAACAGCACAGGGATAGCAACACTCAGAGCAACAATCAGAAGGCAAGAAAAAAAAAACAAGCAAGCAGGAGCAGCTAATATACATATGTACATATTACTATAAAATATATATATATACACACACACACACAGACACACAGTGCAGAGCATTGTAGCTGGATGGAGTAAATATATGAATATATGAACACACAGTGCAGAGCATTGTAGCTGGATGGAATAAATATATGAATATATGAACACACAGTGCAGAGCATTGTAGCTAGATGGAATAAATATGTAAATATATAAACACCCACAGTACGGAGCATTGCAGCTAGGTGGAATAAATATGCAAGTATATAAACACACACAGTGCGGAGCAATGTAGCTAGATGGAATAATATGTAGATATATAAAAACACAGTGCGGAGCATTGTAGCTAGATGGAATAAATATATAGATATATAAATATAAACACACCCAGTGCTGAGCATTGTAGCTAGATGGAATAAATATGTAAATATATAAACACACACAGTGCAGAGCATTCTTGCTAGGTGGGATGAAACAGCATAACCGTCTATTTAGTTATCCTACATGGTATGATTATGTGCCCATACATATTCTCACCCTCCATAGCGACCGGTATGTTCCTAGTTGTATGCCGGAGAGGACCATAGTGTAAGTCTATTGCATCTTTTGCATTCAAAAAACTATTAGTTTGTTACGTCTTTTTGCTATCTCTGCGAGCAACCCTGCTTAGGTTGTACAGTCTGACAGCCGTTGGTAGGAAGGACCTACGAAACCTCTCGGTTGTGCACCTGGGATGATGTAGTCTGCTGCTAAATGAGCTCCTCAGTGCATCCAGTATGTCCTGCATAGGGTGGAACTCGGACTCCAGCAGAGATGACAGTTTAGCCACCGTCCTTCTCTCTCCTATCTCCTCCATCGGATCAAGGCGCTGCCCCAGGACAGAGCTAGCTTTCTTAATCAGTTTGTTCAGTCTCTTCCTATCGGCTGCAGTAATGCCACTGCCCCAGCAGACCACTCCAAAAGTGATGGCTGATGCCACCACCGTGTCGTAGAATGACTTCAGCAGCGCCCCTTGTACACCAAAAGACCTGAGTCTCCTCAGCAGGAACAGCCTGCGCTGTCCCTTCTTGTAGAGTGCGTCAGTATTGTGTGACCAGTCTAGTTTATTGTTCAGATGAATACCCAGGTACTTATAGGATGTCACCATCTCGATGTCTGTTCCCTGTATATTTACTGGTGCTGTGAGGGGCTGCCCATGCCTGCGGCAGTCCACCACCAGCTCCTTAGTTTTCCTCGCGTTGATCTGGAGGCAGTTCCGATGGCACCAGTCCACAAAGTCCTGGATAAGCCCTCTGTACTCAGCTTCATCTCCGTTGGAGATGAGACCAACAATCGCAGAGTCATCAGAGAACTTCTGTAGATGGCAATGTGTTGTGTTGTGCAAGAAGTCCGCAGTATAAAGAGTGAACAGGAAGGGAGCCAGCACCGTTCCCTGGGGGGCCCCCGTGCTACTGATGATCGTGTCGGAAACACAGTCCCGGGTTCTCACAAACTGAGGCCGGTTCGTGAGGTAGTCCAGGATCCATGATGACAGGTGCTGGTCCACCCCTGCGCGCAGCAGCTTGTCCTTCAGGATCATCGGTTGGATGGTGTTGAAAGCACTGGAGAAGTCAAAGAACATGATCCTCACCATATTCCCGGGCTTCTCCAGGTGGGACAGAGAACGGTGAAGGAGGAAGATCACCGCATCCTCCACCCCAATGCCATGCTGGTAGGCGAACTGGA
Source organism: Pholidichthys leucotaenia (assembly GCA_020510985.1). Taxonomy (NCBI): domain Eukaryota; kingdom Metazoa; phylum Chordata; class Actinopteri; order Cichliformes; family Pholidichthyidae; genus Pholidichthys; species Pholidichthys leucotaenia. Next base: position 41,848,860 of record CM035839.1, read on the forward strand.
GTGGATCCATCGCTGGTTCCACCAGGGGGCGGAGATGAGCAAGGAGCAGTCTCTCCAGGGTCTTCATCAAGTGGGACGTCAAGGCCACCGGTCTGTAGCTGTTCAGGTCTTTGGGGTGGGAAGTTTTTGGTACAGGTACCACACAAGATGTTTTCCACAGCTGTGGTACCCTCCCCAGTTTCAGGCTCATGTTGAAGATATAATATATAAGATATTATATATATATATATATAAGATATATTATCCGTCTCTTCCATTTTTCATCAAGTTTCCTCCTGCGGCCACGTCCAGGGAGGTTGGCTACAGTCCCGTGGATCTTAAATTTCTGAATATGTCCAACTGTAGTCACAGGAACATCAAGATGCTTGGAGATGGTCTTATAGCCTTTACCTTTAACATGCTTGTCTATAATTTTCTTTCTAATCTCCTGAGACAACTCTCTCCTTTGCTTCCTCTGGTCCATGTTTAGTGTGGTACACACCATGTCACCAAACAGCACAGTGACTACTTGTCACCCTTTAAATAGGCCGACTGACTGATTACAAGTTTGTAGACACCTGTGATGTTAATTAGAGGACACATCTTGGTTGAACATGTCCCTATGGTCACATTATTTTCAATCTTTTCTGGGGGTACCATCATTTTTGTCCAGGCCTATTTCATGAGTTTGTTTTTTAAAGTAATTCTGTTGAACCACAATTCAAAAGCAGTGTCTGATTTTCATTGGTTAATTTTCATAGAATTTTTTATTTATTACCACTTTTGTCAGTTTCAAGTTATTTCTGTGACCATTGTGGGTTTTTCTTTCATTAACAGAGGGGTACCAACAATTTTGTCCATGTGTGTAGACACAGGTAAGCAACATAACACTGAACAGTGACAGGCAGGAGAAGAAGTAACAAGCAGGGGCAAACAGCCCCAGATGGCAGGGCATATTTTGTGTGATTTTTATGTTTTGCTGCATACAAAAGCCATCACATGTGATTGCCACTTAGTGCTGTGTTGCTGTACCAACTGTCCTGTAACTGGCAAGAATTCTGTTCCAATGCATCCCCTCTACGGGCATGCACGGGTTTCTACGGGCATGCACGGATATGCAGTAGTATGAGTAAACTAAAATAACATGCAGTGCATTAATCTTGCTATTAAGTGTCTAGGCCTAATCTAATTAGCAAAGTATGGGATCACAACCTTTTCACAAAGGTCCTATTTAAATTGAGGTAAAGATTTGAGGAAAAAGGCCTCACATATTTTCTGTGATGATGTAGATCTAGGCCTTGCTATACATAGCCTATTTAACTAGTATAGAATAATGATATATTGAAATCATTTGTCATACTGCGATGAATAGGCCCAAATGGAATAAAACTTAAGGCTTAATGCTAATTCTTATATACCGTAATTATCTTCATCAATTTTAGAATTCTGATACAAAACATAACACCTTCCCTCCTGCTTACACATCCTGGATTTGGAACCAGGCAATGGTGCAGTTAAAGGTGATTGGTAATCAACAAAAATCAGCATTTAGAATTGATCCAGTGTTGATTGGTAATCAGTAGTTGACGACCAGCATCAGGAGTAATTGAGCACAGATATAAACAATGTCAGATGATCAGGAATCAGAAGTCCTCCTTAGGTTTTGTTGGTGATCACCATTCCTGGTAAGTATATTATAAATAATTCAGTCATCATATGTGTACCACCATCATGACCATTACGCATTGATGACCAGCATCACAAGTAAATTAAGAGTTCACGGACATTTACACTGTATGATGACCAGCATCCTGATTAAATTAACTTATTCAGCATGCTGGTCATCATATTTTGCAAATTAGATTAAGCTTAGGCACTTAATAGCAAGATTAAAGCACTGCATGATATTTTAATTTACTCATATAGGACCATCATTAGGACTATTATTATGACGACATGCTTAAACACACTAACTGTTTGTATTACTCACAGAACTACTCACCTTGGCTTCACTTTTCTGATTATCCAGCTGTCCCACAGCCGTTAAACAAATGTAAACTTGATTTCTATAGTTCAGTGATTGCGCAAGATTATAAACGGACTCCATTCCAAGAAGTTCAAAATCTGTTAATTCTTTGGGACGTTATTGAGGTAAAAGTGGCACCGTTTACTACTGAACCCATTCATTCTGCATTGACTCGCTGAGTGTTTTGGGTGTACCAATATGGCGACCCGGTGGCTTCACTCGGCTCTGTATTCGCTAAATGGGGCGTGCTCAATCCAGTGTTTCCTATACAGATCACTGCTCTCAGACTCTTGTTTACACAGCCAGCCCCACCCACTTTTCTAGGCCCTCCCCCTGAAACATTTGGCATCTGTTGTAAAGCAATGGCTTATGGGAGCGAGCTGGCATAATCTACAGCTAGTCTGTTGTTTACTCGTTATTAAACATTTATATATTCAAAATGCCACTGTATGAGTTCTGATTATACTGTGAATCACAACGAAACATATATCTGACTCCCAGATACCGTATTTTTGGGACTATAAGGCGCACCGGATTATAAGGCGCACTATCAATGAACGGTCTATTTGATGGTCTAATTTCATACATAAGGCGCACCGGATTATAAGGCGCATTAAAGCGAGGTAGTGGGAGCCGGGAAAAAAAAAAATTTGCCTGCATTGAAAGAAAATCCTCTCTATAGTCATTGTAGACACATATAGCGCGATTGTCTGTGAGTGTTGAATGACCTGCTCCATGAGCAGGCGGAACGTTTTTAGTCCAGTGGCTGTTTACATCGCCATATTGGCCAGAATATCGCTCGCGAGCCGTATTTACAGCCGTAAATACGTATTTACAGCCGTATTTACTGCTCCCGTTTACAGCTAAACGGGAACAGTTTCGATGCCGAAATTTCACATACAAATCCTAATATACGTGTTCTATACACCATCGGCTTTTGGGTATAGACTACCTCGCGAGGTAGTCGGATCTGGGAATTTTTTTTTTTTTTTTTGCGTGCATGGAAAGACAATCCTATCTATAGTCATTATAGACACATATAGCGCGATTGTCTGCGAGTATGAATGACCTGCTCCATGAGCAGGCAGAACGTTTTTAGTCCGTGGCTGTTTACATCGCCATATTGGCCAGAATATCGCTCAGTAGCCGTAAATACGTATTTATAGCCGTATTTACTGCTCCTGTTTACAGCTAAACGGGAGCAGTGTCGATGCCGAAATTTCACATACAAATCCTAATATATGTGTTCGATACACCATCGGCTTCTGGGTATCGACTACCTCGCGAGGTAGTCGGATCTGGGAATTATTTTTTTTTTTGTGTGCATGGAAAGAAAATCCTATCTATAGTCATTATAGACACATATAGCGCGATTGTCTGCGAGTGTGAATGACCTGCTCCATGAGCAAATGTACGTTTTTGGTCCATGGCTGTTTACATCGCCAGGATACTCGCTCAGTAATCGATACGGCTCGCTTTCCGGCGGCAGCCCCGAGAAGTAAACAATGCAAACAAATGCCGGACGCTTGAATTCTTTCGTCCCGAAAATATCATTTTTGAATATTAATTACAGGTAAACAGGAGCAGTTTCGATCCACGATCCATTGGCAGATAGTGGCGTAACTCGCTAGCAGTTTAACTTTGAACGACCTGTTGACACCAATATAGCGGTTGGAGTTCTTTGGTTAATCCACCCGGAATGATGGCAAGCTCTGAATTAGTTTGCTTCACTTGGGTTTTGACAGTATCGGTGAGATGGGCGCGCATGGAGTGGCAGATCAATAGGGATGGAGATTTGTGGAAAAAGCCATCCAGCCATTATGTTGAAGCACATATTACTCCGCGAGGCTCCTGACTACCGTAATGCTCCAAAAATCCCTCAAGCGGTTCGGCTTCGTAACTTACCAAAGTCGTACTAAAACATTTTTGACAGATTTTTGAGCGCCGTGTACCACATAAAATCGGTTCGAGGTCAGTAAGCACAACCAGAATTAATACATAAGGCGCACCGGATTATAAAGCGCACTGTCGATTTTTGAGAAAATTAAAGGATTTTAAGTTCGCCTTATAGTCCAAAAAATACGGTAATATGTGGTTTATTTTGTTAACTTATGTGCCCAGTGCCCTATGGCTGTCGCTATCGTATGTTAGTCCAGATAGCATTGCATAGTGTAATTATTTTGTGTGTTTATGTTGTTTATCAAACATTTGCTCATTCCAAATAACAATGGACTCGATTAAACCTGTGGAACAAGCTGAAACACGTCTTAGTCCGAGTGTGGTATGTGCATGTGGTTTCTTTTATTATTAACTTATATGCACATTAGGAGTGTAACGGTACGCCTAAAGTCACGGTTCGGTACGTACCTTGGTTTTAAGGTCACGGTTCGGTCCATTTTCGGTACAGTAAGGAAACAAAATGCAAAACATAAAACTGCTTATCTTTTGTGTAAGTGAGAACAGCTTTACTGACAAAAACAACTGCAAATTGCCAGCAGTAAATTCTCCAATAAAAAAAATATTCTCAAATAAACAAAATTAAAATGTATACAATAAATAAATTCTCTTTTTAAGAACTGAACAATGCAAACAAGTGCAACAATAGAATAGCGAAATAAAATAATGACCCATGAAACATGAGTTGGAAACTTGAACTTAACATCTTAATCAAAAGTGTTTGTTGCAACACAATCAAATAACAGACATTAAAGTTCAGTCTTTGAATTCAAAAACTAAAGAAATAAAACTCAAATATCAGCTTCTACTGCACCATACAGGGCTGTTGTTACCCAACTGTTCAAAACAAACTGGAGTAATAGTATTCATCTTCATTAAAGTCAAAAAGAAAACAAACTAGTCCATCCTGTTTGAAACCTTGTTGAGTCTAGAAGTTTAAAAGTTTAATAATTAGGCTTCGGAATAAAAATTAAAAGAACTTTGTCCAGTCCAAAATAACAGTTTACAAATGCTTTAAGTTACAGTAGAGGAATGTGAGTCTTCACTACACATACAGTGAAATATTTATGTGATGATTATGGTTATCTTTTTTTTTAAGTTTTTGTAAAGGATATACATGTCATTATTACAGCATTGCATTGTTTACATTTTCATCACATATTCCCCCTTTTTTTGACAACATTGGAAAAAAATTATTACAACACCCTTTTTTAAGTGAAAGAAAAGAAAAATTAAAAAAAAAAAAAGAGCAGAAAAATAAAAGAGCATCTGAGTAGTGTAGAAACAAAGAGAGGTGCCATTATTGAAATGGTGTTTGTGCAAGATTAGATCTGATGGAAGACACATATGCGTTCCAGGGTTGCCAAAAGTTCAAGAACCCATCCATGTCCTGTCTCAGTGCAAATGTCAACTTTTCCATCAAATAAATGTCCTGAATCACGTTAATCCAATCTTCAGGTGCAGGACAGTGTTTCGACATCCATTTTTTTGTTAGAGCTTTTTTACTTGCTAATATTAAAACAGTGAATAAGTATTTTTCTCCTCGTCTTTCCAGTGATTCCGATAGTAAACCCAAATACAAAGTTACAAAAGAAAAGGGAACTGTTACTTTGAATATTTTCCCCAATATTGTCTGTACATTGGTCCAATATTGGTGGATAACTGGGCATGACCAAAACACATGAAAATGATTTGCAGTCTTTTCACCACACAAGCGCCAACAATTCAACCCTTTATGAGTAAATTTGTTTTGTGCAGGTGTTCTGAAAAATCTTACCAAATTTTTCCATCCAAATTCTCTCCACAGCAGGGATGAAGTACTTTTCCATTGTTGTTTATTTAGCTTTTCCCATATTTCCAGTTGTAAAGTGAAATTCCCCTCTTTTTCCCATCTCTCTTTTATATATGATGCGTTGTCTCCTTTTAAATCTTGGGCCCTTTCCAAATCCTCCTTTTTTTTTTTTTTTTATTATTTAAGTTTTTGTAAAGGGTATACAGGTCGTTACAGCAATGCAGTGTTTACATTTTTATCACATGTTCCCTTATTTTCTGATATCTGACAACATTGGAAGATTAATTCTTACAACACCCCTTTTTTTTTTTTTTTTTTTTAAAGTGAAAGAAAAAGTGAAATTAAAGAGAAAAAAAAACAAGAAACAAATAACAAAAAAAAAACAAAAACAAACCAGTAAAAAACAAACAAAAAGAAAAAGTAAGTAAATAAAGATAAAAGAGCATCTGAGTAGTGTTGGAACAAAGAGTGGAACCATTATTGAAATGGTATTTGTCAAAGATTAGATCTAATGGAAGACACATATGCGGTCCAGGGTTGCCAAAAGTTCATGAACACATCCATGTCCTGTCTCAGTGCGAATGTCAACTTTTCCATCGAGTAAATGTCTTGGATCACGTTAGTCCAATCTTCAGGTGTAGGACAGTCCTTCAACATCCATTTTTTAGTTAGAGCTTTTTTGCTTGCCAATATTAAAACATTGAATAAGTATTTTTCTCCTCGTCTTTCCAGTGAGTCCGGTAGTAAACCCAAATACAAAGTTACAAAAGAAAAGGGAACTGTAATTTTGAATATTTTCCCCAATATTGTCTGTACCTTGGTCCAATATTGGTGGATAACTGGGCATGACCAAAACACATGAAAATGATTTGCAGTCTTTTCACCACACAAGCGCCAACAGTTCAATCCCTTATGGGTAAATTTGTTTTGTGCAGGTGTTCTGAAAAATCTTGCCAAGTTTTTCCATCCAAATTCTCTCCACAGCAGGGATGAGGTACTTTTCCATTGCTGTTTATTTAGCTTTTCCCATATTTCCAGTTGTAAAGTGAAATTCCCCTCTTTTTCCCATCTCTCTTTTATATAAGATGTGTTGTCTCCTTTTAAGTCTTGAAGACCTTGGTATATTTTAGAAATGTATCTGATCCCTGGGATCCCTTTATATGCCATTAAGAAGACCTTCAGAACACCTGACTGGGCCCTTTCCAAAACCTCCTTTTTAAGTATATTGTTTATGTGGTGTCTAAGCTGGAAGAACCTGTAAAGGTCTTGATTTATTAGGCCTTGTTTTTTCAAATCTTCAAAACTTCTTAAGATTTGCCCTTTAAAAAAATCGTAATATTTTATCAGCCCTTTCTCCTTCCACTTTTTAAATCTGGTGTCTGTTTTATTAGGAGTAAAGTCCTGATCATAGGCGATCCATTGCAGAAGTCGATAGGGCTCTTTAGTTTGATTCTCTCTGACTATCTTAAACCAAATTTTTAGCGGGGTCTCTATCCACGGGTTAGTGTTATTCAAAAGCTTAGGTAAGACATTGTTCCCTATTATCGCCTGTAGGGGGATGTCACTTGTTATTTGGCATTCGATCTCCTTCCATTGTGCAGTGTAGACTGGGTTACATATCTCTACTAAAGTTTTAATTTGTGCGGCTTTAAAGTAGTCCCTGATATTTGGCAGCGCGAGCCCACCTTTGTCTTTGTTTAGCTGTAGGGTTCTATATCTGATTCTAGGTCTCTTGCCCTGCCATATGAATCTTGAGATCCTTCTGTCCAGCTCCTGCCATGTTTTTTTGGGAGGTTCTACCGGTATTGTTTGGAAAAGGTATAGAAGACGTGGAAGTATATTCATTTTGACTGCTTCAATTCTTTGTGCAGTACCCAAGAATGGTATCATATTCCATCTTGCTAGGTCAGATTTTATTTTTGTCACCAGTGGATCATAGTTTAGTGATATAATTTTGTTGAGTTGTTTCGGGATATTGACCCCCAGATATTTCATAGATTCCGACTCCCAGTTAGTTTTGAGTTTGCTTAGTGAATAATGATTTGGGTCATAGTTGAATGTTAAAACTTGGGTTTTATGCATATTTAATTTGTACCCCGATAAATCTCCATACTCTGAAAAAACTGAGGTTAGTTCTGGTAAAGAAGTGTCCGGCTGCCCTAGGTATATTAAAATGTCATCAGCAAAGAGTGCTATTTTATGTTCCTTCTGACCAAGTGTAATACCTTGAATTTTTTGGTTTTGTCTTATCCATTGGCTCAGAGGTTCTATGAAGATTGCAAAGAGCAGTGGAGACAGGGGGCAGCCCTGACGACATCCTCTTTCCAGTTCAAAAGATGATGATAAATTACCGTTCATCCTTATTTTAGCTGTTGGTTTTTTATATAATGCCTGTATAGTTCTAATGAAGTTGTTATGAAAATTGAAACTGGATAAGATTCTATATAGAAAAGACCAGTCAACCGAATCGAATGCTTTTTCAGCATCTAATCCCAATATGACTGCATTTAAGTTATATTTTTTTATATGATGAATTATGTGTAAAGTGCGTCGAATGTTGTCTTGTGTCTGTCTTTGTCTTATAAAACCTGTTTGGTCTAAATGAATTAGGTCTGTCAGTATATTTTCTAACCTTTTGGCAAGGATAATGGTAAAACGCTTATAGTCCTGATTTAGTACACTGATTGGTCTGTAGTTGGAGCACTCTAGTTTATCCTTTTCAGGTTTAGGTATAACTGCAATGACCCCTTCTCTCCAGGAGGGGGGGATTTCCCCTGTGTGGAGGACATAATTAAATGTTTTCAGGAGGAGAGGAGATAGTTGCTGTTTAAAGGTTTTGTACCACTCTGCTGTATAGCCATCAGCTCCTGGGGATTTGTTAGCTTTAAGTTTCATAATTGCTTTTTCCAATTCTTTAGGATGTATTTCTGACAGTAGTGTTTTATTTTGTGACTCCGTAAGTTGGGGAAGGTTTAATGTGTTTAGGAATGCCTCGGATGCGTTTTTATGTTTTTTGTGGGAGTATAAGTTCTTATAGTAATTCTCGAAGTTTTTAAGAATATCCTGAATTCTGAATTTTATTTCCTTTGATACTGGGTCTCTGATTTTGTAGATTGCTCTTTCTGTTTGATGTTTCCTCAATTTATAGGCTAGCAATTTTGCCGATTTACTGCCTGCTTCATAGTATTTTTGTTTCAGAAATGTAAGTTTCTTCTGGATTTCTATTGTGTAGATCTCATTTATTTGGTTTTTAATTTCCTTAATCTTGAGCGAGTCAGTAGAATGAGTGTTGCCTTTGTGTTCTTTTTCTAGGTTCCTAAGTTCTGACTCTAATGTGGATAGTTTTTCTTGTCTTAGTTTCTTTTGGGTTGCCAGTTTTGCAATAATCTTTCCTCTTATTACAGCTTTACATGCATCCCACAGTATTAAAGGGGATACTTCTCCATTATCGTTATCTTCCAAATATCTGAGAATATCTGATTCCAATTCATCTTTCAATGGTCCTTTCAGGACATTTGAATTTAACCTCCAAGAAAATGTATTATTTGTGTATTTTTGGATATTTAAGTCCATGTAGATCGGACTGTGGTCGGAGAGATCCATCAGTCCTATTTTACATGTTTTTACTCTTCCAATGTCTCTATTAAACATAAAAAAATAGTCAATCCTTGAGTAAGATGAATGTGGAGTTGAGTAAAATGTATAGTCTTTTACACTGGGGTTGAGTACCCTCCACACGTCACAGATTCCCAATTCTTTTAGTAGCATCCAAGTCTTCCTGTTTTGGGTGTTATTTTGATGTGGGGAATTACCAGAAGCATCCCAGTATGGATTCAGTCTAAGATTGAAGTCCCCACCACATATCACTAAACCTTGAGCTTTAGTTATCATTAGGTCGAATACATTTTTATAAAATTTCTAGTTAGCCCCTGGGGGAGCATACACATTCAGCAGGGTGATATCTTCTCCCTCTAGCCGCCCAGTTACCAAACTGTATCTCCCTTCTTTATCTTTGTGTTCTGATTTTTTTTCAAATGTAATTTTGGTTGATATCAATGTCGCTACTCCCCTCCTCCTCCCTGATTTATATGAAGATGAAGAGATCATTTTAAACCCTTGTCTACTGAGTTTATTGTGTTCCACGTCTGTTAGGTGGGTTTCTTGTAAAAGTATTATTCCTGCTTTGTCTTTTTTCATTTTGCCTAGAATCTTGGATCTTTTAACTGGATTCAGGATTCCTTTTACATTATATGAAATTATTTTGGTTACACCCTGTTTCTCCATTGTGTTGTTTTGTTTAGTATAACTGTGTGGTGGCCCTCTTTTGTGCTACTCAGAAACTGAAAGAACATTAAAAACAAGAAAAACATTAAGAACATAGTGTAAAAAACTTTAAAACAAAAAGCTGTCATAAGAACTTCCTGAGCTGAGGTCTTTTTAAAGACCCTGTAAGAGCCTTGATGGAGTGAAGGCTCTGAGGGAAATTCCTCAAACTCTGTTACGTGTTGAGGGCCCTCTCTTACCACTGAAAGTAGTCCCATGCTTTTAACGTGAGTTTCAGAACCCAATCCAAACTTGTAATGATTTTTTTTTTTTTTTTCCTTTTATGCCTAAACCCTGTGAAATTGTGTGCACCCTCCCACCCCCATCACATCAAACATTCACGCAAAAACAGTATTTGTTAGTATGAGGAGAACATGTGGATTATTGTCACATTTCTATTTTAACAAGTTTTTTTTTTTTTATTACAAAGACTTATTTGTTTCAAATAATATGATTGTTCCATGAAATGTTTTACCACATGCTGAATATGCATCTCCTTTAATGTTTGTTACCTTGTATGAGGGGGGTTGGATGTGCGGATTGATTCAAGAGAAAAAAAAAAAAAAAAAAAAGGTCGCTATTCCAACCTGAAAACGGATAGTTTATCCGCGACGCTCTGGTGCTGGGTTTCCCGCTGCTGGTCCGTGGATTTTGAAGGTCTTTGTGTTGTCCATGTTTGCGTTTTGATCTTCTCACTCGGGTCTGCGGTGGGTTTAAATACCGTTACCGGGAGGCCTCTTTTCGCCATGTCAGCTGTTGCTTCTTCCGCCGAATTATAGAGACACGTTTCATCGCCGTAGAAGACCCTTAACTTCGCAGGAAATGGTGTCTGAAAGCGCAATTTCTTCTCTCTTAACACCTTTTTCGCGTCATTGTATTCCCTGCGCTTTTTAAGGACCTCCGGGGCGTAATCGTGTTCCACGTAGACTTTTCTCTCCTGGTGCATAAATCCTTTTTTCTGCCAGGCCAGTCTTACAACCTCTTGTTTTATTTTGAAATTGGAAAATCTTACCAACACCGAACGTGGGGGCGCTTCCGCCGCCGGCCTAGCGGCTAATGAACGATGTGCCTTTTCTATCTTCAAGTCGGTGGTTTGTGGAATATCCAATTTCTCTCTTAGTAAGGATTCCACGCATTCTGCCATTGAGTTAAAACCATTTTCGGTTCCTTCTATCAGACCATGAATTCTTATGTTGTCTCTTCTTTGTTTTCCTTCTTGGTCGGTTAGCTTAGCCTCTATAGCTGCTTGTCTTTTGCGTAGGTCTAGCACAGAATCTTCGAGCACTTTTATTCGATCCTCTGTTTCCAAGATTCGGTTCTCGGCCTGGTCCACTCTGCTGTTTGTCCTTTTCAATTCTTCTCTGAATTCCCGAAATTCGGCCGTAACATCTCGACGAAATCGTCGTAGCTCCTCAAATAGTGATTTCAGGCTAACCCTTTTGTTAGCTATCACCAGTTCCTCGTCTTCTGAACGGAGATCTTCCAGTTCGGATTCTCCGGCCGATACGTGTCCTGGCCTGGAGAATTTCAGTTTCTTCTGTTTTCCTTTAGACATGATGATTTTGTCTTTTGATTTTCACTCCTCCAAAAATCCGTTAAGTTTGATTTTCAATGTGTTATCCTGGATTGGGTCTGAGAACTTCAGTGTTAAGCTGCAGTCGCCATGGCGTCCAGACCGCCAAATCCTCCTTTTTAAGTATTTTGTTTATGTGGTGTCTAAGCTGAAAGAACCTGTAAAGGTCTTGATTTACTAGACCTTGTTTTTTCAAATCTTCAAAACTTCTTAAAGTTTGCCCTTTAAAAAAATCATAATATTTTATCAGTCTGTTCTCTTTCACTTTTTAAATCTAGTGTCTGTTTTATTAGGAGTAAACTCCTGATCATAGGAAATCCATTGCAATAATCGGTAGGGTTCTTTAGTTTGATTCTCTCTGACTATCATAAACCAAATTTTTAGCGGGGTCTCTATCCACGGGTTAGTGTTATTCAAAAGTTTAGGTAAGGCATTATTCCCTATTATCGCCTGTAGGGGAATGTCACTTGTTATTTGGCATTCTATCTCCTTCCATTGTGCAGTGTAGACTGGGTTACATATCTCTACTAAGATAGTCCCTGATATTTGGCAGAGCGAGCCCACCTTTTTCTTTGTTTAGCTGTAGGGTTCTATATCTGATTCTAGGTCTCTTGCCCTGCCATATGAATCTTGAGATCCTTCTTGAGATCCTTCTGTCCAGTTCTTGCCATGTTTTTTTTGGGGAGGTTCTACCGGTATTGTTTGGAAAAGGTATAGAAAACGTGGAAGTATATTCATTTTGACTGCTTCAATTCTTTGTGCAGTACCCAAGAATGGTATCATTCCATCTTGCTAGATCAGATTTTATTTTTGTCATCAGTGGCTCATAGTTTAGTGTTATTATTTTGTTGAGTTGTTTCGGGATATTGACCCCCAGATATTTCATAGATTCCATCTCCCAGTTAGTTTTGAATTTGCTTAGTAAATATTGATTTGGGTTATAGTTGAATGTTAAAATTTGGGTTTTATGCATGTTTAATTCGTACCCCGATAACTCTCCATAC